>JAJTUV010001457.1:0-326394 GCA_021653895.1 Mastomys natalensis | reverse complement strand
AAAGTCCAAATTCAAAGTCTTTTCTGACACTTAGGGAAAACTTAGATGTGGGGCTGTAAAGTTAGAGACAGAAGGAAATAAAAATGTATCCTTTGTTATATAAAATAGTGATTCAGGTATATGATAAAGATGTGAATCTCAAGATGGAAACATAGGCCCACCTAAAGACGTTGACATTTCCCATCAATAAAACATCCTGTCGAACATAAATCTTTCTTTTTCAGATAGATTCATAGATGTTTAATGTCTTTATTAATTTTATTATATATTTCTTTAATTTAAAAAATCTTTTCATACAATAGTCTTTCCCCTTTTCTAATTACTACCAGATCTTCTCTTCATCACCACGTGATTTTCATTCTTAAAAAAGAAAAAGTAAAGAAGAAAACAAAACTAAAATAAATAAAAACAACAACAAAACTCAAACAAACAAAAATCATGGAATTCATTTTGTGTTTGCCAGCTACCTCTGAGCATGAAGCCCACCCTGAGTGTGGTTGATATATCCAGTGATACTCAGTTGGGAAAAATCGATTTTCTTTTTCTTAGCAGTTATCTGTCACAAATAACTTCTTGGTTAGGGGAGGGACTTTGTGCCCTTTTCCCTTCTCTGTGCTGACACGATGTCTGGCTTGAATTTGTACAGGTCATCTACACATTGTCACAATCTCTGTGAGTTCATTTGTTCCTTAGCCATGTTTGGCTGGAAAATCTTTCTTTAGACTGGTTCACCATTTCTGGCTCTTACAGTATTTCTGTGTAAGTCTGCGTAGATAAACTATCTTAGCTCTATTCCATTGCTCTGAAGAGACACTATGACCATGGTAATTCTTATAAAAGAAATTCCAGTTTCAGAGGTTTAATCTATTACCATAACGCAGGGAGTATGTCTGCAGGGATCATGGGGGTCAGACAAATGTGGTGCTGAGAAGTAGCTAAGAGAACATTCTAAGCTGTAGTCTAGAAGAGATTCTGGACTAGGTATAGAGCTTTAGGACCTTAAAGCCCACTCACAGGGACACACTTCCTCCAACAAGGCCATACCTACTAATCTTTTCAATCCTTTCAAAGAGCATCCCTCTCTGGTGACTAATCATTTAAATATATTAGTTATGAGGGCCATTTTTATTCAAATCACTACAATCATTGACCTTTGAGGGGGTGGGAATAGGGATATGATAAAGACATTCCACTTAGTGCTAAGTGCTATGGATACAGCATATGTCATTAGGAGACTTTCAATCGCTTTGTTCATTCAGTAGACTTACCGTAGAAGTTTACCTCTATGGCTCATGAGCTATCCTGTCTCAGGTTCTTGGTATCACTGACAGTGTCAGGTATGGGTCCCATCTCTTGGAGCAGATCTTAAATCCAACCCAACATTGGTGGGTTACTCCCAAGATGTTTGTGCCACTATATCAGTGGGTATATCTTGCAGGAAGGTTACTATTGTAGCTCATGGGATTTGTAGGGGGGCAAAATTGGTGGCTGATTTTCTTCTCTACTAGATTTTTTCTTTTTAAAGCACAATAAATACTACCCTGTAGGAGTGAAGCTTCTAGTTGAGCACCAAGTCTATTTCTTTTTGTTCAATGACACAAGTATGCGGTAACTTCTACAATAAGATCTTACCGTTAGGTTGTGGAAGGTAACTAATAGCATTGAAAATAGTCTGTAATGTTTGGAGTGGGGTCTGGGACCCTATTGGCCAATAACTGAAAAAGATACTACCCATTTCTGGTACTGCAGGTTTTAGTTGGTAGGATATAATGTCTAGTTAGGACTTTGGTACATAAGGAAGGCAGTTCTTTTTTTTTTTTTTTAAATTGGCTATTTTTATTTACCTTTCAAATGTTATCCCCTTCCCAGTTTCCCCTCCTCAAACCCCTATCCCATCTCCTCTCCCCTGCTTCTATGAGGGTGCTTCCCTGCCCCAACTCCTGCCTCACTGCCCTAGCATTTCCCTACGTTGGGGCATTAAGTCTCCACAGGACCAAGCCTCCCCTCCCATTGATGACAGACAAGGCCATCCTCTGCTACATAAGCAGCTGGAGCCATGGGTTCCTCTATGTGTACTCTTTGGTTGGTGGTTTAGTCCCTGGGAGCTCTGGGGGGTCTGGTTGATTGGTATTGTTCTTCCTATGGGGTTGCAAATCCCTTCAACTCTTTCAGTCCTAAGGAAGGCAGTTCTAAGAGAAATATTCATAGTTTTAAAACTTCTGTCATATGAATTGAGTGATCTATGGGTATATTAATATGTCATTAGGAGTCATTTTATTACTATATTCCTTTAGATGGGTAACAGAATTACATTACCTCCTAGGCCTATTTAGTATCTAGTCAGGTTCTCAGCCCCTTTAGCACTGTCAGGTATAGATTCCATTTTATGGAGCTGGCCTTAAATTCGATCACAAAGTCGTCAGTTACTCCCATAATCTTTGTGTCACTATTAGATGGGTATATTTTGCAAGCAGGTCATTGTTGTAGTCAACAGCGTTTGTAGCTAGGTGATTGTGATAATTATCTTTCTCCTCTACTAGCATACGAAGTACTCTGTAGTACCATGAATTCAGTAGTGGTGAAACTGTCTCACTAAGTATCAGCTTGACTTCTCCATGTTCAAGGACATAAATAAATGTTGACTTCAGGAATAGGGCATACCATCAGGTTCTGAGGAATAACCAATAGCCTTGGCAATACCCTGTGGTGTTAGGGGGTTTACACGGGCCCCCTTACCAATGACTCAACAAGATATAACCCAATCCTGCCACTGGAGGTTTTACTTGGTGGGATAAGATGAGCATTGTCTCCTCATTATTTGATGAGTCCATTTAGATTACATCATAGATGTACATATTCTAGAAGTTTCTACAGTAGGCTTCTATGTTTTCAAATGGCCTTTAGTGTTAGTTTTCTCTCCTTGAATTCTTTTCTTTCCCTTTGTTTCCATCTCCCTCCCCAGTTAATCCCCAATTCTAGTTTTCCCTTTGAATCTCCATGACAATATATTCTATTTTCCCCTTCTTTAAGAAATTCTACTCCTCCCCCCCAAATCCTTTACTAGGTATCTAACCTCTGTAATTATTTAGATTTGTAATACACATTTTAAATTGTTTAAAAAGCTACTACCCATTATATAATAAAAAATATTTGTCTTTTTTTTGGCCTGGGTTGCCTCACTCTAATGTTTTTTTTCCCCCTAGGTCCATTCATTTATCTGCAAATTTCATTTCTCATAATAGCTCAATAATAGTCCATTGTGTAAGGGAGCAAATATAGAGACAAAGTGCAGGACAGAAACTGAAGGAGGGGCCATCTGGAGACCATTCCACCTGGGTATCCATCCATGTGCAGTCACCAAAGGTAGACGCTGATGTGGATGCCAGGAAGTGCATGCTGACAGGATCCTGATAATGTGTGTCCTTAGAGGTCTGCCAGAGTCTGACATATTCAGAGGCAGATGGTCACCGCTAACCATTGAACTGATAAAGGGGGTTCCCAATGGAGGAGTTAGAGAGAAGACTGAGGAACTAAAAGTGTTTGCGACCCCATGAGGAGAGCAACAATACCAACCAACCAGAGCTCTCAGGGTCTAAAACACCAGCACATAGGGAGGGACCCATGGCTCCAGCTGTATATGTAGGGGAGGATGTCTTTGTCAGCATAGGTGGGAAAGGAGATCCTTGGTCCATGAAGGCTGGACGCCCAGTAAGGGGAATTTGAGGGAGGGGAGGTGGGAATGGGGGGTAGATGGGGCACACCCTCATAGAAGCAGGAGGAGGGGGGATGGATAGGGGTTCCTGGGTGAGTCGGGGAATGGGGTAAGGGGATAACATCTGAAATGTAAATAAAATATCCAATTAAAAATAAAAGTAGTTCCATTGTGTAAATGTACACATTTTTATATATCTAGGCTGTTTCCAAATTTTGGCATTATGAACAGAGTATCGGCAAACATGCTGGGCAAGGATCTCTGAGGAGGGGTGTAAAGTCCTTGGAGTATATGCCCAAGAGAGGTATAGCTGGATCTTGAGATATACCTATTTCAAGTTTCCTTTGGAACCACCACACTGATTTCCGGAGTGGCTACAAGTGGTGGGGGTACAAGTTCGCGCTCCCACCAGCCATGATAATCCTCATATCCTCACCAGCAGAGGCTGTCACTTCTTCCTTTTAATCTTAGCCATTCCAACAGGTGTAAGATGAACTCTCAAGGTAGTTTTAATTTGCATTTTCCTGATGGCTGCAGGTGTTGAACATTTCTTTAAGTATTCCTCAGTCACTTGTATTCTATCTGTTGAGAACTCGGTTTATTTCTGTACCTCATTTCAAGTTGGCTCCTTGGTTTTTCTTGATGTTCCATTTAAAAAAGTCATTAAGTATTTTAGATGCTACACTGGCTTGTTTTCTGTGTCAACTTGACACAAGCTGGAGTTATCACAGAGAAAGCAGCCTCCTTGTGCCTCCATGAGATCCACTGTGAGGCATTTTCTCAATGAGTGACCAAGGGGGGAGGGCCCAGATTGTGGGTGGTGCCATCCCTGGGCTGGTAGTCCTGGGTTCTATAAGAAAGCAAGCTGAGCAAGTCAGGGAAGCAAGCCAGTCAGCAGCACCCTCCATGGCCTCTGCATCAGCTCCTGCCTCCAAGTTCCTGCCCTGTGTGAGTTCCAGTCCTGACTTCCTCTGGTGATGAACTGCCATGTGGAAGTGTAAGCTGAATTAACCCTTTCCTCCCCAACTTGCTTCTTGGTCATGATGCTTTGTGCAGGACTACAAACCCTGACTAAGACAGATGCTAACCTTCTATCAGATGTGGATTTGGTTAAACTCTTTTCCCATTCTGTAGGCTGCAGCTTTGTCCAAATGACAGTTTCCTTTGCAGAACAGATTTTCAGTTTCACGAGGTCCTATTTATAAATGGTCTTAGTGCCTCTACTATCTGTTTCATTTTCGTCTGGACAACCTGTCACTTGGTGACAGTGGGGTATGGATGCCAGTGTGCGTTTGTTGATGTAGCAGTGTTTCTTATATAAAACTGTGTGCCCTTGTGTTTGTTGCATAACTTTTTGATGCATTAATATCTTCTTGCTGGATTTTTCCTTCAATGAGAGGTAGTGGTTTGAATATGCTCCGCACTATTAGGAGGTGTGGCCTTGTTGGAGTAGGTGTGGCCTTGTTGGAGGAAGTGTATCACTGTGGGGGTGGCTTTGAAAGACCTTCCTCCTGACTGCCTGGAAGTCAATCTTGTCCTAGGGCTTTTCAATGAAGATGTAGAACTCTTAGCTCTGGATGCTGCCATGCTCCTGCCATGTTGATAATGGACTAAACCTCTGAACCTGTAAGCCAGCCCCAATTAAACATTGTCCTTTGTAAGAGTTGCCTTGGTCATGGTTCTGCTCCTAGCCATGGAAACCCAAACTAAGACAAGTCTCCTTCCCTTTCTTCTCTAATTAGTTTTGGTTTGAGTCTCTTTTTTTCCCTAAAACTTTACACACCTGATTGCTTCTTGGTTCCATTTGTTGTTCAATAACATTTGTTATACTTTTACCCTAAGGGCCTTTCTATCCTTGATGGTTATTTAATGTTTCTTAGAGGGAGCAGAAAGATGGATCCTGTTCTCTCATCCAATCTGTTAGTCTGTGTCTATTTAAAGGAGACAGTTACTATTGAGAGTTACTATTTATGTTCTATAACTCTTGTCACATTGTTGCTGCTGTCGTGTTTTTCTTAAAACCTCTTTTGGTTAACTGTCCTGGAATTATTTACTTCTTGCTCCTCTGCAGTGTAGTTAACCTTCTTGGGCTCGAAGGTCCCCTTCTGTTGACTTTGTAGGGCTGTACTTCTCTCTTTGAGTTAACACTTTATCTGACTGAGTTCCTCATTTCTTCTGCCTTGTATTCAACATCTAATATTTTATCTCCCACTCATTCAGTCTGTTGATGAGGCTGTCCTCTGAGATTCATGCTTGACTTTCCTGACTCTTTCGTTGAGGCTTATTTCCAGCTGGCTTTTCTTTAGTCATTTATTTCTTTGCTGAGTTCTATTTTGACGTCTTGAGCTGTTTTTATTATTTCATCCAAATGTTTGTGTTTTCATGGTCTTCATACAGCATTTGTTCATATCCTGGGCTGAAGCCTTGAGCAGATATCATAATTGTTCTCTTGAATCTGGCCCTGTTTGCTTCTCAACTAGATTGTTTTCTCATAGAGTTTACATATCAGGCTCGGTCTATCTGAACTGAGGAATATATCATGTTTTATGTGTTCGTTGTTTGGCACTGCAGAGTACATTGGACTTATGAAGTCGTGGTATTCCTTGATGCTTGACCCTCGTCCTAACAGAAAGTCAGTTTCTTCTTAGTGTAGCAGATTGAATAGGTAGAGACTTTCTGACCTGATGCTGGACTATTCCAGTTTACCCCGTTGCTAGGCTGAGACCTCACCTGTAAGCCAACCAGTTGAAATGTAGACTCTTATAGAGTTGCCTTGGTCTGGATGTCCTGTTCACAGCAGTAAAGCCCTAAGACAAGATATGTAAATATACAGTATTAATTATGGGTCAATGATAAGAAATGTTGTGATGGTAAAACCGAATCAGCAGAAGCAAGCACATGAACCATGAAAATGGGATATAATAGGTTATTATTTAAAAGTTTCAACTGTAAAATCCATCGCTAACACATGCCATGATGATTATTATCTTCTTCAATTCTCACTCTCTATCTTCTCTCTCTCTCTCTCTCTCTGTTGTCTGTGTGTGGTGTATAATGAATTAGAATGTAATTGATCATGAAAGTGTAAATAAAACAGTAAGTACAGCTCAATCACTTCAGAATGGCCATGATAACTATACATAAATTTCACTGATAGGTATAGAGTTTGATATTGGACAATGTTATTTAAGTAACTAATTGGCTGGCTGATTGATTTTTACCTAATACTTAATTTCATTAAACAAAAATAATGTCTTTTTAAAAAAAATTTTATTGCTTCTTTGTGAATTGCCCATCATGTACCCCAATCCCACTCCTCATCCCTTCGTTTCATATGTACCCTCCACCCTTGCAACCTCCTCCTAAAAGAAAACAAAAAATAAAAATAAATAGAACAAAACAAAAACCCATCTCACCTTGGAAGCTGTGGAGTATCACAGTGTGTCATATAGTAAACCCTTTGCCCAGACAGCTTTTCTTGCAAATGTTCATTGCAATAAGTCATTCACTGGCCTGACTGAAGCCTTTGGCTTCTGCTACATGATCAATACTGTATCCTCACCAAGATCTTCTCAAGTATTCTGTTTTTGCCCTATGTCCTGAAGATTCTGCAAGGACTTTAGATCTGCAGGACTGGCCCCTTCATACACTCTAGCAGTTTATAGGTGGGGCAGATGTTAGGATGGGCCAACTCAGAGTCCTGGATCTGGGCCTAGGTATAAACTGTGTTGCTCAGCCTTAGAACTCTCCTGCACCCATGCCACCAGGGCCAGCTTTCCTGCTTTCTAGGCCAGTTCATCCACCAGCCACAGGTGGTGAGGTGCATCATAGGAGGGGCATCTCTGGCAACCGTGCACAGAAGATGGAGGGCAGTCCCAGCTTTCTTGTGCTCTCACTCTCAGGACTGAGTCACTCACACCTCTGCTACCAGGGTCAGCTCAACTGAGCTGCCTGATCTCTGGAGTGCTGCAGCCAGTGAGGGGCAGGGCCACCTCACCTGACCACCACTGGTGGTAGGGGGTGGGAGGTGGGGAGAGCACCTCTCCCGGTACCTACCCTACCAGCACAGCAGACAAGGGGCAGGTTCAGATCTTTAGAGTGCTACAGCTGGTGAGGGGTGGGACTAGATCTTGTGCACCCATGCCACTAGAGCCACCTCTCTGATGCTGTCCAGGCAAAGGGTATGACCAGCTTTCCTGAATGTGATGGCTATAGTACAGGGCAGGGGCAGCTCAATGCAGTGCTTGGATGTCAACATGGCCTCAGGTGGCAGCCCAGACCAGGGACATCTTACATGGCCTTTGGTGGTAACATGGGGCTCAGATATTAACACAGCCCCAGGCTGTGATAGGACCACAGATCAGACAGCATGGATCTTGATGTCACCCTGGCACACAGGACACTCAGATCAGTATGTCTCCCTATGGCGGCACAGCCCACAGACATCCACACGGTCTCAGGTGGCAGCCCGGACCAGGGATATCCACATGTCCTTTGGTGGTACCTTGGGCCATGGACATCGACACAGATCCTAGCTGCAGCAGGCCCATGAACCCAGACATGGCCCTCAGCAGCAGCTTGCTTCAGATGTCAGCATGGTCTCAAGTGGTTGTGCAGGCTCCTCATAGCCTCCTGTTCCTGGCTGCCTTTGAGACGCCAGTTCCACCTTTCTCCACAGTGTACAAACCCCTCAGCTTTGTTTTCTTTTCTGTCTCCTTGCTGTATGCTCCATCTTTCCATTTCTCCATCATGTGCTTGCTCAGCGGAATGGTACCTGCCGCAGGACTGGAGTGGGTGCGTGGGTGTCTTTCTTCTAAAAAAGGAAACAATGTTAAAGAATTCTTGCTTTGAATACTCTGTGAAAGTCTATCATGGACTGTCTCAAAGGTATGCAAAGACCATTTGTTTAGCGTAATGGTACATGCCACAGGGCTGGTGTGGGTACGTGGGTATCCTTCTTCTAGAAAAGAAACAATGTTAAAGAATTCTTTGCTTTGAGTATTCTGTGAAAGTCTATCACAGACAATCCCAAAGGTATGCAAGGACCATTGCGGAAAGCACTCAAGTCATGACCACGCCAATAGGAAGCACTCAAGTACTTTCACTGCAGTGGAGTGATTGTGAGCATGCCTGTTTGAAATCCTCACACATTCTATCTGATGCCTTTCTAGCATTTACTGAAGTCGGAGGCTATGAGAGCTTCACAGAGAAGTACATGAATGCCATCCCGTCTGTAGTGAGGGGGACAACCTGACAATCAGCCCCAAGTGCTACACTCCTCAGCCAGACTCCTTCCACATCTTCTGAGATCCTGTCACTGGAGACATCCCATGGCCAGCACTGATGCTTGGAATGACCATTTTATCCATCAGGTACTGGTGTGCAGATCAGGTGAGCATAGACATTTGCAGGTGTGACTGTGTTTATTTTTATTTTTCTTGTTGGATGTAAAAGTATTTAGCTTTTCCTATTTGGTACACATTAATGATATTTAAAGTGCCAGATACTTTTCTATGTCTTGTCTTGTGGAAAATACATGTCTTGGTCCCTCCTCACCACACTATGCACCCCCCCCCAAGAGAAATACTTTCAGCTCTTTCACTTTAAATGTTTCAGTATAATTTCTAGTCCCTAAATCGTTGTATTTTGTATATTCTATGACACATCAGAATCAATCATTTTTGAAGAAATAGTCTGCAAGTGACAGTGACATACTGAATCAGAATTTTATCATTACCTTTCCTAGAAGTGATTCAAGTATTTATATCTCTCTCTTTAGGATTTTTACATTAGTTGAGAATTCAAGTTTTATTCCTTCAGTTCCCACAATTTAACCCATCTCTTGCCCCATCCCATTCACCCCTCTATATATTTCTAAAATAAAAAATAATACATATATAAATACATATCTATAAATACATATACATATATATTTCATTGGGGATATATATATATATATAATTTCTTTGGGAGTTTTCTTTAGTATATCATAATCACATTCCCCTTGTCAACTCTCCCAGCTCCTATACCACCATACTTTGTATCCCCTTTCTTTCCATTCTTCAAGGCCAATTTGTATAACTCAAATATTGGATGTATGGTCTTCCACTGGAGTATGGTCAACTTTTTATAGACTAATCTTATAGAGGAAAACTGTGTCTTCTTCTCCTAGGAGCTAACAATTGTCATTTGCTCCATGGCTAAGGGTGTGCCCAATTCCTTTCTCTCATCCTAGGATTTGCACGCGTTCTGTGCACACTGTCACAATTGCTGTGAGTGCTCTATGTGCAGTTGTCTTATATGTGGCGAGATTTCCTTGTAGTCATCTGCTTCCTCTTGGTCTTAGACTCTCCTTGTACCCTCTTCTGCACTGACACCTGAGCCTTCGAGGGGGTTAGAGGTAGTAGATGTTATCATGATGGATAATGTTTTTAATGTGTTCTTAAATTTGGGTTGAAAGTATCTTATTGAGAATTTTTGTAGCTATGTTCTTTAGAGATATTGGCCTATAACTGTCTTTGTTGTTTTGTTTGTTTGTTTGTGTGGTTGGTTGTTGTTGATTCCTTGTTTAGTTTTGGTGCAGGGAAATACTAACTTCATAGAAAGAATTTGTAAATAGCCCCGCCTTTTCTATGTTGTGGGATATTTTGAGCAGTAAGGATAATAGTTCTTTTTTTGAAGCCTGGTGGAATTCTGCACCTGAGTGTATTCAGCCCTGTTCTTTTGTAGTTGGGACAGTTTTTTTTACCTATTACTTTTATTTCACTAGGTGTTATGACTCTATTTAAATAATTGATTTCATCTTGGTTTAATTTTGGTTGTTTGTAAATATCTAGAAGTTTGTCTATTTCTTTTAGACTTTCTAGTTTGGTGGAATATACAAATAAGATACTGAAAACAAAAAACGGTAGGTGTTACAAAGGGTTTGGAGGCACCTGGAATGTTTCTCTTGGATAATAAGAGAAACAGTTCACACAACAACAGCCTACTTAAATTTGGAGAGCTAGCTCTTTTATTTAATACACAAAAATCTCACAAAAGGATTGAAAAAAATGTAGAAACTAGAAAAAATATTCTGACTTAATAGTAAGCATAATACCCATGAGCTGCTCATAATGAAACAGAGATAAATAATTTATCTAACATAGGATTCAAAGGATGCTTACAAAGATCAGGGGGTGAGGAAGGCAATCCATGGACATGGCCTGTCATCCTATCTTTGCTGGCCTTATATTTTCCCCGTGTTCCATCTCTTGGCCTCTGCTATCTTTAGGAAACCTTTTCCTCCAGTTCTCCCAACATTGTCTTTTAAAACTTCCAGATCTTTCTTGGTGCTCCATCTTTCCCATCCAGACACAAAAACAAAAAAAAATTTTCCCACTGAATCCATTTAGCCTTCATGTTTTTTAGTTGGGAGGTTTTTTACCTATTGTTTTTATTCATATTTATTTAGATGATACATATTTATTTTATTTATATATAGTATACATTCTTTCCTGATGCTTTTATTTTACATATATCTCAGTAAGGCTTTACATTAATGGTAATGTACCCCAAGAGGGGACACTAAATGAAACTTGAGGTTACTGTGCATAGCCTCAGCATATGAGAAGAACTCAAGGACTGACTAGACTATGCTCTATACAGTCCATGAACTAAAGTGAACTCAGAGGCTGGTTCAGTACTGTAAGAATGAGTTGCAATGCTTTGCAACAGGTTATGGTGTATTTTTTTTCTTTTTAAAAATACTTTTTTATTATTTAAAATAATTAATTTCCTTCTAAAATAGTTAATTGATTTGATTTAAATATTATTTAAATATATTGAATCTTTAAATTTAAATATATTTTGATCCCATTCTTCTCTGTCCCCAAGGTCACCCGAATCCACTCCTCCTCCCTGCCCATATATTTCCTTTTATCCCATCTTGGTTTGGCTTTGCCTTTGCACCTTATCCTGAAGGTCTTGGTAGACTTAAGAAGGATTTGACAATTTATAGCATATCCTAAGCCAATGGCCATGTTTTTTTAATGAAATAAATTCTTTTATCAACAGATCTTGCAAGTAATGCACCATTTCACCATGGTTTTATGGAATCATCTACATTATACATATACTTAATGTATTGAATTTCTAAATCTTTGCCTTTAAATGGTCCTGCATTTCTGAGATCTGATACAAGACTCTGATAACCTGTAGAGTGGGTTCCCTTCCTTACCTTTGACTTGTGTTTATGCTCCATGTGTGTTAACAGCCCTCTAAAAATAATATACATTTCAACATGGAATGTTTCTGTCTGTATTCATAACAGAGCATGAAGCAAGAAAAACGGGGGTGAGGGTGGGGGAAGGCAGCTATAGCTTCTGAGAGTCCTTGAAAAGAAAAATATCATGAATTTATGGTAATATCATTGGAAACACTGCTTTTCTGTCTAGGATAAGCACCTTCCCCCAATTCTAATCCCTAACTTGATGAGCTTTCAGAATAGACCAAAGAAATCAAGGAATGTGTATTTCAATGTGCTTTTCTCTTGGTTGCCTGACTATGGCGTTTCCATGGTAACTGGCTTGCCCCACTAGAAGGAAGTTACCTGATAATAACAAGGAAGATGTTGATGATATTTATGTACAAAGTTCAAGACAAGAGCACACAGCTTGTGTCAGCACCAGAAGTGGCTTGAGGAACATGCTGCCCTACTGTGCTGCAATCTAGGCGCTATAACCATGCTTTAAAATACATAATGTATATATTTTATGTACAAGGCTCATGTGTACTCTATATGAAATGTTTAGAATAGCCTACAAGAGCTATTTCTACTTTAGTGATGAGAAACAGGGCACTCGCAGAGGTCAAACGCTGCAGACTAAATCATGATTCAAGTCTGGAGGCTGCTACAAAGCTCATTGACTTCCACTGACCGTATTTTTAAAAATATCTTTAGATATTGTAATTATATTGTAGTTATATGACTATAAATGTTTGTCGTCGTGTATGTATAGTCATATGAGTATGGATGTTTTGCTTCCGTGTATGTATTGCAATATATGCATGGCCGGCACCCTTGGAGGTTAGAAGAGAGTGTCCATTTCCCCTGGAACTGGAGTCATAGATGGTGGTGAGCCACCACATGACTGCTGGGAACTGAACCGAGATCCTATGCAAGAGCAACACATGTTCGTTATCACCAGCGATCCCTCCAGTTCTAACAATATGATTTTTGACTTCCAATATGTATTCTCACCCTCTTAAAAGTCACTAGCAGATTGTTGCACTAAGATGCTGTGTTCCCCTGGCAGGTCGTTGTACAGCGCTGCTTATGTGGCAAGAACATGTCCCACGTGAAGGCTGCCTGCATCATGTGTGGCTACCTGAAGCTGCTGCCCATGTTCCTCATGGTGATGCCAGGGATGATTAGCCGCGTTCTGTACACAGGCAAGCCGTGGATATATGAATGCTCTTTTCTGTGCTTGATGTCTGTGGATTTCAAGAAAAATTTTGATAGGTTAGAAGGAAAGATGGAGGAAGTACTTCTGAGAAAAAGATCAGGAGAACATTGAGCAGATGTGTCACTCTTCTGTATCACTTTTGTACATGCTGCCAGTCTCGTGCAGACTTCTGAAACTTGCATCGTGTTCCCGTGAGTGGATTTGATGTAAGATAGTCCAGAAGTTCCCTGGGTGATGAGTGGAATTGAGCCAGGATGAGTTAGCTGAGCTTTTGGAATTGTGAACAAACACTAGAGAAGTTAAAAATAAAATAATTCAAGATGGCTGCGTGGTTTGACGTGTGATTTTGTAGGTGATCTTTCCTTTTAACCTATACTGTTCTGCCACAGTTATACATAAAACCATACATTAAACAAGGTATCATTGCATTGATTGTAAATATCTCCCCATCATTAATGATACATTGTCTCTGTTTAGTTATACCACCTGTGCTGGAGTCTTTGGAGCAACACGGAGGAAAAACTCATGGGCTGACTTAAATGTAGAACAGGAAACTCAAGAAGTCCATGGTGCTCTTGAAGAAGGTAAAAATCTGACTTACCTTTGTTTTAATGTACGAACACTGTGTATGTTTGTCATGTAGCCTTTTATGGGTTATATTTGGTTTTAGTATCACTAAATTCAGCTTCTGGGATTTAAATATATATGTGTATAAAACTAAACATTTAAATTTATACATGTTCAACACTTATTCCTCTCCAGTCTATCTGCCCATCCATCCATCATCTATCCATGAAACTGAGTGCCAGCTGCCAAAATAACAATTACAGACTGACCCATCTCTACATACTGTGCTCGACAGATCAGACTCAATTGGTCATGCCTGAGTGTCTGACACAATCTCCTCTCCACCCTTAGTCCTCACTGTTCTCCCTAATACATCTTCTCCTCCAGACTAAGCTAGTTGATTTGTTATCAATGAACTAGCTTTCAGGTTTGTTTCTCTTCATTTTTTATCCTTCTATCTTCTTGGTGACCGTTTCCCGTTAGTATATCCTTCCATTTACAGTATTTGAGGTTACTCTATTAAATATGATGTCTACATTAGGTTAGATGATAGTTGGGTATTTCATTAATTTTCAGCTTCTTTTAGACACAAAGGCATATACTTTCTCACCCCACCAAATACTTTTATTGTGTTTCACAGATTTCTGCTTTATCTTTATTTTTCATAGACTACTGCTTAGAAACATGTCTTAATTTTTCCAATGCCACCATGAAGAGCTTTGTGCAAACTCCTTTGTATGTGATCTACTGTACCATCGGGACATATTTTTAAAAGTCTGACTGAAGGGCATGGGCATTCTCCATGGTTCCCTACTTGGGAATTAAATGTCCTGGCAATAACAGTTAGTGTTCTGTTGGCATGCCAACTTCCTAACACGAGGATGAAAAGGTTTCCAATGTTTACTAATGATGATGTGAACTGCTATTTCAAAGTAATTTAGTCAAATCTTTCTTTTCTGAGTGTTTTTGTTTTTTTTAAGATTTATTTATTTTATCTATGTGAGTACACTGTCACTATCTTCAAACACATCAGAAGAGGGCATCAGAGATGGTCGTGAGCCACCATGTGGTTGCTGGAATTGAACTCAGGACTTCTGAAAGAGCAGTCTTAACCACCGAGCCATCTCTCCAGCCCTTCTGAGTGTTTTTATGAACCGCCGGTTACTGTTGTTTTAACGATTTCCTTCTTCTCGCTTGTTTACATGGGGTGGTTGGTGATCTTTCTTCGATTTTTAAAACCGTACTGTGATATGTCAACATTCTCCACCCAGTTGTTTTTTGCTCCTTTTTATTTTGTGTATTGAATTCTTAACATGCAGAATTTTTGTTTCATATACTCAAATTTAAACAGATTTTCCCATGGATTCCTCCTGACCCTTGCAAGTGGTGGTGACATTGTTCACAGACATTTATACTGTACCACCAACAGTGATTTCTAGTTCCTGTCTTTGGTGATCATTTATTGATGCCTTTTCCTGTTTCAGATGAGAAACACAGAGAGAGACAGACAAAGAGGGAGAGAGAGAGAGAGAGAGAGAGAGAGAGAGAGAGAGAGAGAGAAAGAGGAGGAGGAGAAGGCAAGAGCATGTGGAGAGAGTAGGTGGAGGGGGAAGAGGAGAGAGAAAGAAAGAGGTCAGAGAGAGGGAGAGAGAGGAGGGAGGAGAGAGGGAGAGAGAGAGAGAGAGAGAGGAGAGAGAGAGAGAGAGAGAAAGGAAAGGCCAAACAATCCCTTTTATAGCAAGTCAGGCCTACCTGGCTATTGCCAGGTAACTCTTGGGCGGAACCTAGAAAGAATACTAATGGTCGTAATGTGTGATTTTCTTTGTTCTGTAAAATTATAAAAACCATGTGAAACTAGTTACACACTCAAACATGGAATTTGGGGTAACCTAAATCTGTGTCCCTGGTTCACTGTCACTCAGAGTGTTTCTCTTAAAATTTCATGTCCGTTTGTCTTTTCAAGAAGAGACTCTCTTCCAGCAAATGTCTTGGTCTTCTGGTTTGTTACAATGTTGCTAGTCTTAAATGCAGGGGGTGTGATGTAAATCTATTGACTGGGAACAGGTCCTCCATGCTCAGTTGATCGCTACAGTTTGACCAGTTCTGATTTTCTGTGATGAACTTTATCGTGCTGCAAAAAGAAACTTATCTGAGGAGGGGGCGAGAGCTACATTTTTCTGTATATATAAGGAGATGTGTTTAGGATGCAGTTAGAGACTGTAGCGGTTGAAGAAGCTGGCAGTAGTGGGTCCTCCAGAATGGGACTCAAGTTCGATTAGGTGTTAGTTACCTCCAGGATATAAGTGCCACTGTTGTTTTTTCAAGAACATCTTGGCAGGCTGGTCTTTGTCTGGTTTGTTAGCAATACAGCTGGATAGGACTATGTAAGCTTTTCTCGCTTGGTTGTTGGCACAGCTCCTTCCAAAGCTATGAGAACTAGTCATCAGTGAGGAGGATTCTAAGTCAGAGCCAAATGGATTACTCCAAATTCTGTGTTTGACTTCTGTGGTATCTCCAGCAACTGAGACTCTTATGTTTTCTGGAAAGGACCAAAGCAATGGAAGTAGTTTATATTCTTCTGGTGGTCTCTTGAACTCCCCTGACTATGTGTATGTATATATATACGTGTATTTATATGTGTTGTATGTTATATATATTTATATATATATATTGTGTGTGTGTGTGTGTGTGTGTGTGTTGTATTGTTGTGTGTATATATACATATGTATACACACACAAACATATATGGATGTTGTGGCATCCCACCAACACACATGCCTACAACTCAGCACAAATACTAGCTCATGAGGTTAGAAAACACAGGAAACCACTCCCCACCCCTTCCCATCTCCAGCCATACTTCACTGACTCTAATTCATGAGGGCATGAGGTCAGGGGCATACAAACTAACTAAGCTGTCTCACAACTATGTAGCAGGTATAGCACAATCACCTCCCCTATCCACAATAAGTATACAATGTCTCCATGCCGGACAAACACCACTGAGGCAAACCAAGGCTCACCGATCAGATAAAATATCAAGCATCAAAGAAAAAATACTCAGCATAAGCATGCCAGAAAGGCTTAGGCAACAACTACCTCCTCATGCGCATACCCCAATATCAAAACGAAGTGACATTAAAAAACAATACAAATACAAAATATCTCCTCCAAAAATGACCAAGATTAGCGACTTGACGGCTCAGTTTCAAGCACGCACACAGAGGTTCACAACTTCCTGTAACTCCAACTATAGAGGATCTGATGCCCCACTTCTGACCTCCACGGGCACTGGACATCCATATTGGTGCACATACATGCATGCTGTCATTCATACGTACACAAATAAATAGTACATATATGTATATTTAAATATACATTTAGTATATACTTATATACTTTATATATAACTTTAAAATTATATTTACATTTTTATACATATAATTTCAAATTATATTTATATATTCTATATATTTTAAAATTATATTTATATTTCTGGAGGTAATTTAAAAGTTACCAACCCCATAGTAATGGGCGACAACAAAAATGACTTAGAAAAAAAATCCCAAACAAGTACTTCAAAAGAATGATCATCAAGACGTGCAAGTAATTTTAAAAGAACAACAACAACAACAACAAAATCACATGAACAGAAATCGAAAAAACGTAAATAAGCAGCTGAAGATAATCGGCAGTCATCGAAGGAGATGGAAACAGAATTCAGCAAAGAAACTGAAATGCTGAAAAAAAATCAGTGGGAACAAAACCTGAAATGAAAAATTCAGCCAAAAAAACAAAAACAAAAACAAACCTCAGCGGACTCACTAGTAGCCTGTAGGGGTCAGACTATCACAGCTGAACATAAGGAAGAGGAACTGGGTCATTCCGATCATTCAGGTAAATCAATGAGAATTTTCTTTAAAAACATGAGTGAGGGGGCTGGAGAGATGGCTCAGCAGTTAAGAGCACTGACTGCTCTTCCAGAGGTCCTGAGTTCAAGTCCCAGCAACCACATGGTGGCTCACAACCATCTGTAATGGGATCCGATGCCCTCTTCTGGTGTGTGTCTGAAGACAGCTATGGTGTACTTACATATAATAAGTAAAAAATAAACCTTTGGGCTGGAGTGAGCGGGGCCGGAGCAGCAAGAGGGAGAAGGGAAGGGGAAAAAACAAAACAAAACCCATGAGTGAGTCACCCACAGGTCCCTATTGAACTGCATCCAACCTCACCAGCCAATCAGATCTCACATGTCCTTCTCCAGAGTCTAGCTCAGTGACTCTCTCTGACCTCCCCATTCACCACTTCTTCCAAACCCACCACATCTACTCCAGATCCAACACCCAGTGACGTGCCATACTCCAGACAGCCCACACCTTCACTGCAACCATGCTCTAGGCTTCTCCACCCTCCCTGCGACATGTCTCTTCTGCACTACATGCAACCTCTTTACCCAGCCTGGAAGCTCAATTCCATCTCTAGGGTCTAGCCTGGTGAATTTCTCTGACCTCCCCATCCATGTCTTCTCCCTAACCTCTAGATCCAGCCTAGAACCCATATCTGGTGCCCCCTACCTGCACCAAAACCTATCTCTAGTATCTCCAGCCATCCACAACCACACCACAACCACAAGACCCTTCCCACTTAACATCCAACCTTTATATCCAGCCGGATGTCCAGGCTTCCACAGACGGTACATCCTGTACACCAGCCCAGTCCCCTCTGTCCACCTGACTTTCATTCCACTCACGCCATTTCCAATCTCCAGGCAAGACCAGCTTGCATATTCTTTCTTCTCCCCCAGCCTGCTGTTCCAATATCAGACTTGGAACTAACAAAACAAGTTCCCATGCTCAGACCCCATCTCCAAAATAACAACGATGTTAAAGATCAAGCCCGTCCCTTCCCTCAAAAACCTACCAGTCCTGCAGAAATGTTTGCCAGTGAGAATTACCCAGGTAAATCCCAGGACAGAAACATTTAAAAGAACAATCAAAAGCTTCACCAAAGAAATCAACGGGTTTAACAAAGACGCAGAGAGACAGCTAAATGAAATGAAGAGGAAAGAGTCGAGGAGACAAAATCCTGGAGTGACGTCCAGGAAAACACAAATGTAAGGCTGATGATGGAAATGACAAAGACCATTCAGGGCTATTGAACAGCATTCAGTAAGGAGACTAAAATACTGAAGGGGACTCGAGCCAAAATAAAGACGGAACTGGAAAGCCCTACCACTCAACTGTAAATCTCAAAGGAAAGCTCTAGAAGGAGAGTCAATTAAGCAGAAGATATACTGTCAGGACTCGAAGACAAAGTAGGCAAGGTCTAGACCAAATAGGCAGGAAATATAAAAAAAAAAAAATTAAATTAACAAAACCCACAGGAAAGGAACATACAGAAAATGTGGGAAACCATGAAACAACAGCAAATTTTTCAATTCTAGGTATGGATAGGTGAGGGAGAAGAATCCCAAATCAATATCATCGTAATCCAGGTCTTCAGAGACTGACCACACACACAAGACCTGCACGGTTTGAATAGACAAAAATCTCAGCTCTGAAAAGAAGAGGTAGGATATAAAAAAATTAAAGATCATCTAACAATAGCTGCTGAGAAGAGAGTCACTCGCTCTCCGATGGATGTCACTGGGTAAATCAGTCACATTCCAGGTGTTTTCCTAGAAGCCTGGATTTTCTCTCTCCAAAGCCTCTGACCCACCCACCTCAAGCCCTGCCCACAGCCCCCCACACCCTTCTGCATATGATACAGCAGAGCCGCATGCCCTTTCTGCACAGGTTGTGGGGGGGTCTTGATGTAACCTATGACTTAGACAACCTCTTCTGGGTAACCTCAGTTTCATTGGACAAGTTTACCCAGGAATTTCATCTGTCTAATAAGGAACCTCTATCGTCTATGCGGCCTGCCTCTGTCCTGTTCTCTCTTCTCACTTCCTGCATTTTCCTTAATCTCCCCTTTGCGCATCTTTGTACCGGTGGCCAATTCTCTTTTGTCTACCTCCAGTGTTCATCCTCAGCTCTGGCCTCTCTCCTTGATTTTCCAATTCCACTGAAGCTGGCACTAGTCACCTTGAAGAGAGAGTCTTAACCTACAGGAGCAAACGGTTTAAAGGTCTCTGGTACACAGAAGCCACCTCTGTTCTCCTTCCCCACCTACCCGAGGCTGATCATTAACTTAGGACTTATATATATAAAGAAGTGTCAATGCCTACCATGGGGACAGCGCTGCCTATAGCCATGGCCAGCACAGCAAGTGTCAGCACCAGCCCTGGAAGCTCAGACCTGTCTTCACTGTCAGACAACATCAACAATGCTGCTGACATTTCTGTCATCGTCATCTATTTTGTGGTGGTCATGGCTGTTGGAGTGTGGGTATGTAGGAGCCCAGTGAGATTTCTGGGTGGGCGCTAAGATTACAAGGGGAAAACATGTCATGCTTTACCAGTGGAATGATGAGCTGGGACAATGCTTCTCCAAGTGTCATTGTCTTTCTGCCTGGAAAAGTTGCCTGTGTTTTCGTGAATGATAATTGTACTGAATGAATCCATTCTCTAAGTAAGACCATCATTTGAACACAGCCAGGCTGGGTGCTCGCTGTGCTTGCCATGCCCAGCACCTGATATCAAAACCACAAATGTCTTATCTCAATTTAATTGCTTCTCTTTGCTATCTATTCATGTTCCCGCTTACCGAGTGGGAAGTTTAGACCATTTGTATTCTGTTTATTCTTTCTCTTTAGTATCAAGTTTGAGGCTCAAATTTTTCTTCCAAAGACAGCTTTCAAGATGCGGAATTCTGTTTTCATAAGCTGAATTAAATCTTGGGTTTTCGTGTATACTTTCTTGAAGTATTTCATCTGAGTTATTATAAAACCATGACTTGTATGTCCATCAAAAACTGATGCCATCATCTAGAAAGGCATGTCTCTGGGTGGGGGTCTGAGGGGACTGCTGAAATATCAATGTGTAGCCTGCTGTGTGGAGCAGCTGCAGAGGTTTCCTTGATCTTGGACACAGCTGTGGTTTCTAATCTTCCAATGGTTTCTTTTCTGCCCAGGCAATGCTGAAGACGAACCGAAGCACTGTCGGAGGCTTCTTTCTGGCAGGTCGATCTATGACTTGGTGGCCAGTAAGTAGGTCAGAGGTTTCTGGGAATACACATTGATTGACAAGTCATGATGGTAGCAGGGATACCTGACATGTATCTTTCCTTCCTTCCTTCCTTCCTTCCTTCCTTCCTTCCTTCCTTCCTTCCTCTCTTCCCCTCCCCCTTCCCCTCCCCCTCTCCTACCTCTCCTCTCTCTCTTACATCTTCCACTTTAAGATTGCAACCTAGGATTCCAGAAAGATCATACAAGTATGATCAATTATAAACAGCTTTAGCCTGGCCTCTCCAGACCTAGCAATTCAGTTCAATTTCACACGCCTTTGTTCTCATGAAAACCCTTCTTAACAGCGATTAAATGCCCTGAATTCCTTTTCTGCTCTCAATCCTGAGCTAACCCTGCTCCCGCCTGGGAGATTATCTCCTCCAGTGTACTCCCTGATCAATCCACCTTGAACATTCTGTTCTGTTCTGCACACTTACTGATTGCAGGCTCGGTTCACTGCGTGATGTTAATCTTGGACGGTTGCCTGCAAGATTTGTTCTTCTTCTGAGTTTCGGTGCATGGCTTCCTCAGCCAGATGTTTCATTGCAGTAGAGTCAGCATATGCCTACATGAACCTAGAAAGTATGGGGTTAGATTCAGTAGACAGAGAGTGCTCAGTAAATGCTCCCTTCAACAGATGCTCTCTTTTGTCTAGATACCATAAAGGGAAATGGAATTAGGCAATCTGAGCATTGGCTTCTTGCTACTCTTTTTTTTTTTTTTTTTTTGTAAACAAGGAATCCTCAACTAATCCTAGAGATGCAAACCAGCTCCATCCCTCCCTGACCCCAAACACCTTCTTACAGAAAATGATTGTAAAGAGGGATGTAAAACAGAAGCAAAGACAACAGCACAGGATCTCAAGGTCGGGTTCTGCTGTCAGGACTAGAGCTAGTCTCTGCCCATTGAAGAGTACTCTCTTCGCCCCTGAAGTCGTTTTTGGGTTTGTTTGGTTTTGTTTGTTTTGTTTTGTTTTTGGTTTTTTCGAGACAGAGTTTCTCTGTGTAGCCTGGCTGTCCTGGCACTCACTCTGTAGACCAGGGTAGCCTTGAACTCAGAAATCCGCCTGCCTCTGCCTCCCAAGTGCTGGGATTAAAGGCGTGCGCCACCACCACCCAGGCCCCTGAAGTTTAACATCAGAAAGCAGGGCCAATGGTTGTGAGAAGGAAGAGAGATCTCTCTGATGAAACTTCGGAGTCTGTCACTGACTCAAGATCACATGCTGGTAGGAGATCTGGAAGTCTGAGGCTCTACTCAGAACCCACGGACAATACACTGACGTCCCCCTAAGGTCCGCTCTACAGGTTTTCCTGTAAAAAAGCCTGAATGCAAGCAAGCACCTTGTGCCTTAGAGGTCAGTCTATCATGAACACACAACCATACCACTGCTACACGGGACACCTATAGTCAGTGCGCTGTGGCATAGGAAACTGGACACTGTATCAGTGCAAGAACACATACCTGAATTTTAACTTCCACCTAGCTGCAAATTTTCGCATCTCACTCTTCAGATAAAACAAACAAACAAAAAAACACTTTCAGCTCTGCTCGGTGTGAACCGTGTTCTTGGCTCATGAGCCACAGAATAACCGGTAACAGACTAGTTTTTTCCGGATGCACAGATGTTTATTGCTTTGGCTGCAGGAAGTAGGACCTATACATTCCAACACCTACCTGTTTCCAAGGAGTCTTATTTCAGGCTTCTGAATCTAACCTTAGTGGTTCTCAACCTGTGGGTCGCAACCCCCGTGGAGTGTCGAGCATCAGACATCTTGCATCTCAGATATTCCCATTACAATTCTTAACAGTAGCAAAATGACAGGTAGGAAGCAGCAATGAAATAATTTTATGGTGGGGGGCGGTCACCACAGCACGAGGAAGTGTATTACAGGGTCGAGGTCTTAGGAAGGTTGAGAACCGCTGCCTTAGTTTGATCGCTTGCCTTGCAGATGGGCGCCTCTCTATTTGCCAGCAACATCGGCAGTGGCCACTTCGTGGGCCTGGCTGGGACAGGCGCGGCTTCAGGAATCGCCGTCACGGCGTTTGAATCACATGTGAGTGACAGAAAAGATCTTTGTTCTTTTGAGTCAAATCCACGTCGGGGTATTTTCAACAAAATGTGTCCAAGAAAATTTCCTGGGAGTCAATATTGGATTTGCTCATTTTGTTCTGGTTTGTATTTTTCCCCTCCACGCAGTCCGCTCTTCATTTGTCCTTGAGCGCTTCCGTGGCCTCATTCTTTTCCTGGGTAGTCATTGCCACCAGGATGTCACTTATGTACAGCTCAAGCCCCACTTTCACGTGGTCCCTGTGACTCTTGAGCTTTCTGAGATGTCGCACTGTGCGTCCACGCTTGAACCAGACGCAAGGATTAAAAGCAAACAGAAGCATGCTAGGGAGACGCTCCAAGGTGGATTCGCTCTAAGGTGGATACGCTTGCCGCACCGGCAAGGGGACTGGAGTTCATTCAGATCCCCAGGAGCCATGTGAACACTGCGGAGACATGGCAGCCCACCTGTCGTTCCAGCCTCAGTGGCAGAGACAAGGGATTTGGCAAAACTGGCCAGTGAGACTAGTCTGTGAGCTTTCAGGTCGACTGAGAGACCCTGCTTCAAGAGAATAAGGTGTGAGCAATTGAGGAAGATTCTCAAAATCAGCCGTGGGCCTCCACACGTGTTCGTGCACACCACAGACTCAAGGGAAGATAAATATATAGGTCAGGCATTTGGGACTTTAACCCCAGAACTGGAAGGCCAGGGCCAGGGCCAGGGGCAGGGGCAGGGGCAAGGGCAAGGTTAGGGGCAAAGTTAGAGGCAGGGACAGGGACATAGGCAAAGCCAGAGAATAAGGGATAGAGGGGCAGAGAAGCAGAGAGGCAGAGGCATACAGATTTCTGTGAGTTCAGGATAATCTGGTTTACTTAGTAAGTTCCAGGCCAGCCAGGCTATATGGAGACCCCGTCTCAAAATGAATAAATAAATGACAGGAACAGCGTTATCTCCTATTCACACTTAAGATCCAGACAGACAAACATGTGCTAACTGTGGTGTGGAGAGGACAGAGACAGAAGGATTTGCCATATTGAAAGATCTTTCTGTGTAAATATGTTTCCCTGTGGCTTTTCTTTATTGGTAGGTTAAACAATACCAAGCGGTCAGCCTTAAATACATAGACATTTGAGCAACATGGACTCAAGGACTGAGTCCATGCACCGAGCAGGTTGTGCACACACCGTGCAAGTGTTGGCACACACACACACACGCCAATAATAATAACTGAATAAAATAGATCGTGAAAGGGTGAGAGGCACAGGAGGAGTTGGAGATTAACTGAATTACAGTATGCATGAGTCAATTCTCAAAAAGTCACTTTTAAAAGAGAGATTGCCTGGGAAGCATATCCGCCATAAATAACAGTACGGGTTATTGGCACATACCATGAGGGTTTACAGATGCTTATGTCAGGAGGAGGAAAAACTCAGGTGAGGCCTGACAGGGCAATAGCAGTGTGGTAAGGAGTGAATGTTTTGAAAGATGGCCAAGGTAAAACCTACGGGGCTCTACGACTGACCTCCTAGGTGTTCTATTGCCATTTTACAGAAATCTGTGTCCCTTAACTAGACCCTAAATTCTTAAAAATGGAGAACATGTTTCTGTCTGCCCGTACTACACTAGTGTACAGCTGACATGCGACAAGAGTATAGATGGTGCTTTTACCAACTAAGCTACCACACAGGCCCCTATTGTACCCTTTCTAACTTTTGTGTGTGTGTGTGTGTGTGTGTGTGTGTGTGGGTGTGTGGGTGTGTGGGTGTGTGGGTGTGTGGGTGTATTGATGGGATAGACAAAGTTGGACTATGGTGTGACTTTAAACAAACCACCCTAGATATGACTCAGGAAGTGACGTCACTTGTGACCCTTCCAAATGCCTATGCCTTTCAAGGCTGAAGGTTATTCTGTTGCTTTTGCCTATTTTACCTCAAAAATATCAGGACATACCCAGACTTGGTCAGATATGCCTTGTGGCCTGGGGGTCATAAACCATACGACGAAGACCACCTCCATCAGCATGGAGAAAATGACCTATCACCCAATGTGTATCACTCTCAGATTGAGCACATCTAAGTATTCTTTTGACCTTCAATTTCTTTAACCTCGAAGATCACATCCTTCATGTTATGACAGTAATGACCCTGCTGGTTCTATCTACCTCACTAGCTAAGAAAAGCGGTTGGGTTTTTTTTTTTGTTTGTTTTGTTTTCTGTTTGTTGGTTTGTTTTGAGATTCAGAGGTCAGAGGTCATAAGCCCACAAACCAAACCCTCTTTAAATGTTGCTCTTGGTTTGTTACAGTCGTTTGCCTTGCTGCTGGTGCTGGGGTGGTTTTTTGTCCCCATCTACATCAAGGCTGAGGTGAGTAGCTGACATGTCTGTCACATGTTTATTTATCTACTTATTCTTCATGTTAAATCTTGAAACCTGGGTACTTGGCCCTTGTTGGTCTTATTGCTAATAATATACAGAAGGAAAAAAATATCAAATTCCTTGCCCATAGAGTCCGCCCCCCCCCCCCAGGATAGAATAGAATGTGCCTGCTGACAGGTGAATTCAGCGGTGGCCCTGACTAATGATCACTGTGGTAGACCTGAGTAGAGACCATTCTCAAGGCTGGAGGAGGCTCTTAAGCAATGTTTCCAGACAGCAGGATGCCCATATCGGTTCTCACACAGATCTCCCTTCTGAGTAGAGAGCAGAGCTGGAGTCAGGGGCATGTCTTAAGAGATGTGCTTCAGGGGTGATCTGGCTTAAGTCCTGGGAGATAAGGCTGACTTCTTCAAGTAGAAGGGAAGGAGGAGGAGCCATGTGAGGGGAGGACTGGGAGGAGGGGGGCGGAGCTGTGATCAGGATGTAAAGATGAATGAATGAATGAATGAATGAATGAATGAAAGAAAGGGAAGAAAAGAAAATTGTATGATGGAATCAATACATAGAAGCTGAACATCTTTCTTTCTTGGGGTATTTGGAGGTCAGTTAAAACCGAGGCTAAAGTAGAGTTCTATTGGGGGAGAGGGAGGAGATCTAGAGGTGCCCGCAGACACAGTGGAGGTGCAGTCCAGTGGTGAGAGCTTCCTGTGTGTCCTTACCTGAGAAGAGGATTGAGGACGGTGGGGGAGGGGAGAGGGGCAGAGAGAGTAATAGAGAGGACATAGTCAAAGCACGATTGTGCACACGTGTGCAAGTATCACAATGAAAACTATTGTTTTGCATAATTAAAATGTGCTAATAAAGATACAGTGATCTCGGGGCTGGAGAGATGGCTCGATCATTCAGAGCACTGGCTGCTCTTGCAGAGATTCCAGATTCTCAGCACCCACAAGGTGATTTAGGGCTATCCCTAGCTCCTGTCCCAGTGACTCTAGCACCCTTTCCTAACCTCCTCAGGCACTGCACACATAAAGCACACAGACATGTATGTAGACAAACACATAAAAAAAAGAATATAATGAGATGAAGTTAATATGTACTTAGCATGATGGCTAAAAAGCTTTAAACAATGATGCCATTTTTAAAAAGGTGTTCTAGGGGAAGAGAGATGTCTCAGTTGGTAGAGGCACTTGCTGCCAAGTCTGAGTGCCTGAGTGCAGTCCCAAGGAGCCATGAGGCAAAAAGAGAGAATCAACCCCTGCAAGTGTTCCTCTGACCTCCACATACACACCTTCTTACACTCTCTCTATAGATAGATAGATAGATGGATAGATAGATAGATAGATACATAGATAGATAGAGAGAGAGAGAGATAGTGTATGTGGGGGGTGATATGTTTATATATAGTCTCTACATATGTCTATGTATATACTCTATATATAGACTATATAGAGAGACATATACATACATAAAAATAAATAATAAATTTGATTTAAAAAATTTGAAGCATTCTATATCATCTTGGAAGTGGGAGGTACAGGGCTTTCAAGGATTCAAGGGTCATGATCAGACTCCCACTTTATGAAGTTGCACTTGGGCATCCAGATGGACCATGGACTTGAACAAAAGTCCATGCTCTCTGGGGCTGCGCTGACAGCCAGCAAAGTGCTTGCCATGCAAACACAAAAGTGTGAGTTGGATCCGTAGCACCTGTGTAAAAATGCTGGACCTGATAGTGTGGGCTTGTAACCCAGCACTGACGGAGCAGACACAGGCAGATGCCCTAGGACTTCCTAGACAGAAAGCCTAGCCCAATCGTCAAGTTCCAGGCTAGTAAGAGACCCTATCTCAAAAAGGCAAAGTGGAGGGTGCCTTAGAGACAACACCCATGGGTGTCCTCTGGCCTCCATATGCATACACACACACACATACACACATACGCACACACAAATGTTCATGAAATCGTGGCTATGAGTGGTAGCACACACCTGTAACACCAGAGTTCAGGAGACATGGGCAGAAAGATCAGGAGTTCCACATCATGCTTGCCTAACCATTAAGTTTGAGGCTAGCCTGGGCAAACAAAATAATGGTTAAAAGTTCACGCAATCTCTTTTGAGGCGCAAGGAAGGAAACAGGGAAAAAGGGAAGTCACTTCTTGGTTGCTTGTGATGTGTTTGTTAGCAGGTTCGAGAAGTAAAGGCAGCATGAACAATTTTAAGGCTTGAAGTTTGGGAACCAAGATGCACGAGGCTTTCATAAGTGGAATAAGAACTTCAGTGGGAGCCAGAGATGGAGAATAGGGAAGTAATGGATTAACAGTATAACTCTTTGTGTGTGTGTGTGTGTGTGTGTGTGTGTGTGTGTGTGCATGTATGTGTGTGTCTGTGTATGTATGTGTATCTGTATGTGAGAACCAGCATCCTGCTCTTTGGAAACATTGCTCCAGTGCCTTGTGTAGCCTTGAGGATGCCACAGTGAACACACACCCGGCGTTCAGATGGCCTTTCTCCAAGATGGCTGTCTGAAAACCCACAGGGATGAGGAGTCCCTCCTTTGCACTTCTGCAGAAGGTGGCAAATTTGCTGGTTCCTAATATCCCTGTTGAAAGGTGCCATCCTTGGTCGTTCCCCAAAACTTGAGTGTGGTTTGGGTTATGGCTTGCAGTCTCTCCAGGGTTGCTCTCAGTTGGTGGTCTGTTAAGAATTCCTCTTCTTGTTTTTGATAAAAATGGATGTATGTTTATTCACATATTATAATGGGAGAGATTAAATAATGAGGCCCATCCCTCTGATAAACACAGAGAACTGTATTTCTTATTCTAAATGTCTCATGATCAATCTCTTACTTTAGTAAAGAAAGTTACAGCTCATTCTCTAAGCATTTAATGCAACTCTTATTTTCAATAAATGGAATCATATAAATACAGATGACTACAATATCTTAATATACTTACAATATTCTCAACAATCAATTTACATAATTACATTATGATTTATTGTTTATAAATATTGTGTTTGCTGTACTGCATCATTACCTGTAAAAGCAATAAAAAATATTTGTCGAGTGTTGTCCAAGTGTTTGGTGATACTGCGGGTATTTTATTTATACTTTTGAACTAAAACCCCTACTTTAAGAAAAGGGGAATCCAGAGCTATCCTTTGCTAAAAGTCGTACTACATAGTAAACATCAGAGCCTGAAGGCACTTTCATTTTGTCTCCAGTGCTCAATCCAGAATCATCACTGTGCCAAGGAATTGTGTCTCTCTCACCTCTGTATCCCCAAGATGTTTCGAATAGTGCTTCACTGCCTGTAGTCATTTAGTAGATGTCAAATCATCTGAAGGCACTAGGCTTTGAGGTGAATCCTGTGGCTGTCTGTCTCTGCAGGTGATGACCATGCCAGAATATCTCAGGAAGCGCTTTGGTGGGAAGAGACTTCAGATCTATCTCTCCATCCTCTCTCTCTTCATCTGCGTGATATTGACAATCTCAGTGAGTTTCCTGCCTCGCAGCCTTGGAGAGTCCACAGTTTGCTTGTTGGGGCCAGCTGCTAAAATCAGGGACTGGCCTGTACAGACTGCAGCTGACAGCACTAGCAGGTTCAAAACTTCCTGATGCCTTAAACTTCCTGAGTGGGGAAAATATGCCTAGGGTACTTTCACATCGTGAGGACCACAAGAGTGTAGACTGATCCCCAGAGGGCATTCTACATATAAAAAAGCAGGTGTGGCCAAAGAAGTTGGTCCCACTAGTAATAACTGTTGCTTGCCACAGGAGCCTCTTGCTTCTGTCTTGCCCACTGGACAGTAACTTCCTTAAATTTTCTCTGAACCAGCTCTGATTTACATTTTTTTCTTTTCAGTTTAATTATCAAATACCTAATCCAGGAGGGAAGTACTTTGTTTCATTAAACCAACTTAAATTCACCTTATCAAAGACTACCCTTGTAAAACCTGAGTCATAAATGAGCCTGCTAAAACAATTATTTCCTGGAAATTGTCTCTGGTGAAAGACATGGGTATTGGGACTTTGAGCCCCACATGAGGAAAGAAAGAATAACTTATTTGTTCTTATGTAGCAATGCCTAAAAAAAAAAAAAAAAAAAATCTGGGCTTATAGCCTGAGCACTTGTGTCAGTGATAGAGAAAAGTTGCCTTCCCTGTTCTGTTGGGCTGTTACTGTTACAAGTAAGCCAGCTGCTGGGCCTGGATGCTACAGGCTTTCCTAATGCCATTTGAGTACTTTTACCCTTTATTGAGCTATGGTTCCCAAGCAACAGGAGTTGCCTCACATTAATACTTGGCTACTTAAGAAGCCAAGCACAGAAAATGTGTGCTGGCCCACCAGGAACACTGTTAGTACCTGCCGGGTGGAACTGGAAATGTTCATTAAACAGTCCCTGAGGTGGCAAGGTTAGAAGCAGTAGAGGCCTACCACCACCACTGAGTGCCAGAGACTTTGTTCTCTCTGTTCTCCAAGTGCCCCGGACTTGTTAATCTCCGAGGTCCTCTCTGACATCTATAGCTTTATGGTTCCAAAGATCGTGAGTCTGTGCCAAAACAGAAGGCAGCAATTAAAGGATCTCTTGAGGGAGAGGACCTTTTGGAGCACATGGTTCTGGGTTGTAACTGAGAAATGCAATGTAGGTAAGCCGGGTGGGTGCAAAGAGTTCGTGCACGTGTTTTCCATGTGTGTCTGTGATCAGCTGGTGGCTTGGCAGCAGGCCTTTTATGCTTACATGGTTATGTTCCGTGTGATATTAATGATAATTAACCTTAGATACATTTGTTTATATACACATATACCCCGATAGCCAATTCTATCCTGGCTACTTATTAAACAAATCATTACAAGAACTTAAGATGGAGGAGTTTTCAGAATCTCGCCTGTTAGGATTGAGAAAAAATGGACCATGGGTTCTCAACCTCCGGTAACATATATGTGGAGACTCATTAGTGGACAAGATGTCCTGTGATTCCCCAAGTAATTTCAGTTCATACTTCCTAGGAAAGCTGCCGATCTCCTGGGAAACGACAAGACTGGGAAATTGACGTAGCTAAAAACTACGAGTGTAGTAAGATATTAGCGATTGTTCCAAAATGGTCTCTTTTAGCAAAAGAAAATCCCAGGTTGTTAAAATTCCTCTTTACTAGAAATGTTTCTTTTTTCTTTGTTTTTCCTTTTTTTCTGAATATTTTTTACTACTTTATTTTTAATTAGTTAATTTTCCCACCCATAAGTTTATTATTTTTATAGAAAATACGTTTTTTTCCTACACGGTGTGCTTTTATTATGTTTCCCCTCCCCCAGTCCCTCCTAGAGGCTCCCGCTTTCCCAAATCCAAATCCACACTTTTCATTTTCTCTCTCATTAGAATAAAACAAGCATCCAAAATAATAATAGCAATAATAAATAAAAGCAAATCATAATAGAAGAAAACAGAAAAGAGCAAAAGAAAACACACAAGAAACATATACAGATGCTGACACACACATTTGCACACATGGAAAACCCAAAAAAGTAAAATCAGGAACTATATTATATAAGGAAGAGATCTATAAGATAAAATAAATAAATAAATATGCTCAGATGAAGCACTGTAAGACAAAAAAAAAAAAACCTTCAAAAAAAATTACCAATGAGTTCGTACTCTTTTGGCCATCTACTGCTGGGCATCTGTGAAGACTAATTTTCCTTTGTGAGTGGTTACCGATTGGAGGTAGCTTATGGGGTAGGGGTGGGCCATTTGTCTACTTTCCCTGATAGCACTGGGACCCTATCTGGTCAAGACCTGTGCAAGTCTTACGCATGCAGTCATAGTCTCTGGAAGTTCATGTGTCAGTCCTGTTGTGTCTAGAAGGGCTTGCTTCCCTGGTGTCCTCCATCCCCTCTGATTCTCACAATCTCTCCTCCTCTTCCCCTCTTCCTCCTCCTCTTCCTGTTCCTCTTCCTCCTCCTCCTTCTCTTCCTCCTCTTCTTCCTCTTCCTGTTCCTTTTCCTCCTCCCTCTTTCTTCTCTTTTCCTCCTCCTATCTCCTCCTTTTCTTCTTCTTCCCCTTCTTCTTTCTCCTCTCCCTCCTCCTTTTTTTCCTCCTCTTCCTCCCCTCCCTTTTCTCCCTCCCCTTCTTCCTCTACTTCAGAGTTGCCTGAAACCTGAAGGGGGGATTTGATGGCAACATCCCATTTAGGATGGAGTGTTCCAAGGTCTCACATTCTCTTACCATTGTCCAGTTGTGGGTCTCTCTATTTGTTCCCATCTGCTGGAGTAGGGAGCCTCTCTGAGGATGGCTGAGAGAGACATTGATGATGACTATAATGTTACTAGGAATCATTTTATAGGTATGTTCCTTTAAGAGAATATTAGTATTTGGTTTTCCCTTATGACCATGGAATATCTCAGGTTCTTTAACATCCAAGCAGTGTCAGGCATGGATTCCATCTTATGGAGTGCCTCTTAATTCCAATCAGATGGTGGTTGTGCCACCATTGCACTGGCATATCTTACAAGCAGGTGCCTCTCTTGTCTCTCTCCTTCCTCATTCCTCACGGTCCCAAGCGAAGGCAACCTAAACCCCGCCTATCTTTCTTCTCCCCAGCTATTGGCTGCTGGCACCTTTATTTACCAGTCAGAATTAACTGGGGGCAGGGATCTTCAGTGTCTTATGTGCAAAGAGTTTTAGGGAACCCAAATTAACATTAGAATATGCAAGCAGCATTAGGCCAAACCCATTACAGTGTACAGGCCACCTGCCTACCTGTAGTTCTTTCAAAGATCCTACCCAAGGAAATAAGACAGAGAATGACAGAGAAGAATATCTGGCCTCCTCCTCTGCCCTCTATACACATGCAGGTGCATGCACACACAGAAATGCACACATGTACATGCACACACACAAATGCACACATATCACTCGTATACACTATACACATTTATCAAAAGTATATATTATATATATATATAATATATACTTGTGAGATATATTATATATATATAATATATACTCACAATCAGAGATTCTCATTGGCAACTAATGAGCATCCCCAAACCTCACAGTACAGACAATTCTTAGGCTGTGGCACCTTATTTATCAAATACCTCAATGGAGCAATGAACAAATGGCTTTGAAGATAACTAGTGCGTGGCACTTGCTGTGTGAATATCTTCCTATGGGATATCTATGTAGTGTCCTCAGGGATGAAAAGGATTCACCAGGAGGAGGGCGGGGCCTGTGAGTCTGGAGGCGGTGGTGGGGGAAGAAACCAGAGGCCTGAAACACCTGCTTTCCCTGACCCACACTGTTCCTTTTCTAGTCAGACATATTTTCTGGAGCCATCTTCATAAAGCTGGCATTGGGACTGGACCTTTACCTGGCGATCTTCATCCTCTTGGCTATCACAGCCGTCTTCACGATCACCGGTGAGTCGTCTGTGTGCTTGTCCTTCGTTGGGTTATGCCACCTCTGCTGATTCCCACACGTGTGCATATGTGCTTGTGCCTATATCTTATCGCAGAGAAACATAGTCACTAGATAAGATGTTCAATGAAAGGAATAATGATTCATTCCCACTCGAGAACAAAAATAGTTTTGCTAGACGGCTTAGCACAAGGGCCTGGGAAGTAGCAGAAGTCGGAGAACTAACTATTAAGGAAAATTTTTGTGTTATTAGATGTTTGCCCTTTCTCCCTACTTGATATTTAGAAGTGAGTGTAGAGGTAAAACTACACTGTAAGAGAAACTTTGGATCAGACAGATGCAAGATAAAGCCATGTGTGGTGTCATGTCCCATAATCCCAGAGGTAAGAGAGCTGAGGCAGGAGGATCAAGAGTTCAAGGCCAACCTGGGCTACAGAAAGAAAGAGGTAAAGGGCAGTTGGAGATGGCCAGGGGAGGGGAGGGGAAGGGAGGGAAAGGGAAAAGGGAAGAGAAAACAGAACAAAAGAGAGAATGGGTAAACTGATAAAAGACCTAAGTGCTAGGAAGATAATGATATGGGAACAGGCTTATTTCATCAGGTATGGCAGCTCACACTTGTAATCCCAGGAATTGGAAACTGAGGCAGAAGGCTTTCAGGACCAACATGGCCAACAGAGAGATTCCAGGCTGCCCTTGGCTAAAGAACGGACTCTATCTCAATCAAAACAAACCTGAAAGTCAAGCTTGTGACCCAGCCAGGAGCTTTCTCATTTTCTTGCTGTTTTTTGGCTATAAAACCTAAGTTACCCTCTCTGTCCCTGAACTGACTCTGGGCCTAAGATGACTTTGAGTCTTACGATCGTTTTTTTTTGCCTCAACCTCCCAGATAGTTGGAGTAAAAGGCTCATGTCTAGCAGCCAAGAGCTTGGATGTTTCTTCCTGCATTTTTAACAATGTTTCTTTACGCATTCCGGCTGGAGGAGGTGGCAGCTTTGAAGGCAAATACATAAGGGCATGTGGAGAAATCGCTGGTTCTTTCTTTCTCTCTCCAGGGGGCTTGGCATCTGTGATTTACACAGATACCCTCCAGGCCATTATCATGTTGGTCGGATCCTTCATCCTCATGGTATTCGGTAAGTCAGGACTTCGTGCACAGATCCCTAGACTCTTCTTGTCTGTGTCTGTCTGCTCATTATTGCTTCCTTCAGACTCTTCCAAGTCACATTTCTTCCTGTCATTTCATATAATCCCCATCATGGACATAGTGGCCCAGCTTCTTTCTTGCTTTATTATATCACAAAGAGGAAACAAGAGAGGGTTTTATTTCCTTAAGAATGCTGCATAGGTTAATTATCTTATTTAACCTCCATGCCTTTGTGCCCAGTATGAATGAAAGCCCTTGGTTGATAACTTAAGAGTATTAGTGCATTGGATTGAAAGCATAAAAATCTTTGGTTTATGTTGTAATTGTATTGGGAGGGTAAAAGAGGCCATTGTATGTGAATGCAGAAAGATCCCTGAACTAGACCACTCTGTGGGTAGAAAAACAGTTTTTTGGAGAATAAACTGCCAGGCTATCTCACAAGAGTCGAGAACAGCAGTTCAGCAGGAAAGTGAGTGGATTTTGTATGGTAGGGTAGGGATTCTTGAGCCAATGGGCACTCTTATAGTTAACAGGGAACCATGTGCACTGCTCCCCACTCCCCCCAAGGCCCCTGTCAGTTGACTGTTAGGAGCAAGAGAAAGTAATGACTTCTCACCAACAAAAACCTGAATTATCAAATTTTCTGGAGAAGGCTGAGTTTAGGTTTCTGTTTATTTGGTACGAATCCTTATGTTTATCCAATCGGAAACAGACTGGGTTGAGCCCAGGCCCTGGTCTTAGGCCATTGTCAGCACAGTGGGCCATTTTGGGGGCCAACTCTGTGATCTACAAGCTATGGATTTGAGAGAGAAAACTGAGGGGTACTGGGGAAGGATTGGAGATGGAAAAAAGAGAAGATGGGAAACAACGTTTCAATTTTGAAAAGCAAAAATTACAATAATTTTAAAAAACCCTCTTGATGTATCTAGAACTATCACTGGAGAATTAAGTATTAGAAATTTTCAGATAGCTACTAAGTAGTTGTATCTATTTTTTAGACACTTGATTCAAAGTGGAAATCTCTGACTCTTTTGCCTGCTCTTGAGAACCTTTTCTTCCTTCTGAGTTGATAAGAGGGTGTATACCTAGTCTTATTGCATCTTGTTATGCTCTGTTTAATTGATATCCTGGGAGGCCTGCTTTTTTCTACAGGGAAACAGAAGAGCAGTAGATCTGGGGACAGGGAGGCTGTGTTGGGATGTATAGTATGAGAGGAAAAAAAACCACTTTATTCAGTACACTGTTAGCATGTACAAACATGACTTGGCATTTTCTTTGTGATTCCCACTGTTCTGTTTTCATATCTTGTTGGCAGGCAGCTCTAATGAATTCACAGTGTGCAAATCTTAATTTTCTTCAACACTCTTCTACATTGAGGTGCTTAGGCAAGGTCAGGTTATTTTGATCCCACCTTCTCCCCACTGTAGACTCATCTGGCATGTAAATAAATGGTATCTCCTATCTTTAATAATAATAATAATAATAACACTAATAATAATGGTAGGGGGGATTCCTCCTTCCATGCTGGGAGAAAAAAACCTTAGCTGGCGTGTGGTGTGATTACAGCGTTTTGACTTTAAAAGTCCTACCCCGCCCTGTTTTAGCTCCCAAGAGCTCTTCTGAGATACTATTCTACTCTTTGTCAGCAAGCTAAGTAAAGGGTGTGCTATTCTCTTAATTGGCTTAATAAGCATGGTGATTTGTAACCTTTGTGCATAGACTATCTTAAAGTGATACGATGCCTAGATAATCCATAAATGTAACAAAAAAAAAAAAAGACAAGGTGAGACTCAATGTCTCTCCCTAGTTCTGAAGTCTCCAGGCTCCATCCAGTAAGCTGCATTAAAACAATCCTGAACATGCATGTATCCACTCACATAGCTTAAAGTCTATGAAGCAAAAACCGGAAAAATAAAGAGCAACCACAAACAAACAACAACAAATCCACAGTGGTAATGGTGACCTCAGCACAATCTAGATATCAGTAACCATATGGCTATCAAATTAAATTAATTTCAGGGATGATCATGGACGGCAGCTGTCTGTGACATGCAGGAGACATTTTATTTCTCTGATGCTTTTGCAGCATTTGTTGAAGTCGGAGGCTACGAGAGCTTTACAGAGAAGTACATGAATGCCATCCCCTCTGTAGTCGAGGGGGACAACCTGACGATCAGCCCCAGGTGCTACACTCCTCAGCCGGACTCCTTCCACATCTTCCGAGATCCTGTCACTGGAGACATCCCATGGCCAGGAACTGCATTTGGAATGCCTATTACAGCTTTGTGGTACTGGTGCATAAACCAGGTAAGTGAATATGTGTACAGGTGTGTATGCACGAGAGAGAGAGAGAGAGAGAGAGAGAGAGAGAGAGAACTTCTGTTGCTCCTTTTCATCTCATAGAAAAGCACTAGCATCTAGTTTCTGCACACAAATATCATTTTCAAATCCAAACGTCTTTGCGAGACTTATGAAGAACAGCTGCCTTGTGCCACACCCTGCCCTGCATCATATCCCCCAGAAGCAGACCCAGCAGGCTCCTTCAACCAACTATTTGCTATTTATAACCTTTCTTGGCCCGTGAACCATAAGCACAGATGTGACCTTAGACGTCACCAGAAGTGGATGTTCTAAGAACCCACCCTTTGTTCTGTCCAGTTTAAAAACCAAATCAAATCAAATCAAAGCAAACCAAGCAAACAAAACCAGACTGAGCAAGCCAGTCAGCAGAATTCCTCTATGGCTTCTGCTTCAGTTCCTGCTTCCAGGTTCCTGCCCTGAGTTTCTGCCCTGGATTCCTTCAGTGACAGACTTAGAAGCTATAAGATAAAATAAACCCTTTCCTCCCCAAGTTACTTTTGATCATGGATATTTTATCATGGCCATAGAAACCCTAACTGAGACAGAAATTGGTACAGGGTCATGGAGTGTTGCTATGACAGACCTAACCATGTGTTTGGGGAGGAGTATGGTGGTATTTGAACTTTGCGTTAGAAAACACACTGAATGCTCAGAGCTTGGTAGGCTAGTCTATGGGAGCTTAGAACGTAAGAATGTGGGGGAAAGGACACGCAATGGAGGCTTGCCTTATGACATTTCAGAGGGAAGATTGAGAGTTCCTTAAGGACTCTGTTAGATATTTTAAACTTAGAATCATTGAAATGAAACCTTTGCTTTATTAGAGCAATGGCTGTTGGCCAACAGGGGCTGAGAAATTATCTGTGATTAAGGAGCAACCAGCATCAACGAGGTGAAATCTTCCAGGAAGTCTTTCCCTAGGGTCAACATACAGAAGCTGTGGTCCAAAAGCAATCAAGGATGTTCTTAGTGCTGGCAGCCATATTTAGTAAAAATTGTAACAGTTTTCCAGATAGTCCTGGTTTTGGAGTCATAAAAAAAAAAAAAAACATGGAGATCAGCTGAGGCTTGGCTATGTAAGAGTCTAGGAGAAGCTACTGGTAAAAGTGCAGCCTTAGTTACAGTAGAAGCCTCAGGCTTGAGAGAGTCACAGGAAGACAGACAGAACGGATATGATGTAGTAAAGTCTGAGTGTCCCAAGAGAAGCCAGAACATGATAATAGTGTGAGTACAACTCAGTTTCACTGGAGACCCCAGCACTTTGGAGATCATGAGATGACCACTGAGGACAGATGCAGGAATAGGCTGGGACTTGTCTGGGAGACAAGCTCTGTGTGCTTCCGAGGGCAGGTCTGGTGAAGAGCTGCTGCCAAAGCCACTTGGAACTCAGAGGGTGACAAATGGATCTCAGGCATCAAGCACTGAACTTAACACTCTTGACTCTTAGTTTTGCTTTGGTCTGTTTGTGACCACGATTATCCCTGGGTCTGATAAGAACTACATACATATTTTCAGTAAAATAAATAGAAGGGGGAAAAAAAGAGACTTTAGGTTTTTTGGTTTTTTTTTTGTTTTGTTTTGTTTTGTTTTAAAGAAACCACACTTTTAAAATATTTAAAAATTTTAAAAGCTATGGGAACTTTTATAAGTTGGAATGTTTTATATTGTGATAGTAATATTAATATGAGATCTTGGGGATAAACAAGAAAAGAAGGGTTATAGTTTAACAGTGATGTGTTTGTCAAGTTGCGAAGGGGTCAGTTTTGCTCGACAGTCTTATGTCAATTTGACACAAGCTAGAACCGTATTAGAAGAGGGAACCTCAGTTAGAAAACACCCCCATCAGACTGGCTTGTGGAAAAGCCTGTGGTAAAATGAAGTTTTCCTCCCAGCCCAGAGTTCCCAGAATAATGACTCTGAGAGTCAAATATATTTACAAATACCTTGGTCATAAGCTTCACTTGTTCCCCAACTAACTCATAACTTAATATCCCATTTATTCTAGTTTAAATTCTATCATGTGGCTGGTTACCTCTCCTCAGCTTTCATGTGTCTCTCTTCCTTCACGTCTCCAGGCAAATCCTCCCACACCCGGCTCTATCCCAGAATCCCTACTCCTTCCAGGATGTCCCACCTTCTAGTCTACCCTTTCTTATAGGCCATAGGATTTTATTGACAGGTGATGTATCCATACAGTACACAAGAGATTCCTTCTACAGCCCTGTGGTACATTTTCTTAGTTGAGGATTGATGTGGAAAATTCCAGTTCAACTGTGGGCAGCGCTGCCTCTGGGCTGATGGTCTCGGGTGAGCTAACAAAGCAGGTGGAGCAAGCCATGAGGATCAAGCCAGGAACGAGCATTTCTTCATGGCCTCTGCTCCAGTTCTTGCCTCCAGCTTTTCTGAATTCCTTCCCTGGCTTCCCTCAATGATGAACTTATAAACCATAAAGTGAAGTAAATTATCTCCTTTCCAATTTGCTTTTGGTTGTATTGCTTTATCATCGCGAGAGAGACCCTAAGTAAGGGCAACTAATCTGAAGAAAAGCATCCCTATTTTTGGCAATTATATAGAAGAAAATGATCAAGAAGTCAGGATTTTATGAGGAGCTTGGGATATAGGTCAATAGTAGAGCACCTGCCTACTGTATATAACACCCTGGATTTGAACCCCCAACACTGAAAAACTGGGGAGGGAAAAGAAGTATATAAAACATTCTGGAGTTATTTTATAGATTCTGTTTCTCCACATAATTTTCAATAGATTTGCATAGTTTGGTTAGGAATTTTAAATCACGTGAATTCTTCTTTGGGGAACACAATTACTAAATATGATTCATTGCTAGGTTGTCTCAGAACATTCTGAAAACAAAGGTGCTTGCTCCCTGCTTCATATGCCAGGCTAGCTGGCCAGCAAGTTTCCAAGGATTTTCCCATCTCTGTCTGTTAGCTATAAGAGCACTGGGATTGTCAACACATGCCACCCTGTCCAGATTTCTCTGTAGCAGCTTCTAAAAATATCTTAACTATAGCTAATATGTGTTGAGTTCCATATACCAAGACTCTTAATACATTAGTCATATTTAGAATATCATAAGAGGGATAGCTCTGCTTGGGGAATGTAGCCTCATCATAGTATACGATTTAGCTGGGCAGTGGTGGCACACGCCTTTAATCTCAGGACTTGGAGGCAGAGGCAGGCAGATTTCTGAGTTTGAGGACAGCCAGGGCTATACAGAGAAACTCTGTCTCGAAAAACAAAACAAAACCAACAAAGTATATGATTTAAATGGTTTTTCAAATCATCGCCTGCCTCCAGAGCCCGTTAACTTCCGCCAACGCCGTCTTTTCTTACTGCTGTTTTAAACCTCAGAAAACAGATTAGGCATCGTTTCCTGGTTGCCTCACTACTCTATTGCATTTCCCCGATAGGTCATCGTACAGCGCTGCTTATGTGGCAAGAATATGTCCCACGTGAAGGCTGCCTGCATCACGTGTGGCTACCTGAAGTTTCTGCCCATATTCTTCATGGTGATGCCGGGTATGATCAGCCGAATTCTGTACACAGGCAAGTCACACACTTGATCTCCATTTTATCCTTGAATTCGTATAAGTCTACTAAGGAATTTCTTTCAAATTTAGATTTATTTTCCGTGTATGGGTGTTTTGCCTACATGTGTATCACTGGATCACATGCATGCAGTAGCCAAGGAGGCCAGCAGGTGGCATCGGTCCTCCAGAACTTGAGTTATACATGGTGATGAGCTGCCATGTGGATACTGGAACCAAACCCAAGTCCTCTGCAAGAACAGTCAGTCTCCAACCCCAAGGTATTTTTAAGATATAGCAAAACATTACTAAAATAGGAAACTTATTCTAGGTAGAAATAGAAGGAGAAATTCAGGTTGAGAAAAGTTTGGGTGTGTCAGAGGTATAAAAATCAGTTTGCCTTACTTGACACTGTTCCCTTAGTCCTTAAAGCTCTCCATATGTCCTTGGAGGCATTTGAAACAGTGAGTCCTGCTTTCAGAAGTTTACAGAATACGATAGAAGGGCACTGTGGGAAGTGGTAGAATTTGTCAGGGATAAATTGACGAGTTGTTAATGTTGAGTATGGGAAGGTATATCTTTTAGTTAGGGTTTCCTTGCTACAAAGAGACGCCATGACTACAGCAACTCTTTTAAAAGCAAACATTTAATTTAGGGCTGGGTTACAGTTTCAGAGGTTTAGTCCATTATCATCATGGTGAGAATCTTGGCAGTGTGCAGGCAGGCATGGTGCTAGAGGAGCCGAGAGTTCTATCCGAAGGCAGCCAGGAGACTCTCATTCCACACTGGGAGAAGCAGGAACATAGAAAACATCAAAGCCAGCCACTACAGTGACACACTTCCTCCCACAAGGCCACACCTACTCGAACAAGGCCACACCTCCCAATAGTGCCACTCCTTGTAGGTCAAACTTTCAAGCACGAGTCTATGGAGGCCAAACCTATTCAAACCACCACATTTCACTCCCTGGAGCCCGTAGGCTTGTAGCCATCACACAATGCAAAATGCATTTAGTCTAACTTCAAAAGTCTCCATAGTCTAGCACAGTCTCAACAATGTCAAAGTCTCTCTTAAGATTCATGCAATCTCTGATCTATAATTCCCTATTTAAAAAAAAAAAGCAAACCAAATACCTCCAATATCAAAGGATATGCATTACCATTCCAAAATATCATAGTGAGGCAATACAGGACCAAAGCAAAAGCAAACACCAGCAGGGTAAACTCCAAACTCTGCATCTCCATGTCTTATATCCAACTCCTTTCAGCTTTCTTTGCCTGCAACACACTTCTTTCTCTTGGGCTGGTTCCCTTCCCTGGTTACCCACCGAGCTTTCCTCCTTGAGTAACCCACAGCTATGGCCTCTCTTAACAGCTTGGAGTCTCCAAGGCAGCTTCAACTTTACAGCTTCTTGTTCCAGTGTCTGGGAGCTACACATGATCTTCTGGTTCCTCCAAAGAGTTTGGGTCACATCTCGAACTCTGTTGTCTTGTAGCACTCTAGGCTCTGACTGACTCCACCGCTGCTACTGTTTTTGGTGGTCATCTCATGGTACTGACATCTCTAACATGCTGGGGTCTTCTGCTACAACAAGGCTGCACATTCACAAATAGTCTCTCATAGGCTCACTCTTCCTGGTGTCAAGCCTCAACTTCAACGGCCACTGAGACTGCACCTTTCCTGGCCTCTCACAGTGCCAAGCCTCCACTGCTCTCCATGATTCCTTCATGCTTTTAAGATCAGTCCACCTAGGTAACTTTATTCAATACCAAGTCCTGCATGCAGAACAAGGTACGACCCTGGCAATTTCTGGAGTACAGCTTCTTTGAGCTTTCAGAAAAATACTTCCGAGAAGATTTTACCTCAATAATTTGTTTGTTCAGTGAATACTGTGTTGATATTTTGGTGGAAATTGTATTGAACCTATAAGTTGCTCTTGGTATGTTGGCCATTTCTATTATATTAATCCTACCCATCCATGCACATGGGAGATCTTTGCATCTTCTGATAGCTTCTTCAATTAATTTCTTCAGCGTCTTAAATGTTTTTTATCATGCACGTCTTTCATTGTCTTGGTTAGAGTTATCCCAAGATATTTTATATGTTTAGAGTCTATTGTGGAATGTTTTTTTTCCTTGACTTCTTTCTCAGTTCATTTATCCTTGTCAGTGGGAAGGCTGCTGATTTTTGTGAGTTAATTTTGTACTCAGCTATTCTGCAGAAAGTGTTTAGCTGTTAATGGACTTTCCTGATGGAATTTTTAGGGTCACTTATGTATATACTTATCATATAATCTACAAATAATGATACTTTGACTTCTTCCTTTCTGATTTATAGTCCCTTAAGCACCTTTCTTTGCCTTATTTCCCTAACTGAAACTTCAAGTATTATGTTGAATAGGTATGGAGAGAGTCACATAATCTTGTCTTGTTCCTGATTTTAATGGAAATGCTTTATCTCCATTTACATTGATACAGGCTCTGGGCCTGCTGTAAACGGCCATTATTAAGATGACATTTGTCATTTGTCTCTCTGCTCTCTTTAATGATTTTTTTAAAATCATACAGCGATGCTGGACTTTGTCAAAAATCTTTTGTGCGTCTCATGAGATAGTATGTGGTCTTGTCTGATGGATTAATATTTTATATATGTTGAACCATCTGTGCAACTCAGGGATGATGCCTGCCTTATTCTGGTGGATGATAATTTTGTGTGTTCTTGGATTTGGACTGCAAATATTCTATTGAGAATTTTTACATTTATGTTCATAAGGGAAACTGGTCTGGACTTACCTTTCTTTTTGGGTCTTTTTTTTTTTTTTTTTTTTTTTATGGTATAAATTGCATGCCTTGATTGGGCAGATTTACCACTACACTACTCTAATCCCCGGCTATGAGATCCCTTATAACTTGCAGTTTATCTAGGCTGCTCTGGCTCCTCTGTGGTTGGCTTCCTTCTACCGCCAGCTTCCTTCTGCTTCTGCTTCCTCCTGCTTCTTCCTCTGCTTGCTTCTACCTCTCCCGTCGACTCCTTCTGCTCTACCTTTTATATCGAATTCCTCTCACTCTCTCCTCCCCTAAGCCTTTTTCTCCGCCTCCCTTTCTACTGCCCAATCTCTGGCTCTAGCCTTTATTTTACAGGTTTTAATTGGACAGGGTTTTTTTTTTTCCTTTTTTAATTTTATTTTTTTGCTTATTCACTTTATAACCCAGTCACCCCCTCCCATAATCCTTCCCCATCTCTTGTTTTCTGAGTACCCCCCCTCCTGTATCCCCCACCCTGCCACTTTAAGTCTCTGAGAGGCTAGGTGCTTCCTCTCCCATTTAGGCCAGATGAGGCACCCAGCTAGAAGACCATACTCCATATACAGGCTGCATGTTTTGGGATAGCCCCCACTCCAGATGTTTGAGACCTACATGAAAACCAAGCTGCACATTTACAACATATGTGCAGGGAGGCCTAGGTCCAGCCCATGGAGGTAGATCTGTGTAGACTAGGTATGCTCCACGGTTGGTGATTCAGTCTCTGAGAGCTCCAAGGGTTCAGGTTGGTTTACTCTGTTGATCTTCCTGTGCAGTTCCTATCTCCTTAGGGCCCACAATCCTTCTGCCTATTCTTCTATAAGAGTCCTCAAGCTCCGTCCACTGTTTGGCTCTGGATGTCTGTATCTGTCTGAGTCAGCTGCTGGTTAGAGCCTCTCAGAGGACAGCTTGCCCCTGTCTGTTCTCAGGCTGGAGGTTTAGATCCTGGGAGCTCTGGTTGAATCTTTTGATACTCATTCTAAAAAGGACAAAAGCACCCTCACTTTGTGTCTTCCTCCTTCTTCTTGAGTTTCATGAGGTTTATGCGTTGCATCTTAGGTATTGTGTGTTTTGGGGCTAATATCCGCTTATCAGTGAGTGCATACCATGTGTGTTCTTTTGTGATTGGGTCATCTCACTCAGGATGATATTTTCTAGCTCCATCCATTTGCCTAAGAATTTCATGAGCTCATTATTTTTAATGGCTGAGTAGTACTCCATTGTGTAAATGTACCACATTTTCTGTATCCATTCTTCTGTTGAAGGACATCTGGGTTCTTTCCAGCTTCTGGCTATTATAAATAAGGCCGCTGGACTTTTATATAAACTTGAGAAACTTAATTACCGTTTCTACTGCACTAGGAGTCTTACATCCACTTAACTTCGGTGGTTGCTATATATTGGAAAAATTATCCATTTCTTTTATATTTTCCAATTCAATGGTTCATATACAGGGTTTTTTTTTTTTAAAGTATGTCCTTATGATTGTCTGAATTTCCTCACTGTTTATTGTTGTGTCCCCCTTTTCATTTCTAAACTTGTTAATTTACATCTTCCTTCTCTGTCCTTTTTAATTTGGCTAAGGAGTTGTCAATCTTACTGATTTTCTCAAACAACCAACTCTTTGTTTCATTGAGCTGGATAAAAACTCGTTGTGATTTTTATTTCTATTTTATCGATTTTAGCCCTGGGTTTGATTATTTCTTGCAGTCCACTCTTTTAGGATGTTATTTCTTCTTTCTATTCTAGAGCTTTCAAGTGTGTAGTTTATTTGCTAAGATCTCTCTAAATTTTTAATGTAGGCATTTAGTAAAATTGCTCCTAGGAATCCTCTTCACTGTGTCCCATGGGTGTGGTTATATTGTGTTTTTATGTTATTCTATTCTTCAAAGGTTTGAACTTCTTTCTTAATTTGTCTTCGCCAATTTTTCATTCAGCAGTGAGCGGCTGTTCAGCTTCTGCAAGTTCAGAAGCTTTCTGTTGTTTCTGGTGTTATTGGTATCCAGCTTTAATCTCTGATGCTCAGGTAGGATGCAAAGTGTTATTTCAATTTTCTCGTGTTTGTTGAGGCTTGCTTTGTGTCTGAATATGAGGCCAATCTTGCAGAAAGTCCCACGAGCTGCTGAGAAGGAGGTATGTTCCTTTGTGTTTACTGAAACATTTTGTAAATATCTGTTGGGTCCAATTGATTTATGATATTGTTTAGCTCCAGCATTCTCTGTTTAGCTTTTTGTTTGAATGACTGTCTATTGGTGAGAGTGGGATATGTAATTTAAGTAGTAATACACACACACACACACCACACATTGTATCATTATATATTACAGATACTATATATAGCAATACATTATATAGATTATATATATTATATTTTGTAGTATGTGCATACACACATACACACATGCATACTTGGGTGTCCAAGTATTCAGTCCATATATAGTAAGAATTGATTCTCTTAGTTTTTTTTTTTAAATGAGTATGTAGTGCCTCTCCCCCAACCACCACCAATCTCCTCTGATTAGTTTTGCTTTGAAGTCTGTTTCATCAGATATTAAAATGGCTACACCAGCTTGCTTCTTGGGTCCATTTGCTTGGAGTATATTTTTCCATCCTTTTACCCTGAGGTAGTGTCTATCCTTGATGTTGTAGTATGTTTCTTGGATGTAGCTGAAGAATGGACGCTGTCTTTAAATCCATTCTGTTAGTCTGTGTCTTTTCATTGGAGAATTGAGACTATTGATATTGAGAGTTATCAATGAGTAGTGTTTGCTGGTTCCCATTATTTGGTTGTGGTGGTGTGGGTGTGTCCCACTCTTCATTGGCTGATCTGATATTGTTTATTCTTTGTGTCTTCTTAGGGGCGCTTAGCCCCTTCAGGTTGAAGTTTTCCTTCTAGTACCTTCTTGAAGATCTGGATTTTTAGATAGAGTCTACCTATCTAAATTTGGTTTCATTGCGAAATGTCTTTCTTTCTCCGTCTATTGTCATTGAAAGTTTTGCTAGGTATAGTAGTCTGGGCTGCTATCTGTGATCTCTTAAGAGTTTGTAGATGATTTGTCCAAGCCCTTCTGACTTTTAGAGTCTCCGCTGAAAAGTCAGGTGTTTAGTTCTGCCTTTATATGCTATTTGGTCTTTTTCCCTTGCAGCTTTTAATATTGTTTGCTTATTCTGTACATTTACTGTTTTGATTATTGTGTATCCCAGAGAATTACTTTTCTGGCCCAATCTATTTGGTGCTCTGCATTCTTCTTGTATCTTGATAGCACCTCCATCTTTAGGTTGGGAAATTTTCTTCTATGATTTTGTTGAAAATTATTTTCTACGCTTTTGACCTGATTCATCACTTTTCAGAACCTACTGTAGTAGAGTTTCTGGTCTCTAGTGGAGACATATTGCCCTGGCTTTTACTGTGTTTTTATGATGCTATCTAGACATCTGAGTTTGAGATGATTGTAATTCTTGATTGATTTTCATGTTTTCTATTTCTATTATTAATAGATTTGGTATTTAGTTAGAGTTATTATTGCTCTGTGAAACACCACGACCAAAGCAACTTGGGAGGAAAGAGTTTATTAAGCTTATGTTTCTATATCACAGTTCATCATCAAAGGAAATCAGGACAGGAACTCAAATAGGGCAGGAATCTGAGGCAGGAGCTGATTTAGAGGTCACGGAGGAGTGTTGCTTACTGACTTGCTTCCCATGGCTGGCTCAGCCTGCTTGCTTATAGAACCCAGGACCATCAGCCCAGGGAATCAACCACCCTCAATGGGCTGGGACCTTTCCCACTGATCACTAAGAAAATTCCCTGCAACTGGATCTCAGTGGGGCATTTCCTCAACTGAGGCTCTTTCCTCTCTGATGACTTTAGATCATGTCAAGTTGACATAAAACCAGCCAGTGCACATAGTTTTGCAGATTTCCAGGATGTTTTGTGCCTGAGCTTCTTTTTAAAGATTTAATATTTTCTCTTACTAACCTATCCATTTCTTCTATCTTGTCTTCAGTGACTCAGCCCCTCTCTTCAACCACTTCTATTCTATTCTGTTGGTAAGGCTTTCCTGTGGGGATCCTATTAATTCTATTTCCACTATAATGTCTTGAACTGTTTCCTTCCAGTGTGTGTGTGTGTTGATTTCATTAAGAGACTTATTCATATCCTTTTAAAGGGCCTTTAACATATTCATAAAGGCTATTTTGAAGCCCCTTTCTTGTGCTTCAAGTTTATCACTTTTCAGGGCCTACTGTAGAAGAGCTTCTGGTCTCTAGTGGAGACATATTACCCTGACTTTTACTGTGTTTTTACACTGCTATCTAGACATCTGAGTTTGAGATGATTGTAATTCTTGATTGAATTAACAGATATTAACATCTGTTAGTATTTGCTTTTGTCTTTTTGTTTAGTGGGTGTTTTCTTCCCTGGTTTCTATTGCCCTCTCAGCTTCTTAGAAAAATGGGATGGCTGTGGTTTACCCGGTAGGTGATAGGTTATTTCCCCACCATGTGTGAAATGAGCTGATTTAAACCAGATTAGATTATATTAAAGGTAGGTTTGTTGGGAAGTTGCACTCCTGGCCCCAAGGACCAAGGTCAGGGAAGTCACCATGGGAAAGGGGGGGGGGTAGAAAAGGGAGAAAGCAAGAGAGAAAGGGTGCATGCACAAGAGAGGAGAGAAGGAGGAGAAGGAGAAGGAGAAGGAGAAGAAGAAGAAGAAGAAGAAGAAGAAGAAGAAGAAGAAGAAGAAGAAGAAGAAGAAGAAGAAGAAGAAAGAGGGGGTGTTCTGGATTATATAGGGAGGAGCCTCTTATGGAAGAGCAGCCCAGTCCCTGGGCTGGGGGCAGGGTATGCTAGGTAGGGACTGAAAGATGCTGGGAGAACCTAGAAACCAGGTCTGCTTTGGTATGTAAAATATGCACTTCAGCCCCTTGTCCCAAGTATGAAACAAAACCAGACAATAGGGAGTGCTTCTGAGATCCTGACAGGTGTGGCCACTGAGGTTCTGGATAAAATGTTTTCTAGGTTTCAGGAAATGACAAAGAATGGAAAAGTGCTACTAGGGGAAGCTGAGAAGGTCTACCAGAGGGAGGAAAGCAGAGCGTGTCACCAGTGTCTATCTAGTCCCCTGATAATGAGGGTAGAGCGAGCGGGAGGCGAGGCTGGTACAGTTGGTCTGCTACAGAGATGGAGATGGGAGGTGGAGTTAGATTTGGAGCAGAAGAGGGAGAGCGGAGGTTGACTATCTGATTCACTGGCCTTCAGATTTGGTGGCTGAGACAGGGGATGGAATTGTGAGGGAGACTACAAGATTCACTAGAGATGAGGGCAGCAAAGGGGAAGAGAAATCATGGCAGGTAAGGGACTGGAGGAGAGAGAGTGAAGATCATCAGAAGCTTACCTGGCAGTGCATTTTCATGTAATGCTAGAGGGTGATCATCTCTAAAAGGCTCTATCTGCATCATATCTAAGGGACAGTCCTGCCTTGATGAGTCAGTCCATCGGGGTCTATGAAGATAAGACAATGACAATGTCGTATGCTGGAGGAATGAATAAAGAGGTACCAGATCTTTGACATAAAATTCAAAAAGGTATCTTTCCTCCCACCCAGGAGCTTACCTCTTTCTCGAGCGGTGGCAAACTGTACCTGCTTGAGTCTTGCTCACTGACCTGGCCTCTGGAATATTTCCACAGATATGGTGGCCTGCGTTGTGCCTTCTGAGTGTGTGAAGCAGTGTGGCGTTGATGTTGGCTGCACAAACTATGCCTACCCAATGCTGGTGCTGAAGCTGATGCCCATGGGTAAGTAAAGGCCAGGGCTCACGCAGCCTCAGATGCTTGGTCTGTCGATGAGCGTAGAGACGGTTGTGATATAATCCTCAGCGATTATTACTTTATTTCCATTAATTTGGCGGTTGATAGACATTTCTTGGGCACCTTTTGCCTAGTGCCATGAGCCTAGACATTCCAGAGATGGACCAGGTGTTTTCTGTCAGAAGCATCTTGACTCTGTAGGCTCAAGACTCTTTGAAGAAAATTAGGAATGTTTACATTGTCTCTTTCTAATAAAAAGCACCATTTAACCACAAACGTACATATCCAGAGGAGGAGAGGTTCACTGTGGGCCAGGGACACTCAGATGTTTGATCTCAAGCTGTTAAATATGCAAGCACTTACTGAGTATATTATATCCCAGATACTAGCATGGGTGCCCAGGAACACTGATAGAGTAGTGAATATAAATCCCCCTACCATTTAGAATTCACATTTCGTTCCCTGAGATATAAGACACATTGCAGGCATGAAGTGAGTAAATTATTAAAATGCTGGAGAGCGACTATGGTGAATTGAGGCCAGAGAGAACTGTAGAGAGCTCAGGTATGAACAGTTGAAAACGGCCGTTAACACTTCATCCTGACACACATGGACATTCTCAGAATGAAAGGAACATAGACCACGGATAAGACACCACATTCCCGCATCCTCTCCTCTAGCAGATGTAGGGCCAGAGAGAACAAGAGTGTTGGTTTCCTATAAGGATTCAAAAACTCTTGTTTTTTCCTCTCCAAAAACAGCAGAACCACTAACTAGATTTTTCCACCGAATTTTTGTGTGGTCACGAGACCACCACAAGGAAAGAGAGCATGACACCATTCATTCTGTTCTAAAAGTAGGTTCCAGAAGCTATCATCTGCATTTATATTGGACTAACGTCCCCACTGTGTGATTTTGAAATCACCAGGAGTTACACAGGAAGCTACCTGCATTTCTAGTATATGTGTATTATTGACATCTGCTCAAACAGTCAATGTTCCAGAGAAATCCACTGTCTTGTAGCAACTCTCTATTTTAGCCTGGTACTCATAGGATAGACATTCACTCTAACCAAAGCTTTCTCCCTCTGACCCTAGGACTGCGAGGCCTGATGCTGTCGTCATGTTGGCTTCTCTCATAAGCTCCCTGACCTCTGTCTTCAACAGTGCCAGCACCCTCTTCACCATGGACCTGTACACCAAGATAAGGAAGAAGGCGTCTGAGAGAGAGGCTCCTGATAGCCGGACGGTGAGGGAAGTTGGTCTCTATCTAGAACTCCTCTGAGGAGGGGAAGATGGAAGAGATGGACTAGGGTTTGCATATTTTTCCTTCAGTGAAAATAAGCTACAGCAGAAGAGGTGACACTGGGAACAGTTTAACTCGACATCTCTTTACACATCCATAAATTGAGACCATTTAAATGTAATATTGGTTTTGTTTTGGTTTGGTTTTTTTTTTTTTTTTTTTTCATATTTTAAGTGTTTCAGGTGGTTCGTATGGTTTTGTTGTTGTTGTTCTGACCTTCTCTTCCCACAACCCCTTCCAATCACGTCTTTACAGACTACCACCTGCCCTGTCCAGTAGGGCAGTGGACTAGGACTGGGGGACCACTGAAAGAGAGAATGGGGGAACAGGGGTACACAAAGAATGATGGCTTGTCTATAATCTGATCAAACTGCTATTTTAATTTTTTTCACACAGGGTTATATACACATAGAGGCAAGATGTGGGGAGGAGGATGACGCAGGGCAAAACAGGTCACTATGACTCTGTCTATGATTCATTTGTTCTTATCTAAGCTGGTACTTTCCACGAGATTTATGATTACTTGTCTTATCTAGGTTGGTAGTTTTCCACCAAGGCTGCCTGTCTACAAGATCTATAGCTATCTGTTCTAAGGTTAGTGTTTTCCCACAGAGACCAAGACTTTGTGTTAGTAGGCATGTATGACTGACTTAGGCTATGTCTAACTCAGGTCTTCAGTGTATAAGCAAGGTTGCTCCCAACAACCACCTACTCTTGGGGCTTCATCTCTCGGTGTCTCCCGATATATCACAGGCAAAGATGATAAATTACACTACTGCCGCAAATGAGATGATCATCTTCGCACCCATTAAGGATTAGCTATTAGAAAGGGGCAGACTAAGGTAAGGGACTAGCTCAAGAAGTTGCTTAGAGAGCTATGTCAATCAAGGACTCCCAAAGTGGTCAGGGAGCCCTAAAGACAAATAAAGGGGGAAAATAATCAGGAAGAAATACCCCCTTTTTTCATTTCGTTTTTTTTTAAAGAATTATTTATTTATTTTATGAATGAGTACACTGTTGCTATCTTCAGACACACCAGAAGAAGACATCAAGATCTCAGAATTCAGATGGTTGTGAGCCACCATGTGGTTGCCGGGAATTGAACTCGGGACCTCTGGAAGAGCAGTCAGTGCTCTCAACCACTGAGCCATCCCTCCAGCCCTTCCTCTTCATTATGTTCAAGCTAGACCCAACATTGTCATAGCGTTTTGTAACGTGAGTTAGAATTAATGTATGACACATATACAGAAGACATGGAGAACGTAATTATACAGTCCAGCGATGCATCTCCAAAGGAACACACATGTAATTTGTGCACACATTACAAGTGGAAACTATGATCATCCCACTTCTATCACTGCTCCTATCTTTGCCAAGTTAACCACTGTAGCCTTCAATGCTACTAGTTGAGTTATCCTGCTTCAGATGATCATAAGTATAGTATACCCATATACCTATCTTGATATACAGCTTCCCTGGCTCACACTTTTGTGAGCTTCAGCCATGTTTTTGTGTACAGTTTGCTCTGTGCTGTTTGGCGGTCCACTATTTTGATGTCTCATTACATAGCGGCTCTACTGTTTGTGGCATATTGTGACGGTTCAACTGTCTCAGCATATGTGATCTTCTATTGATGTTGATTATATTACTGTACAATAACTTTTCATTCTTGGCCTTTTCAGATTTATGGTTCTGTGGAATGTGATGGAGAGTGAGTCTTAAGGAAAAAAAACTGATTATGACTTAGGAAAATATAGATTGGTAGTATGAATTCTAAATGTGGATATGGTAGTAGGACACTATTACTTTCAATTACTTTCCTTTTTTCATTATAAATTTTAAGTGATATATAGAGTATATTTTCAATAATGAAAACAAGCTATCACTTACCTGTGAAGTATCACTTCAGGGTCACTCCATGGCTTCTGAGCTAGTGAGAAGAGAAACCGGGCTCCTTTTCTTCTCCACTATGTATAGTCTGTCCTTTCCCTGTGGCTTTGTCACTGTGGTTTTGGATAGAAGCACTCTCAGAGACTACTGTCGAGTGCAGTGTTTATACAGACCACTCCTGAAAGGCACTGCCTGCTTTCTTTGGAAGTTGATATCAAGAGGAACTCAACACTATTTACACGTTTTTCTTTGCTTTACAGTACCTTTACTAAACCAAACACTTAGACATGGTAACCTAATGGGCCTCACTAGGTCCAGATCTTAACTAGGTAAAGGCCATAGGAGAAGATAATGGAAAAGCATCGTTGTTTGTTTCTTGTTGTTTGTTTTGTCTTCCTGGGCTGGTATTCAAGATACACTGATCCCACCAGTCAAGACATTATGTTGGACACAAATCTCTTTTAAATCTCAACAGCAAAGTAATACCTGTTTCTTCTGTCTTATCGAATGTCTATCTCCCAAGATGCAAACATGGAAAGCTACACCCAACAAAAATACTTGCTTCGTGTAAGCAAGCAATGGCTCTTGGTGAGAAGGTAGATAAAAACAGCAACAGCGGGTGAGATCGTAATCAGAACATATTGTATGAAAGAAAAAGAGAGAAATAGGAAGCCAAGAAGGATAGAAGTCAGCCAGAACAAAAAGATGGATGAGACCATGTGAAAATGTTAGGACCTCTTCCGTGAGTGTGGCACCTGATCAAAGTCTCCCATGGGCGTGACACTTGAGCGAAATCCAGAAGTGGGGACAGGGAAGGCTCTGTGGGGCTAGAACAGTGAGACCATACTGTACATCAGGTGTGTGGCAGCTTTGCTAAGAAGGGATAAGGCTGTCCCCAGAGAGTAAGTGGGAAAATAAAGAGTACAGCTTACCATGGAATCCAGGAGCCAGGCCATGCCAGGCCACTTGAGCATGTGATAGAATCATTGAAGTGGGTGGGAAGCACCTGGTTTTCTTTCCAGTGGGGACAGCGACAATAATAACAGAGTGATTTATCCAACCTTTGCTTTGTTGTGGGTTTCATGATTGGCAGTTTATTATAAAATTTAAGTAGACGTTAGTGTCTCCATCTTCTACCCAAAGACTTGTCCCTCTGTTCACCACACCACCATGTCCATATTTCAGATGAATGCGGAGATGGTGAAATTTCATGTAAAATCTTGTTAATATATTTGATCTTTTATTCATACACAAAGCATTGAAGCCCCTGGGTTTAGACAACCACATAGTTCCTCTTTACGCATCCCAGGATCATCTGGTCAACATTTTAAACCCACCCTTTCTGTTAGAAAAATACATGAACTGGTCTATCTTAACAATTCATCCAGTATTCTGGGAAAGAGAGAGACTGTTTCAATCTTCACTAAACAGAAACTCATTTTGTTTTCACTAGTCAAGAAAAAGATAAAAACTGGATTCTATTTTACTATACAAATAACTACTGATTAAGAAACTAAGACAGCCATTTCTGCAGTATATGCATTGTGTTAAGGAATTATTAAGCAACAGCTGACACTTGACTGTCTTTATGAAGAACCATTAATCTTAGATGAAGCCTTTATGATGGGTGTAGGTAAGTATTGTTGGCATTGAATTAATAGATAATTAGCATGAACCCATAGCATGGGTTTATATCAGGTCAAGAAACATAGTCTTGTTTTGAAAACGAATGAATGGCATGAGGATAAATTCAAGAACTCCGCAGATATGCCGATGGTGCTATTGTTTACTGTCTGAATTCTATTTTTTTTTTTTTTTTTTTTACAGGCTGTTCGTCACTTTGCTAATTGTCACCAGCATCTTGTGGGTCCCCATAGTAGAAGTATCTCAAGGTGGACAGCTGATCCATTATACAGAAGCAATTTCAAGCTACCTCGGGCCCCCCATTGCAGCTGTGTTCCTGGTTGCCATCTTCTGTAAAAGAGTCAATGAACAAGTACGTGAAAAAAAAGGGAGGTTTTTCCCTGCCAGTCATTGGCATCACAAGATACTTTCTTGCTTTTGAAACAGTTAGTCTAAAATTAAAGTATGTTCGTTGCTCTTGTGGTGCAGATGGTTAATCTTTTTACTTTGTAGGTCGGATCCCTTAAATGTGTTTCTAGGTGTTTATTGTATAATGAAGTTCTCTGGCAAGTTAATAGTCCTTAGTGTTTAGTGATTCCCAACTCTTCAAATTGCATAACATGATTCACAGTCCAACTTGTTCTACAAAACAAAGCACAAGTTTTGATTCTCCATATAAGAGTCAGGAAACTTTTCAGCTTGGACCACCATTGACAGTTGAGCCCTGTGGTTGGACACACAACAGTGTAACAATATTTCAGGGCCACAGGTGGTGCCTCCCACTGACAGCTTGGGTTTGACATTTCCCCTGTTTGTTGGTCCTAAGAAAACAGCAGTAGTTAATTGCAACTTAACTTGAATGAGCGTCTCATATTTCCTAAGCACTCTGTGTTCTCCTTTTGTTTTTACCAGGGAGCCTTCTGGGGTCTGATGGTTGGACTGGTGATGGGCCTTATCCGGATGATTGCAGAGTTTTCTTATGGCACGGGGAGTTGCCTGGCTCCCAGCAGCTGTCCCCAGGTCATCTGTGGAGTACATTATCTGTACTATGCCATCATCCTTTTTGTCGTGTCTATATTGGTTATCCTGGGAGTTTCCTACTTAACAAAACCCATTCCCGATGTGCATGTAAGTGACGTACCAACCAGGAATCATTTGCTTTCAAAAATCACATAAGGGCAACGTCGGCTACTGCTAGGCTAATGGCATTGTTGAACTATTAGATTTAGGAGGAACCTAAAAGATGATCAGTTATCCAGCTAAACAATTCAATCGTGTGTGTGTGTGTGTCTGTGTGTGTGTATGTGTGTGACACAACAGTATATTAATAGGAGGCTAAGAAATGGGTGTACATTTTTAAGGCCAGTGAGATGCCTGCATGGGTAAAGGGGCTTGCTGAGCAAGCCTGGCACCTTGAGTTCAATCCCTGGGCCACACATAAAAGTGGAAGGAGGGCACTGACTCCACAAAATCGTCCTCTTAACTTCCTTGTGTGCCTATGAATACACACACACACATTGCACAGAAGTAGTAAAAAAGAAAGAAAAAACACATCACACAGATATAGATAGTAAACACACACACACACACACACCACACAAATATAGTAAGCAAACAAAGCACATACTATTTCAAAATGATACAGTTGGACAGTGTATCTGCACTATTGTTATGGATAGACCTGTTATCTCAGCTGGGCCTCTCTGGGGTTTAGTAGAAATTCAGATCCATTATGAAGGCGATATAAATATGTTTTTTTTTTTAAAACACAGGGTAATAGCGATCAAGAAAAGAAAAAAACGAACAATGAGGTACATCTTTGTATTTCAGGCTGATAAAAAGTGCTTAACATTACTAATATAAAATGATAAAGATTTAGTAAAATTATTGGTAAGTACATGGGAATTTTATGCCTGGCAGGTGTACAGTTGTGAGCTATTTAATAGTTGTTAATTCTCATAATTTATGAGCCGCTGACTCAGTTTTAGGAACTGGTATGGAGACACTTGTACAGGTAGGGAAAAATTTATGTATCAGCATTTTCTGTGCAAACGTTATCAACTAGAAAACTGGGAATCTTGGAGTGAAACCGAAATTGCCATCACTAATAAAATAAGTCTGTAATAATAGTGTTGATAAATATTATGCAGGCACCTGAAGGCAGTTTATTACTTGCTTGGAGAATTCAGTGGAAAAAGAGCATACAGAAAAAAAATATGGGACTTTATAATATCACTTGGGTACATAATTCAAATAGGTGTGTGTGTGTGTGTGTGTATACATGCACACACATCTCCACATGCAGACAAAAACATAGATACACAACTGAAATTTTCAACACAATTATTTCTGGCACAGTAGCAGATAATGTGAAGGACAAGCAAATATTTATCATTTTGTCATCTATAGTAATAAACAATATTAGTATGTAAATGTATATTATATTTTATACAGTACAAGTACATGTTATATTTACATATTATTATAGTATATAATATGTACATACAAACATTTACTATACATTGTTTATTAGTAACATATTATGCATTATATAACCTTTTACATATTTTCTATCCATCACTCAATCTTGTTTGCATTTTTTAAGGAGGGGCTGGTAGATGACGTGCAAAGCCGAAACTCCATGCCTAGGGTTGCGAAATTACTTTACCAATGACACGTCACCAGAACTCATAACTAAATGTTTACACTGAGTATTGGATATTGACTGAGTGAGCACCAGGAAATGTCATAATTCCCAAACCAATAAACATAAGATTGAATTCCCTTCTGCTAACATAAATAACCATAATTTATTATTGATTTTTCTTTATAAAACTTTTGTCTAGAGTTCCAGTGAGACTATTTAATTTATATTTTGTTTTACGTCTGTGTCACAAGAGTTGAACTCTGAAAGCAGGTGTGTAAATATCAACAGATAAGTCATAGGTAGTCGTATAAAGTGTTGTGGACCACACCCAGTAAAGCAATACTGATATATCCTGGGACAGAAGCTCTGAGGCAAGTCTATGGTAGCCCAAATTAGAACAGGATTCAAGAAGTCTTAAGGAAATAGCTTTGCTGAAAAGTAGATGATGTGAAGTGCCTTAATCCCAGCCCTCAGGAAGAAAAGGAGACGGGTTCTGGGAGTTCAAGGCCAACCTGGTCTACATAGAATGTTCCACACAAGCCAGAGATACATAGTGACAGCCTGTCTCAAAAAAGATAGAGAAATGCAAAAAACATGGCTGAAGCCTCTGGAGCTCTGGCAAGGTGTCCTAGCACTGATTAAAAGCATGTGCCTACAAATAAGAGCCGATAGCAAATTTCAGTAGCACTGCATAAAATAATAATATAATAATAGTTAATATTCATATCATATTAATATGTAGTGAAGTGTGACTTGGGGAATGTGATGGGTTATAATCCTATGGACATTTGGATCAATTTCCTCCAAATAGCCTTGGGATGTGTCTCATTTATCCATTGTACCAATGGATACTTCTTGCATGATGGTAAAAAAAAATACATGACAACACATACTCCAGATATTTTCAAAAATGTTACTCAATACACAAAGCAGGGAATCTTGATCATATAAATGATTGCCAAAATTCTATAAAACTTAAAATTTTAAAATAACAGCGGTGAGCAAATTTCAGAGGCAGGATAAGAAAGGAATGTGGGATTACATTTGGAATTCAAGGATTGAACACGGACAGCTGCCTAAACACAATAGATCCAGAAATAGAACTTATGTTATGTCAAATAACAAATGGAAATCCGCAGTCACCCCAGATTAGGAAGGAGAACAGGGAGGGAGGAAGGTCAAATAACAGTTTCCAACATAGATGATCAGAGAAATGGCTTCCTGCATTCTGCAGAACAGTGAGGTGGCGATTCTTCATGACAATTTGTCATGTGTCTCATAAGGAAGTGGAGGAAAAGGGATTTGAAGGCTTCCAACCCATTCACAAAAGGAAATGCTTAAGGACATGGAAATGCTAATTCCCGTGATTTGCCGATTAATGTTGCATGTATGTGCCAAATTAGTGCTCTGTGACACATAAATATGTATAATTATTGTGTGTTGGGTAAAACTTTTTTTTTTTTTTTTTTTTTTTTTTTTTTTGTTTTTTCAAGACAGGGTTTCTCTGTGTAGCCCTGGCTGTCCTGGAACTCACTCTGTAGACCAGGCTGGCCTCGAACTCAGAAATCTACCTGCTTCTGCCTCCCAAGTGCTGGGATTAAAGGCGTGCGCCACCACCGCCCGCTTGGGTAAAATTTTCTAAGCTAGGAATGATGGTGCACCAGCACCTAGGAGATGGAGGCAAGAAGATCAGAAGTTCAAGGACATCCTAAACTACAGAGCAAATACAAGGTCAACCTAGCTACATGAGGCCTTATGTAAAATCAGTAGGATAGGTAGGTAGATAGATAATAATAAATTAATAGATAGGGATGATAAATAGATAAATGATGGATAGATTAGATAGATAAATAATGGATAGATACATATGATAGATAAATAATAGAGAGATGAATGACATATATGATAGATAATAGACAGATGGATGATAGATTAGAAAGATAGACAGATGGATGATAGTGTTAGATAGATAGATAGATAGATGATAAGATACAGATAATAGATATAATAGATCTATGATAGGGAGAGTACATATGATAAATGGTAAAGAGATAGATATAGATGGATGATAAAGATGATAGATATGATAGATGATAAATATGATAGATAAATAGATGTGATAGATTGATAGATGTGATATATATATGATAGATAAAATGATAGATGATGGATAAGATAGATAGATAGATAGATAGATAGATAGATAGATAGATAGATAGATAGATAGATAGACAGATGCAAAGGGCAATCTCTAGCCAGACTAGAAATAACAATGAAGTTACTATTGAACAGTTACACAGCAGGAACAATGAGATAACAATGATATCACCACTGACAGTTACAACAGCAGGTGACTCAATGTGAGGAAGAGAAAGCCAAGGTGTCATTTACTAGGTTGATATGCTTTTCTCAAAGTAAGAGTTTTTAGAAATCTTGAGTTTTTAAATGTTGCCCAAAGAATTAAAAACAGAAATGGTTCACATGTTTTGAGAGTGTGATATGGCAGGTGGCCTCCCATTACAATCTGTACTACTATACCACGCAGCCTGCTTTTAAAATATATGTATGAAAATGAGAGCATTATTCAGTGTTTTCAAACGTGTGTGCCTTTTGCTAATGTTCTCTGTGGCCTCTGCTCAGCTGTATCGTCTGTGCTGGACTCTTCGGAACAGTAAGGAGGAAAGAATCGACTTAGATGCAGAAGACAAGGAGGAGAACGAAGCTGATGATAGAACCGGAGAAGGTAATCCTCCTTCCATTTTGGGTTTTCATGGCTTAGTGAGGATTTGTGTGTACACTTTTAATTAAAAATAATTACTTCACTTCCCCCTTGTAATTCGTCTTGTAGTTTTCTCCCAATCCCTCTCCCTCCAATCCTCCCATGAATTATAGCCTCTTTTTTCACTAATTAATCCTGTTACATAGATATCTAGGTGTATTCACAAATATACACAAAAATACAGCCTGCTGAGTCTGTCTCTGTTGTGCATATATGGTTTCAGGCTGACAACTTTGTATTGCATAACCAGTTAGGGAGTTCATCCCTAGAAGAGGTTAATTCTCCCTTGCCAGTCATTAGTTGCCTGTAGTTTGTTAGCAGTGGGACGTGGTAAGATTTGTTCCCTTCCATGTTAACAAATCTATTGATATTGTTACTGCTCTTGTCTTTTTTATATAGCCTGTGCTGGCTTTCTATATGTTAACCTGACACAAAGTAGAATCATCAGGGAAAGGGACTCGTCACTTGAGAGCTGTAGGCAAACCTGTAGCACATTTTCTTAGTTAGTGATTAATGGGGGAGGACCCAGTTCATTGTAAATGGTGCCACCCTGGGCTGGTAGTCTGGGTTCTGTAGGAAACAGGCTGAGCAAGCCAGAGGAGTAAGCAGGAAGCAGCATGCCTCCATGGCCTCTGCATCAGCTCCTGCATCCAGGTTCTTGCCTAGTTTTGAGCTCCTGTCCTGACTTCCTTCATGATGGACTGGTACCTGCAAGTGTAAGCCATATAAATCCTACCCACCCCACCCCACCCCAACTTGCTACTTGGTCATGGGGTTTCATTGCAGCAATAGAACCCTAAGATGCAGCCATTCTGTGAAAGAATGTTTCACAGCAGACGTCCTGGTATTCTGGCTCTCCTGAGCCATAGACAAAGAAACTTGGCTTGCCCTCTACCCTGTATCAGGTTGTGGTTTCCTGTAATGATTTCATGCACTGCAGAGATAAGCTTCTTTGATGAGGGATGGCACCTGCATTAAATCTGGTTCCAACAATTATCCAGTTCTCAAGAAGCTGTCATTTTTATTAACAAACTAGAACATTAAACTTTCCACCAGTCCAATAATGAACTTGCTAGATATGAAGTCATTCCATCCATTCAGATACATGAGGGTCTTTCTGTTACTATGTCCATCCATTTATAAACACAAGCATCTTCTGTTACTATGTCCATCCATTCAGATGTCCATCCATTTAGATACACAAGCTCTTTCTGTTACTATGTCCATCCATTCAGATGTCCATCCATTTAGATACACAAGCATCTTTTTCTGTAACTATGTGCCGGGTGCTGAGATGACATTCAGTTACTTGTTAACATCTCCATCTTCATATCTTGTGATCAAGTATCTAACCCCAATTCCTCTCTAGCCTCATTTCTTACTATTCTAATAGTTCCATAGCAGGAGAGAGGCATCAGCTTTCTTTGCATACACCAAGATTCTAGGATATATCACAAAGACTCCCTAGGATATTCTCATGAATCTTTGCTACCAATTGTAAAAACCGGTATTATAAAGTTTTATTTTTTAAGTGGGTTTAAGATCAATTTTTCTTCTTTTAAGTTGTCTATTAATTCTACAGTATGTTTAAATGAATCTCTAAATGGTCTTCTTATTCTTTCAAGTTCAGAAAACCATTGCGTACTGGGGCTAGTAAAGGCTCTGCAGTATTGTATGCAAATGCCTCCCCACATTACCCCGACTGTGTCTCTTATTTTCATTTACCTTTGCGGGATTTTTTTTCAGATTTTAAATAGTCAAATGTATAAATATTTTCACATGATCCTTCCAGCTCTTATAAAAATTGTAATCATTGTTTACAGACATCTATACATCATGAACGAGGTGTCCTACCCATCTTTGATGCTAGTTTATCTTTCTTTGTTCCAGACCAAGCGGAGAAACCTCATGGCTGTCACAAGAAGGCTTATGACCTATGCTGTGGTTTGCAAAGAGCTGAATCCAAGCTGACTAAAGAGGAGGAGGAAGCACTGAAGGAGAGGCTGACAGACACGTCAGAGAAGCCCTTTTGGCGGACAGTCATGAATGTCAATGCCATTGTCCTCTTGGCGGTGGCGGTTTTCTTCTATGGCTATTTTGCCTGAACTTGAGCTCACCTGCAGGAATATTGGTTAAGCAAAGGATCATTTTATGAGTTTTCATTTTTTACTTTACCATCTTACAAAAGGGGCATTAGCAATTGGTAATTTTATCTAATAAGGTAACGTCAGACTTGATTTTTTTTTTTTTTTGGTCCTCCCTCCATGTAAATAAAATAGAGTTTATAATTTATAAAACCACCAACGTGACTTCATGTAAGTATGTGAATTAGGCAAAGGGCCCCAAATCCTTGGCTTCTACTTTTAGGAAATGTAATTATCAACTGAGATTTTAGCGATTTAAGAAGTATAATGTGATGATTTCGTATACGTGTGGTGGAAGTATCACCACAACCAAGTCAACCAGCACATCCATAACCTAGCACGGTCACTCTTATGTACTACACACGGAAAAAACATTCAGTCTGTTCTCAGCACGTCTAAAACACACAGTACATCCTTGTTATCCATAGGCACAACAGCTATGTATTATTAAATCTCCATAATGTATCCACCTTACAATGAAACACCTGCACCCGGTCACCAACATCTCTCCTTTGTCTCCCTGAAAAGCATGGCTGCTCTAGTGTATTCTGTACTGCTGTAACAAACACAGAATGGTAGGAATTCTAGAGAGATTTGGGAGGTTTTTTGGTTTTGTTTTGTTTTTGTCATTCTTCAGAAGCGACAATATTTAGGAGACAGAGACTGGAGGGGAAATTTTGCTACATCATTTCATGGCAAAAGGTGGACTGTTGAGAGCATCTGTAGCAGAAGGGGAAGAAAGGGATTCAAATTTGTCTTTCTATCAGGAACCTACTCCTGCAACAATGCTAATTCATTCCTGAGGGGAAAGCCCTCATGCGCTGGTTACTTTGTGGTGGCCCTTCCTCTTGGCCTTGACACTGGAAATTGGGTGTTCAATACATGAATGCTGAAGAATCTATCCAACTGTAGAATTCTACCCCATTCCCTTACATTCAATTGTATCCATTTCATATTCTGGTGACACCAAAGGTCTCGATTTGTTTGCAGAATGACTCAAAGGTAAAAAACAAACAAGCATCTCATGTCAATCAGATATGAATGAGACTCATTTTAATCCATTCTAAAACAACTTCCTGCTGTCATCCTGGAAAACCAGACATGCTACTTCCAAAGCACAATGGTAGGGTAAGCATGGGATAGATACTCTCATTTCAAAAGGGAGACAGGACAAGAAGAAGGGAGTCACTGGTCCCTAGTTTGTCTTAAGCCCATGAGGTAATGGCTTTTGACTTTATGCCCTGCTTCTCAAGCATATTAGGGCAGAGGCTAGGCCTCCAGGGCTCAGCAACTTTGACTCAACTATGTCTGTATCCTCTAGAAATACAACCATCCATGGGGATCTGTGTAGAAAGATGATCACAGCTACACTGTTTGTGGTGTCCTAAGATACTAGTCATTGCCTTTCCTTTGGAATCAGCTTACTTAGTCCAACCCACATTGAGAGAAGGATTACACTTGGACATAAAGAAAAAGAACAGAATATTGGGGCCTTTCTTAGAGACTGCGAGCCACAGCGACAACACTCAAATTAGCCTATGAAGAAAACAGAATGGAAACAATAAATAGTTCTCAGTATGTGATTGAATAAACCAGGTGTGGTGTATGCATACAAGGTGATAAACCAGTATGGATGGATTAGAAGCCTTATGTAAAGGGGGGGAAACTATACATCTGTTTCAGGGATGTTATAGATGGGTCAAAAATAACCTATAATGTCAGTGATCAGAGGCCTGTCCTTGGGGACACTGACTGAAAAAAGCAATGTGAAGATGGGGGAGGGGATGTGCTGTAAATGTTGATGGCGCTGCAGACCATGGGAGAACATGCCTTTGTAAAAATTCACACAGAACTGTACAGTTAAGGTCTGTGAATGCCACTGTTTATATTGTTTCAATAAAAATTTAAAAAGCAAAAAAAAAAACCACAAAATTGATTTTATTCCTACAAAACAAACAAACCACTCCAGATTATTTTCTATCAGTGTTCTGATATAAAAAGAATAGTAAAGACTGGTTTTTGAGAGGGTCAAAAAAATTGTCCATCAGTAAGCTATCAGCAAGAAATCTCTAGCGGAGAGAATAGAGAATTGTACATAAATATGTAAATTTCTAGATAAAATAAGAATGCTAATAATTGATCATCCTATGGTACTGCATCTCCAATACACTGGGGTCTTCTGCTGCAACTAAGCTTCACCAATATCCTCCCATAGGCTCTCTTCATGGTGCCAAGCCTCAAATCCTTTGCATGACCCCTTCAGTCCTGGGCCATCAATTGCAACTGAGGTTGCACCTTCACCAATGGCCTTCCATGGCCTCTCACTGTGCCACACCTCAGTTGCTCTTCATGACCCCTTCATGCCTTCAAAACCAATAACACCTGGGTGACTCTTACACATTACCAAGTCCAAATGCAGCATGAGGTACAACCTTGGCTATCTCTGGAACATAGCTTCTTTCTGCTCTCAGAAAACACTTCTCAGAAGATTTCACCTCAGTGATGCTGGTCTCTTCTTAATCACTGCTAATTTCTCAGGTCCAGCTAATCGTCATCAATTGTCACAGTAGTTTCCTTCTCTTGACTATAAAGTCAGAGGCACATAGCCGAAGCTGCCAAGTTCAGAAGACAGCTTAGCAGCTAAAATCTTGCTGGTCTTGCCGATGATCTGAGTTTGGTTCCCAGCACTGCCTACGGTTGCTTACAACTGCAGGTTCAGAGGATGTGACACATTATGTACATACCTTTACACAGTCATGTACACACAAAAATATACTTCTAAATAATGTACATATATATGGTGATATTGAGTGTATACATGTTAACATGTATGGAACATGCAAACAGATCATTTTGGGCAAATACTTGTAGTTGAAGATGAAAGTATAAAAGCCTTTAATGGGCTCACTAGTTCCTTGAGCAGAAGAAAATGTGTAGAAAAGATATTATGGGCGGAGCAGCCTGGGACAGGATTCTTCTGGTTTCTGTTGGCGCCCAAAGCTAGCCCTATGCCACAGCTCTCAGCACCCCAATCCCTCCCAGAGAGAGCTGGTCTCCCAGGAGTGCTGACACACCTAAGATCACAGGTGAGACCACCACTACTGCTTCAACACCAGGCCCAAGTGGGACCTGGCTGGAGCCCACCGGGACACAGGAACCTCTGAGCAGCCAGGGACAGGATCCTTCCAGTTTCTATCTGGACCTCGGAGTTGACCCTGAGTTCTCCATACCCAAATCCTTCCCAGAGAGAGCTGGTCTCCAAGGAATGCTGACACACCTAAGATCACAGGCTCACAAACTCATAGGAGGGACAAGCTACAGTCAGAGACAGCAAGGCCAACTAACACAAAAGATAACCAAATGGCAAGAAGCAAGTGCAAAAACATAAGCAACATAAACCAAGGCTACTTGTCATCATCAGAACCCAGTTATCCCACCACAGTAAGCCCTGGATACCCCAATACACTGGAAAAGCAAGATTCTCATTTAAAATCACATCTCATGATGATGATAAAGGACTTTAAGAAGGACATAAATAACTCCCTTAAAGAAATATAGGAGAACACAGGTAAACAGGTAGAAGCCCTTAAAGAGGAAACACATAAATTCCTTAAAGAAATACAGGGAAGCACAACCAAACGGGAGAAAGAATTGAACAAAACCATCCAGGATCTAAAAATGGAAATAGAAACAATAAAGAAATCACAAAGAGAGACAACCCTGGAGATAGAAAACCTAAGAAAGAGATCAGGAGTCATAGATGCAAGCATCACCAAAAGAGTACAAGAGATAGAAAAGTGGATCTCAGGCGTAGAAGATACCATAGAAGATATTGACACAACAGTCAAAGAAAATAGAAAAAGCAAAAAGCTCCTAACTCAAAACATTCAAGAAATTCAGCACACAATGAGAAGACCAAACCTGAGAATAGATAAACCCTAACCTAAAGAAAGAGATGCCCATAAACATACAAGAAGTCTACAGAACACCAAACAGATGGGACCAGAAAAGAAATTCTTCCTGTCACATAATAATTAAAACACCAAGTGCACAGAACCAAGAAAGAATATTGAAAGTGGTAAGGCGAAAAGGTCAAGTAACATATAAAAGGAGACCCATCAGAATTATACCAGACTTCTCAAGAGAGACTCTAAAAACCGTCTTGGGAAGATGTCATACAGACTCTAAGGGAAAAACAATGCCAGCCCAGGCTACTATACCCAGAAAAACTTACAGTAACCATAGAGGGAGAAACCAAGATATTCCATGACAAAATGAAATTTAAACAATATCTTTACACCAATCCAGCCCTACAGAGGATAATAGAAGGAAAACTCCAAAACAAGGAGGGAAACTATACCCAAGGAAAAGCAAGAAACTAATCTCACAACAAACCCAAAAGAACCAAACAAGCATAATTCCACCTCTGACAACAAAAATAACAGAAAGCAACAATCACTATTCCTTAATATCTCTTAACATCAGTGGACTCAATTCCCTAACAAAAGGACATAGACTAACAGGCTGGATAAGTAAACAGGACCCAGCATTTTGCTGCATACAGGAAACACACCTCAGTGGCAAAGACAGACACTACCTCAAAGTAAAAGGCTGGAAAAAATTTTTCCAGGCAAATGGCCCCAAGAAACAAGCTGGAGTAGCAATTCTAATATCCAATAAAATAAACTTTCAACCAAAATTTATCAAAAAAGATGGGGAAGGACACTATATACTCATCGAAGGAAAAAAATCCACCAAAAGGAACTCTCAATTCTGAAAATCTATGCCCCAGATGCAAGGACACCCACATTTGTAAAAGAAACATTACTTAAGCTCAAAGCTCACATTGAACCTCACACAATAATAGTGGGAGACTTTAACACCCCACTCTTACCAATGGACAGGTCATTGAAACGGAAACTAAACAGAGACACAATGAAACTAACAGAAGTTATGAACCAAACAGACTTAACAGATATCAACAGAACATTTCATCCTAAAACAAAAGAATATGTATTCTTCTCAGCACCTCATGATACCTTCTCCAAAAATGACCATATAATCGGACAAAAAACAAGCCTCAACCAATACAAGAAGATTGATATAATCCCATGCATCCTATCAGATCACCAGGGACTAAGGCTGGTCTTCAACAATAACAAAAACAATAGGAAGTCCACATACACATGGAAGCTGAACAATGATAACTTGGTCAAGGAAGAAATGAAGAAAGAAATTAAAGACTTTCTACAATTTAATGAAAATGAAGGCGCAACATACCCAAACTTATGGGACACAATGAAAGTAGTTCTAGGAGGAAATCTCCTAGCTCTAAGTGCTTCCATAAAGAAACTGGAGAGAGCATACACTAGCAGCTTAATAGCACATCTGAAAGCTCTAGAACAAAAATAAGCAAATACACCAAGAGAAGTAGATGGAAGAAAATAATCAAACTCAGGGCTGAAATCAACCAAGTAGAAACAGAGAAAATTGTTCAAAGAACCAACAAAACCAGGAGCTGGTTCTTTGAGAAAATCAACAAGATAGATAAACCCTTAGCCAGACTAACCAGAGGGCACGCACAGAGACAGTACACAAATTAACAAAATCAGAAATGAAAATTGAGACATAACAACAGAAACTGAAGAAATTTTAAAAATCATCAGATCCTACTACAAAAGCCTATCTATACTCAAGAAAACTGGAAAATCTAGATGAAATGGATGATTTTCTAGACATATTCCAGGTACCAAAGTTAAATCAGGATCAGATAAACCATCAAAACAGTCCCATAACCCCTAAGGAAATAGAAGCAGTCATTAAAAATATCCCAATTAGGGGAGACCTAATACCAATACTTCTCAAACTATTTTATAAAATAGAAACAGAAGGAACACTACCCAATACATTCTATGAAGCCACAGTTAGGCTGTTAACCTAAACCACACAAAGACCCAACAAAGAAAGAGAACTTTAGAACCATTTCCTTCAGAATATTAATGCAAGATTACTCAATATTAATTCTTGCAAACTGAATCCAAGAACACATCAAAACGATCATCCACCATGATCAAGTAGGCTTCATCCCAGGGATGCAGGGATGGTTCAATAAATGGAAATCCATCTACGTAATCCACTATATAAACAAACTCAAAGAAAAGAACCACATGATCATCTCATTAGATGCTGAAAAAGGCTTTGACAAAATACACACCCCTTCATGCTAAAAGTATTGGAGTGATCAGGAATTCAAGGTCCATACCTAAATATAATAAAAGCAATATACAGCAAGCCAATAGCCAATAGCAAATTAAACGGAGAGAAACTTGAAGCAGTCTCACTAAAATCAGGGACAAAACAAGGCGGCCCACTCTCCCTCCATCTATTCAATATAGTACTTGATGTTCTAGCCAGAGCAATTAGGCAACAAAAGGAGATCAAAGGGATAGAAATTGGAAAGGAGGAAGTCAAGATTTCACTATTTGCTGATGACATGATAGTATACATAAGTGACACCAAAAAAAAATCCACAAAAGAACTCCTACAGCTGTTAAATAACTTCCGCAAAGGGGCTGGATACAAAATTAACTCAAACAAATCAGTAGCCTTCCTCTACTCAAAGGATAAACAGGCTGAAAGAAATTAGGGAAACAACACCACTTACAATAGTCACAAATAATATGAAATATCTTGGTGTGACGCTAACCAAGTAAGTGAAAGATCTCTGTGACAAGAACTTCAAGTCTCTGAAGAAAGAAATTGAAGAAGACCTCAGAAGATGGAAAGATTTCCCATGCTCATGGATCGGCAGAGTTAACATAGTAAAAACGGCCATCTTACCAAAAGCAATCTACAGATTCAATGAAATCCCCATCAAAATTCTTCACATAGATAGAAAGAAACAATTCTCAAATTTACCTGGAATAACAAAAAACCCAGGATAGCAAAAACCATTCTCAACAATAAAAGAACTTCTAGGGGAATCACCATCCCTGACCTCAAGCTGTATTACAGAGCAATAGTGATAAAAAACACATGATATTGGTACAAAGACAGGCAGGTAGATCAATGGAATAGAATTGTAGACCCAGAAATGAACCCACACACCTTTGGTTGCTTGATCTTTGACAAAGGAGCCAAAACCATCCAGTCGAAAAAAGACAGAATTTTTCAACAAATGGTGCTGGTTCAACTGGTGGTCAGCATGTAAAAGAATGCAAATTGATCCATTCTCATCTCCTTGTACAAAGCTCAGGTCCAAGTGGATCAAGGACCTCCACAAAAACCAGATACGATGAATCTAATAGAAGATAAAGTAGGAAAGAACCTTGAACACATTGGCACAGAGGAAAATTTCCTGAACAGAACACCAATGGCTTATGCTCTAAGATCAAGAATCCACAAATGGGACCTCATAAAATTGAAAAGCTTCTGTAAGGAAGGTGAATAACACTGTTAATAGGACAAACGAGCAACTCACAGATTGGGAAAAGATCTTTACTATCCAATAGAGGGCTAACATTCCAAATATACAAAGAACTCAAGAAGTTAGACTCCAGAGAACCAAATAACCATATTAAAAATGGGGTACAGAGCTAACCAGAGAATTCTCAACTGAGGAATTTCGAATGGCTGAGAAACACTTAAAGAAATGTTTAACATCCTTAGTCATCAGGGAAATGCAAATCAAAATGACCCTGAAATTCCACCTTACATCAGAATAGCTAAGATCAAAAACTCAGGTGACAGTAGATGCTGTCTAGGATGTGGAGAAAGAGGAATACACCTCCATTGCTGGTGGGATTGCAAACTGATACAATTTCCACTCTGGAAATCAGTTTGGCGTTTCCTCAGAAAATAATAAGTAGTTCTACCTGAGGACTCAGCTATATCACTTCTGGGCATATACCCAGAAGATGCTCCAACTTATATCAAGGACACATGGTCCACTATGTTTATAGCAGCCTTATTTATAATAGCCAGAAGCTGGAAATAACCCAGATGTCCCTCAACAGAGGACTGGATACAGAAAATGTGGTACATTTACATAACTGAGTACTACTCAGCTATTAAAAACAATGACATTACGAAATTCACAGGCAAAGGGATGGAACTAGAAAATATCATCCTGAGTGGGATAACCCAGGCCCAAAAGAACACACATGGTATGTACTCTCTGATAAGTGTATATTAGCCAAAAGAAGCTCAAAATACCCACAATACAACTCACAGACCATATGAAACCCAAGAAGAAAGAAGACCATACCAAAGTGTGACTGCTACAGTCCTATTCAGAATGGGGAAGAAAATAATCTCAAAAAGTAGAGGGAGAGGGGGATCTGAGTGGGAGAGAGGAGGGGGAGGGAAAAGGGGGGCCATTCAGATATGGGAGGAGACGGGAGAGAAGTACAAAGGGTCAAGAATTTGAAAGGAGGAAGAGTAGCAGTAAGGGAGGGGAACTAGGGGTAGCCACTAGAAAGTCCCAGATGCCAGGGACCCAAGAGGTTCCCAGGACCCAACAGGGATGACATTAGCTGAAACACCTGGCAAAGGGGAGATAGAACCTGTAGAGACCATATCCAGTGGATATGCATGGCCCCTGGTTGAGGAATGGGGCCACTCACCCATCTCAGAAATATTAACCCAGAATTGCTCCTGTTGAAAGATAATGTAGGGACAAAGAGTGGAGCAGAGACTGAAGGAAAGGCCATCCAGACACTGCCCCACCTAGGGATCCATCCCATCTGCAGACACCAAACCCAGACACTATTGCTGATGCCAAGAAGCATTTGCTGATAGGAGCCTGGTATAGCTCTCTCATGAGAGGCTCTGCCAGAGCCTGACATATACAGATGAGGATGCTTGCAGCCAAATATCGAACTAAGAGCAGGGACCCCAATGAAGGAGTTAGGGCGAGGACTGAAGGAGCTGAAGGGGTTTGCAACTTCATAGGAAGAACAACAATATCAACCAAGCAGAACCCCAAAACTCCCAGGGACTAAACCACTAACCAAGAGAACACATGGAGGGACCCATGGCTCCAGCTGCTTATGTAGCAGAGGATGGCCTTGTCGGGTATCAATGGGCAGGGAGAAGGTGAGAAGAGGAGGAAGCTGCCATGGGGTTAGGTGAGTCATAAAATAATGGTCATGTGGGTTGGATAGCTAGAGTTAAGAGCAACTCACATGAAACATGGCAAATTCTATAATAGGATTATTGGCTGAGAAATAGACATAATAGCATAGAGGACAGATATCTGCCCAGCTCTTGTGCTAAGACTTATTGTCTTCTAAAGTATACTTTATAAAGTATATAAAGTATAAAGGTTGTATGTGTGTCTTTTATCCGTGAACTAAATGGTCAAAAGTGGGGTAGAAACCCTAGGTTGGGATTAAATATTTCTACGACATACAATCATATAAGATTTTATATAAATGAGAGTGTATATTGATTATTTTTTTTTTTTTTTTTTTTTTGGTTTTTCGAGACAGTGTTTCTCTGTGTAGCCCTGGCTGTCCTGGAACTCACTCTGTAGACCAGGCTGGCCTCGAACTCAGAAATCCGCCTGCCTCTGCCTCCCAAGTGCTGGGATTAAAGGCGTGCGCCACCACCACCCAGTTTATTGATGTTTTATAACAGTGATGTTTTATAGACATCTACATTAGTAGAATCTTTAACTATTTCAGTAACTGTCACATAATATATGCATCATACTTTATTTAATAAATGACATATTTTTAGTTTTTCCCAGCTCTATCTTTTATAAAGAACACTATGGTCGTTGACTATATACATTCTTTAACATTCTTCTCTCATACAATATGTTCCAACCACAGTTTCCCTTCCCTCCACTCCTCCCAGCTCTACCCTACCCCCTTTCCTCTCCTCCAGATCCACTCCTCCTCCATTTCCCTTCAGAAAAGAGCAGGCCTCCCAGAGATATCAACCAATGACTGTCTTAGTAAGGGTTTCTATTGCTGTGATGAAACACCAAGACCAAAAATCAAGTTGGAGAGAAAAGGGTTTATTCAACTTACACTTCCACATTGCTGTTCATCAGTGAAGGAAGTCAGGACGGGAACTCAAAACAGAGCGAGATCATGGAGTCAAGAACCAGTGCAGAAGTCATGGAGGGGTGCTACTTACTGCCTTGCTTCCCATGGCTTGTTCAGCCTGCTTTCTTTCTCTCTTTCTAAAGATTGATTGATTGATTGATGAGTACACTGTAGCTGTCTTCAGACACACCAGAAGAGGGCATCGGAGCCCATTACAGATGGTTGTAAGCCACCATGTGGTTGCTGGGAATTGAACTCAGGACCTCTGGAAGAGCAGCCAGTGCTCTTAACCACTGAGCCATGTCTCCAGCCCCCAGCCTGTTTTCTATAGACCACCAGCCCAGGGATGGCACCACCCATAAGGGCTGGGCCCTCTCCCATCACTAACTAATTAAGAAAATGCCTTACAGCTGGATTCTATGGAAGCATTTTCTAAATGATGTCTCTCTCCTTTTAGATACCTCTAATTCGTGTGTCAAAGTGACACAAAACCATCCAGCACAAGTGACTCCTTGTCAACCTGACACACAAAACACATCACTATTAAGCCATAACCTTTTCTTATTCATCCCCAAGATCCCACATTAAAAACATAAATAACCTCAAAAGTTCCACAGCCTTTAAAAATTCATGCACACTAAAATTTCAGTCTCTTTAAAATGTCCACCTCTCTTTAAATCCAAAATCTCTTTTAAAAGTTCAAGGTCTTTCAGTGTGGGTGCCTGTAAAAAAATCAAATTTCATTAATACCTTCCTCAAGAGGCAAGAACCAGGGCACAGTCACAATCTGAACAAAGTAAAACCAAACCGTAAAAGTGTAAATAACTCAATGTCCAATATCTGGGATTCACTCACTATTTTCTGGGCTCCTCCAGTGGGTTTGGGTCTACCCTCTGCGGCACACGGCTTGTCCTCTAGGCTGGCTCCATTCCACTGCTGTTGCTGCTCTCCATGCTCACCCCATGGTCCTGACATCTCCAGTACACTCGGTTCTACTGCTTCAACTAGGTGGTACTTTCACCATTGCCTCTCATAGGCTGTCTTCATGGTGCCGACCCTCTATTTCTTTGCATGACCCCTTCAGTCCTGGGCCTTCAACGGCCACAGTGGCTACACCTTCACCCATGGTCTCTCCTGGCCTCTCAGAGTGCCGAGCCTCAGCTGCTCTCCATGACCCCTTCATACCCTCAAAACCGGTACCACCTGGGTGCTTCTTACATGTCACAAGGTGAGCCACTGGCAGGAGGTACAACCTTGGCTATCTCTGGAACACAGCTTCTCCCTGCTCTCAGAAAACACTTCCCAAAAGATTTCACGTTGAGCTGGTCTTCACTCAGTCACCACTAATTTCTTAGCTCCAGCTGACCAGCCTCAATTGTCCCAAGAACACAGAGATTTCACTTCAGAGGTGCCGGTTTCTCGTTAATTATAACCGGAGCTGTCTCTTCAGCCCCAGCTGGCCAGAATGACAGAATCTTAATTCAAAATAACAAGCAGCTGTGACTGAGTTGAGTGTCCCTCTGGAACGTCACAAGCCAGGCCTCCATCTTCTGCATGACTCTCACATTCTTCTCTTCCCAGCTCCCAAAGAACATCCCCGGAGCTCTCGACACTTGATGGCTCTTCTAGCCCAAAGTGCCAAAGTCCTTCCACAATCCTTCCCAAAAACGGGGTTAGGTCTGTCACAGCAATACCTCACTATGTTGGTACCAATTTGTCTGAGTTAGGGTTTCTATTGCTGCAACAAAACACCATGACCAAAATCAAGTTGGGAGGAAAAGGTTTATTGGGCTTACACGTCCATGTTACTGTTCATCATGGAAGGAAGTCGGGACAGGAACTCACACAGGGCAGGATGGCGGAGGCAGGAGCTGATGCCGAGGCCATGGAGGGGTGCTGTTGACTGGCTTACTTTTCATTCAAACCACACTTAATGGGAAGAACTCTGCTAGTAAAATTTGCGTTAGCGGCTCCCCCTCTTGGAGATTACGACACAAGAGGAAAACATTTCAGCCAAAACCCTCATTTCGTTTAGTAAAACGTAAGTTTGAGGGCTCCAGGAAAGATGAACCGCATCAGAGGAAGGACAAATCTCTTGAAACAAGCAGCCAGCGCGCCCCCTGGTGGTGATAAGTAAATAGGGGGGATAATTCTGCGGCCGTTCCTGAGACAGACAAAACATTCCAGATCTAAGTCTCAGCCCACCCATCTAAGATGGCAGTTTTAAAATCTCGAGTTTTTCGGAAGCTCATCGCCGCTCTGTTGGATTGAGTGAGAACATGTGATAGGAACTAAGCAACATTTGGTCAGCATAGTTACAGAAAAGGAGCCCAGACAAACAAGCAGAAAGACCTGAAAGAATAAATCCTAGCGGTCTATCAATTAAGTGATGGGAGTGAACAATGACGCAGATTTCAAAATCACTAAGTGATTCTAATTCTTGTACCACAAGAAAATGGTAAATGATTGATGGATATGCTAATTTTCGATTATATTCATATATATGTGCATATATATACATGTTTTTAAACCTCACACAGTGTAACCTCACACATCTGTACAATTTTATCTTACTAGTTTTTTTGTTTTGTTTTGTTTTGTTTTTAATGTAAAATCAGAATGGGAGCCATTCACAATGTACTACCTTCCTCGTGGAACCTGTCCTGGCGTCAGGACTCCAGTTGTTGTTGCTGGCTGTCAATATGACGGCATCTAGAACTAACTAGGAGATAAACCTGTGGTCAGACTTGCATACCTAGATTAAGATTGGCCTCTGAGTATGTCTGTGTGGGATTACCTTGATTAGGTGAACCTCTCTGGGAAAACTTTTCAACTGTGGGTAAGGCCATTCCCTGTGTGGGGATCTTGACCTGCATAAAAGGCAGAAAGCAAGCCGAATGCTCTCGGCTCACACTCTCTGCTTCTCGGCTGTGGCTATGATGGGGGTCACTGCTTCAAGCTGCTGACATTTTGTCTTCCGTGCTATAACAGGCTGCATGATTGAACTGTGTCCCCCAAATAATCTGTGGTTCCTTATTTGCTCTTATCAGCCCCCTCCCCTCATCCTGATTCAGAAGCAACATCTTTACCGTCATCTTTCCGGAAATAGCGCCTCGCTCTACAGTCACCATGGTCTTGTCCCCCATGATTTTCTCTTATTATGTGTCTCAAATGAAGTCATTTTCATGGATGAGCAATCTGCTTCCCACCGCAGTTTCAAAGAACAGACCTTTACAAGACACAAAGAATCATTTAGAAGCCACCTGTATGCTCTCCCTTCTGCCGCCCAGCTCTCTGGTGCTAGAGCCTTCAGCAGCGCACAGGTCTTTATTTCCGGAATCTTCCTTTCTCTCCATCATGCCTATTTACCTAAAAGGCATATGTGAGGCTGGAGAGATGTCTCATCGGTTAAGAGCACTGGCTGCTGGCTGCTCTTCCAGAGAATCTGAGTTCAATGCCCAGTACCCACATGGTTGCTCGCAATGATCGTGAACCCCATTTCCAGAGGATCCTGTTCCCTCTTCTGGCTTCTGCAGGCACCAGGCACAAATGCCAAGCACAGACATACACGCAGGCAAAACACCCATAGACATACAAAATAAAATAAACAAAAGAAGACACTTGCATCATCGTATCTATTTCTCTACGTAGCAGTGTGCCATCACTGAGGTTGATGGAAGCACTAACCAGTTTATCCTGAGCGCATCTTGGAACCCGGTGGCAAAGAAGCCTCAGCTACGAGTATGACTCCGCGCTCCGGGTCATGCGATAGAGTGCAGGAAAACAGATTCTAGATAGGGCTAGGGGCTTATCAGAAAAAGTGGGGTGTGGCTGGGGGGGTAGAGTCTGAGTCTTCTGGATACAGATTTGAGGTAGAGAAAGAAGCATGGATCCATCAGGAAGGGGCGATACTGCTCCTCTAAGTCCTTGCCCTGGGTCCCAGGAAGGATCCATAGCTCAGATGACAGACAATCAAAGACTGGGACCTGAGTCGAGTCTGGGCCGCGATGAGACCATAAGTTGGGGATGGAAGTGAGGAGGTTAGGGAAACTGGATATATCTGTAGGGAGCCATAGTGATAGTAACAGAGTGGAACAAACGAGGGGTAATAGATCCAGAAGATGAAATGGGTTAGATAGGGATGGGGTCAGGGTGTGGACGTAGATGGGACGAACATGGACCGGTCTGAGGTTGGGGGAAGGGAAGGGATCTGGAAGAGGTGGCGCAGATGGGAAAGGAACAAGGGAAGGGAACCCTGTAAAGGGTCCTGGGTTTCCAAAAGTTGCGGAGTGAGGCCGCCAGTGGAAGGAGCCTAGCTGCAAAGCGGAGCAAATGCAGCCTGCCCGCCGCCCATCCGTGCTGCCGAAGCCCAAACAGAGCAGGGAACAGTGGCCCCACCGCGCCCCCTCTGTTCTCCCGCAGTGGGGCGGGAGTTCCAGCACCCGGGATGGTGTCTAAATCCAAGGACCTTGCCTTGTGAAGCAGGTCGGGACTGGGGGCCCAGCTAAGGCTAGGGAACGACCCTTCGGTGTGGAGCCCAGGACCGAAGAGGTACCGGGGGAGGGGCCGGGGCGTTTGGCTCCAAGAGAGGATTGGTAAAACTGGAAATTTCCTATCTAGGAAAGGAGACTTTAAAAAAAGTCAGCTAACAACAACATATAGAGGGTGCCACCTACTGGCAAGTCCTGGGGGAAAAAAACAGCAGAATTTGAGACAATGGTTTTTCTATGTAGCCCTGACTGCCCTAGAACTCACTCTGTAGACTAGGCCAGCCTTGAACTCAGAGATGCTTCTGCCTCTGCTTCCGGACTTCTGGGATCAAAGGCACGCGCCACCACGTCCCAGCCAATACTATCTTTTAATAACCAGTTTGTAGACCTTTTAAGAAAATCTGAACAAAGCAGATAGGCCAGAGAGAATCTTTTTGAGATTAAGGAAATCTTTTTTGGAAAAAGGCATGTGTCAGGTGTCAGCTAACACCAGGGATTAAGGACTGTTGACTGTCATCGTGGGTAACTTCCAGACTCTGAGTGGGACCATTGGTATCAGCCTTAGAACTCTTCTGTAAGTTAAGTAATGATTTAAGGTTGCCAATGTAAAAGTTGGTCCCAAAATGGGGTGTGTGTGTGTGTGTGTGTGTGTGTGTGTGTGTGAGAGAGAGAGAGAGAGATAAACATATCTATGTGGTAAAGCTATTGGGGAGATATTCTTCCACATGCTGCTTGCCTTTATTCCCAGGCATGTAATTATTTACATGTTTAAGTAATATTTTATCAGGCCATGTGTGACAAATCAACCTTGTAATCCCAGCACTAGGGAGACTGAGGTAAGATGCTTATGAGGATGCCACAGGTAACACTCTCTGTAGGGAATGATGTAGGCCCGCACATGGGCAGTCACGGGCATGAGTCTCTGTCGTGTTGTGGGTCCATGTGTCTGCCATGACGCAGTAGGCTGGGATGGTAGTTCAGCACGGCAGGAGCTCACGGGATCTTGGCTGAGTCCATTTTATGCAACACCAGGGAAAAGGAGGGCCGCAGAAGGTTTGGCTGTGTTTGTCTCACACCGCACCAAGTAGACACGGCCAGGCTCCTACTTGGACGGGGAACAAACTCAGTCTGGTTCCACGGGGGGTGCAGAGCTCTTGGATTTGGGGGTCCCTTTGCCTGCATTCGGCTAGGGGACTGGTCTTAAGCCCTGGGCTCTCAAACCACTGAGAGGCCTCGGAAGGACTTGGGGGCATGTGGGCGCACGCCGGCCTACCCACAGCCGAGAGAAAAGAGGGGGAATTGGGGATCCTTTAGCCCGCAGGCGGCTAAGGATCGGCTGGTCTCAAGCCTTGGGCTCTGAGGCCTCGGAAGGACTGAGACGGGCATGTGGGCGCACGCCGGCCTACCCACAGCCGAGAGAAAAGAGGGGGAGGGAAGAAAGAGGCCCTGGCAGCACCCCGAGGAAGAGATTTGGTAAAAGTACTTGCTTAACAGACTTGGTGGCCTGGTTAGCTTGCTTGAAGATGTGGGTCCTGGTGGTTGTCTGAAGAGACGGCTTTTCGGCTAGCTTGTTTGTAGTTGCGTGGCTGTTCGGAGCCCCACGATGGTCGCGCCATTATGTAGGACAAAACGGCGGGCAGCGCAGCGGAGTCCCGGGCCCACGCGGCAGCGGCCCGCAGCAGGCCCCGGGCCCAGGTGGCAGCAGCCCGGGACCCGCGTGGTGGAAACGGGTCGCAGCGGTGGAGTCCCTGGGACCACGAGGCAGGACAGCGGCAGGCCCCGGGCCCAGGTGGCAGCAGCCCGGGGGCCCCATGAGGTGGAGGCTGCCTGGAGGCCTCCAGGCAGCCTCTCTCACATACCGGAGGAAGGTCCCAGGTTCAGTGGCTGGAGGCTTTGGCTGCGGCGGGCCCGGGAGGCCCCAATGATACGAGGAAGTCCTTGGTTCCAAAAGGGTTTATTGTCATGGCGGATGGTAGATGGATCTGGAAGTACCCCCCCCAAACTCAGGGCAGGCCTGGGTTAAGTAGGGAGGGAGGAAGGGGGAGGTTCTGGGGAGGAATGGTTAATTGGCTCCGCCCTCTGACCTTCATTAGTATGTAAATCCCTAGGGCCTGAGGCCTGTAGTTACACCCTCCTACCTGTGCACTTTGGGAGGGGCTGTAATGGCCTACGTGACTGAACAATGTAGGTCTATGGAGATTGGACTGCTTGTTAGGACTCTGAGTTCTGGGGACTTGGCCGAACTCCTGCCGTTTCTCCCTTGGAGTCTCGGGGTTCTAGGCCCATGCCCAGCCAAGAACCAGGATACCCTTATGCAGTCCCACAACTCTCCATAAAGGCTTACTCCTCTATTGCCTGCAGAACTCAGGGCCATGCATTTGAGTGACACATCACCTAGCTGTGGGGTGAAGAGGCACTCCTGGGCACGCATACACCACACTTTGCTTTGCATTTGTTCTTCACCTGGAATGAATCCAGCTCTAAACGGAAGAGACACTTCCTGGCTTGTCATAACTCTCAAGACTCAACATTCGGGAGGCAAGATGCATTTTTCTCTAGAGACTTCATCTACCAAGATACCAAAATGATTCCGAAAGAGGGATGACATGTAGGGATGTGGGAAGGCCACTATACCAAGTTCTTCACGAAACAGGGATAACTGGAGTCTAAGAGTCTCTACCAGGAACACTCACTGAAATACTTCCTAAGTAGCCTTGGATGAATCAGGATTGTTGTAGAAATGGGGTGTCACTGCTATAGTCTCCTTCCCCCAACTCAAGACAGGGTTTCTCTGTGTAGCCCTGGCTGTCCTGGAACTCACTCTGTAGACCAGGTTGGCCTTGAACTCAGAGATCCACCTGGGGCTGACATACAGTCCAGAGGGTTGGTCCCTCGTTGGCATGATGGGAAGTATGGCGGCACGTGGGCAGACATGTTGCTGGAGAGGTATCTGAGAGTTCTACATCTGGATAGGCAGGCAGCAGGAAGAGAGTGACACTGGGCCTCACTGGAGCATCTGAAACCTCAGAGCCCACCCCAGTGATGGATTTCCTCCAACAAGGCCACACCTCCTCCAACAGGGCCACACTCCTCCACACATACAAGGCCACACCTCCTCCAACAAGGCCACACCTCCTCCAACAAGGCCACACCTCCTCCAACAAGGCCACACCTCCTCCAACAAGGCCACACCTCCTGATAGTGCCATTCCCTATGGGGGCCATTTTCATCCAGAACACCACACCCGTGCTTATGAGAAACACTGTATATGCACAGAAACAGGAGATAGAAGATTGTTCATTAAAAAATATTTATTGGGCATGTACTATGTCCCACATATAATTTACCCATAAGACATTACACGCAGCTACCCATGCAGAGCCCACTGCGCACGCTGCCACCTCCAGTCCTTGCACCGAGACATGTGTGCTTGGCCATCTCTCACGCCGGAGCACGGTTCTGTGAGCCACCATCCACAGGTGCAGCAGCTGGCCAAGGGCATCAAGGACACCACTGACACGAGGTGCGGACATCACAGTCAAAGGTACACGGGCTGAAATGTGTGTCGGGGGGTCTACAACTACTCCCAGCTGGGAACACGGTCACCACTGGCAGCTGACGGCCACCACAGGATGAACACCTATATACACAGCCTACGGGAGAAATGACACGGGGGTGAGCTGTGAGGGGCCCGGTGTCACCTGCTAGGTGGGAGGGGGACAGCATGGGACGGGTGAGTGTGGACATCACAGTAGGTGGCCAGGTGCATCTTCTTCCACCGAGATGCATACCATGACCACGACTCCCACGCCCCGCCTAACCGTCACCTCCAGATCGGAAAGACTTTCTCTCCAACCTGTAAAAGACAGAATTTAAAAAGAGCCGAGTCACCATTTCTGTTTGATTGACATGTAGCATTTCCAAATAATTTGACAACGGATGGAACGGCGTTCCGAGCGCCCATACTTCAATGACAAACATCTTGACACCGAAGATAAAATTGCCAAAAATAGAACCGTTTGATTATTCTCCTTCTCTCTCCTACATTAATGCTGCATCCGGAAACAGAGCTCTAATTTTCAGGAGCCCTTTAAGACCTGAGGCCTGACCCCCAGGTCATCTATGCACCCCAGGTCATCCCACATATGGGATACGTCCTTCACACTTCACACATGTCTCTTCCGGGAAGAGCGCAGGTAGCAGCCCCTGGCAGGCATAGCATTTTTCTGAACAGCTACGTTACACGAGTATTAAACATTTACCTTCTTAAACGTTCCACCTCCCATAATAGGATATGAAGAATTTATCTAATAACACCCTTGTCCTGGATGAAGATTATAATGATACAGGAAAGGCTAGGTCAACCATGGCAGGGGACACTCATCTGTCACTGTTCTTAATAACCACGCAGAGTGGTCTCCCTGAGAACTGGCCCCTATAGGACCTAATTTTTACAAAGAAGAATCTTACTCTTTGAGCCGTGGGATCGAGAGCGGACGTGACAACCCAGCTCAGAGAGACGGACATGTGCCTTCTCCATACCGGATTTCTTTGTAACACGACAGAACCCGTGACCACATCTCCTGTGTGGACTGGGACTGGGTCGTCCATCATAAACAAGGTCTGTTTCCAGTGTGTGGTGCTGCAAGACAGGAGCGGCCACTTACAAGCCTCGTCTGGCAGCCCCAGCGAGGTCATCTGCACTGACGGCTTGTCCTGCCCAGGAACCTAGGAACACGGAGCTTAGTCTCATGCTAACCAGTGACGCCCTCCCACTGCCAACCCTATGATCTGAAGTCTTTACAGGATCAGAACTACACCACAGACCCTGACACCCTGCTCCAGATGCAGCAGAGGGGACATTACAGAGATGGCTTGGGTTCCAGAAGGCGAGGAAGGTTCACCTGGGTGGCCTACACAGGGCGGGGTGACTACATTGGGTTCTGTGTCCCCAGGCCCAGAGGATAGAAAAGGGCACAGTGACTGACTGATCTTTGGTTCCAGTCACTCTTCAAATGTCCCTGGCCATCCTCTCCTCTCTGATCAGGACCACAGGGGTGGGGGCGGGGCACACACAGCTGACTCAACCTACCACCTTCACAGAAAAGCAAGAGGCTGGATGGTATCGTGCCACCTCAGTGATTTATCCAACCTCGTGGGCTGAGGGACCAGGAGATGTCAAGGGAGTGAAGCTCCAAGTCTAGGATGCCCTTCTACACTAGGAAAACTTCTCAGGAGTCTAATCTCTTGGTGAAGGATAACCAACGCATCCCTTACCATCCCACTCGGCTGGTTGAGGGTGCCCGGAACACAGTAAGCCAGCCTGCTTCCATCCACGCCTTATCCCCCTACCTAACTCCCCCAACTCCCCCAGCCCCCTCCCCAGTCCCCGTAGCCTCACTTACGGGTGCAGCGGGCCTGTGCTGAGCACCTGCTGAGGCTGGCCTTCCTCCAGGCTCTGGAAGTGCACACTGAACCAAGCTGTGAAGCCATGCAGGGTCCCAGCCTTTTGGATGTCAAATCGCAGCTCACCACGCATGGTCTGGCCCCAAACACAGGATAACATGTTGGTGCCACAGACCAGTGCCAATCCCAATACCCCAACCCTAACTTCAACTGAGCAAGCCATCCTGGATCACAAGGCTTGGGCTTCACTGATCACATCCATCCCAAACTCCTTCGCCCACCCAGCAGTCATGGGACCTAACTAGCCATCGGAAAGGTGTCGAGAATTTTTGCCATCGATAGGGATGCAAATAGCTGAAAGAATTTGTTACACATAATTACGATACCACAATAAATGGAATATAATTTGTACGGTTTTTAGAATGCCAAGAATATCAAATCAATGTAAAAGAATAACTGAAGATAGTAAAGAGATTAAATATAAAGAATAGAAAAACATGAACGATAAAACCAAAATAGAATGTAAGGAAAAACCGTTTCATTTGTTGGTGTAATACAGTCATCACTAAGATACCACACACACACACACACACACACACACACACACACACACACACACACGACATTTGCTGCATGTCTACTCTCGATACCCAGTGTTTCGTGAAGCAATTTAATGTCAGAAGCACGCCCATCTCTCACCTCCAGGTCAGAGACCTGCACAGTTCTCATGTCCAACTGCAAGATTGTGCATGGCTCAGAGAGACAGTCTTCCGGCTTCAAGATATGATTAGACTTGGGCCTTGAAAAGAATTCCTTGATCGCTAAAGACCTAGGGAGAGAGTTAAAGAAAAGGCTTGAGATGCTGGCAAGGGTTTAGTCGGAAGTATACTGGCGGTGATGAATGAGTGCTGACGGCCCAGCCTGGAGGACCATTCCCTGCTGGTCAAGCTTGTCTGCTCTGCAGCCTTGTCGAGCCTCACTAGTTGGCCCTCAGAGCCTGCTGTTCAGTGGGCCCTTCCTTAGCCTGTCAAAATAGGGACCTGAACTCTTAGAAGTCAACCATGACAAGTCAGAGGAGAACTGGAGAATTGCAATGATGTATCAAGTCTTCAAAACCAAGGATTTCAGGTTGGGAGCTGTAACAACGGCTGCTGCCAAGGACTATATGTGGACTATAAAATAGGTATACATACCACTTTTCTGATGCTTCCGTCTGCTTTGCTGCTGTGAAACACTTGGGGACAGGAAAGCTGCCATAGGCCCGCACTAGGAAGGGCTTTCCCTTGCCTATCTACCCGTGACTCCTGCCTGGATATAACCAAAGAGCTCTCTACATGTCAACATGTCTTCTAGATGAACAGGAGAACCACAATATACAGGACACCTCCCTCTGTTCCCTTTGAGATGCTGAACGAAGGAGCAATGATTCCATATATTAATTAAGGAAGACAAGATGCTTTTATATTGCATTCTCTATTATTTTGACTTTTTAATTAAAAAATAAAATACAATGTCTGTAGCCTCATTCTTAACCACTAGTACCCCACCCTCCAAAAGTATTCGAAGAAGCCGAGGCTGATCTAGCCCTCCCTGAAGAAATCGGTAGTTTCTTGTACCTGGTAAAGAGGCTTTCCCAGACCATCGCCTTGCTCTCAAGGGGAAGGAACAGCTCGCCACGCCCTTCTAATAGAGGCAGCTATAAGAGGCTCAGGAGCACTGGTGTCCACGGGACCGAGAAATGAAGTCAACTGTCTTCAGATACAGTGTGAACGGCACGGGTACATCTGCTAATGCTCATTACAAATTCAGAGCACACGCTGGGAATTAGCATGTGTTTCAACATCCCACACACTACTGAAGACTTCATCATTACAAATGAACTTCCTCCGACTGTTACACCTAGAAACCTAAGGCTGCGGGACGTGTCAATCCCGTCTTTAAAGGAGCCTGTGGTTACGAGGCACTGCACTGCACTGCTTTGCTGTTGCTGTGATAAAACACCGTGACTTATGGAAAAAGGAGTCTGCTTGAGCTTCTGGCTCCACAGGAGCTAAGAGTCTGCTGTGGTGAGGAGGCATGTGGCAGACACGGCAGGCAGGGCAGGAAGCTAGGAGCCCACGTTTACAAATGTAAGCATGAAACGGAAAGAGTGTTTTAGTTAGGGTTTTACTGCTGTGAACAGACACTGTGACCAAGGCAAGTCTTATAAGGACAACATTTAATTGGGGCTGGCTTACAGGTTCAGAGGTTCCATCCATTATCATCAAGACAGGGAGCATGGCAGCATCCAGGCAGGCATGGTTCAGGAGGAACTGAGAGTTCTACATCTTCATCTGAAGGCAGCTAGCAAAATACTGGCTTCTAGGCAGCTAGGATGAGGGTTTTATAGCCCATGCCCACAGTGACACATTAACTTCAACAGGGCCACACATATTCCAGCAAAGCCACGCCCACCCCAACAGAGCCACACCTCCTAATTTGCCGCTCCCCAGGCCGAGCATATACAAATCACCAGAGTTACTTGGAAGTGGAGCAAGGCTAGCATCCTTCAAGGCCCATCCCCAGTGACACACTTCCTCTGACAGGGCCACAGCCAAGGCTCCCTAACTCCAGTGCTACCAACTAAACACCAAGTGTTCAAATACCAGAGCCTATGTGGGACATTTCTCATTCAAATGACCACATTCCACTCCCTGGCCCCCAAAGGCTCATGGCCATATCATAACACATACACGTTTGGTTCAACTTCGAAAGTCCTGGTAGTCTTTCAGAGTAGCAACATTAGTTAAAGGCCCAAAGTCCTTTCCGGGCCTCAGTGTGATCTCTCAATTGCAGACCTCTATAAAATCAAAAAATCAAATACATACTCCTAAAATAATGGCAAAGAATACGCAGTACCATTCCAAATAGGAGGAATGGGGGCATAGAGGAGATACAGGACGGAAGCAAGACCAGACCTCAGCAGGGTGACTGCTGAGCCCTCTAGCTCCGTGTCCAATGGCTGAGACCTTAATCGCACAGGGATTAGATGGCTCCGCCCACTAGTTTTGCTTCCTGTAACATGCATCTCTCTCAGGCTGGTTCCACTCCCTAAATGCAGCTCTCCTTGGTAGATAACTCACTATTCTGGCATCTCCAACATCTTGGGGTCTCCACCACAACCCAGGCTTTCTATTCGGTTTCACACAATGGCCTCTCAAGGCCTTCCCTTAGGGACTCCCCTGCAACACACAGCCTAAGCCTCAGTGGCTTTCTGAAATTACGGAGGAAGAATCCCCGAACTCTTCACTCCTGCATCCTTCATGCCTGTAAAGCCAGTATCTCGTGAATGATGTCTTAGTTACTGTTCTACTTTCATGAAGAAACTCAATGACCAAGGCATCATACAAAGGAATCGTTCAATAGGGGGCTTGCTTACAGTTCCAGAAGGTTCATGATCGTCATAACAGGGAGCACAGCAGCAGGCAAGCAGGAATGGCAATGGGGCGGTAGCTAAGAGCTTACATCCTGGTTGGCAGGCAGCAGGCAAAGAGAGAGATGGCCTGATGTGGGCTTTTGAAACTTCAAAGCTCACCTCAGTGACACACCTCCTCCAATGAGGCCACACCTCCTCCAACGAGACCACACCTCCTAATCCTTTCCAAACAGTTCCATTAACTGGGGACCAAACACTCAAACATATAAGCCCAGTCTCATTTAAACCACCAGAGATGACAATGTCAGTGTTAGCTGCCAGCTTTGGACTGATCCTGGCTCCCTTGAACCACATTAGGAGCAGTTTTGATTTGTTCAGTCAGCACTCCACCCAGGAGGGGGACTTACTTCCTGTTTCACTTGTGTACATAGGCTAAAATAGACCTTGACTACTTGCTTGCTCTACCTGTGTCCTGAAGAGTCTCCTCCAGGAAGCCAAGAGTAGGGATTGCTGCCATAGATGAGGCCGGAGGGAAGGCAGGAAGAGACATATCTCCCCACCTATAACAGGTTCCCCATACACATAACCAATAAGGAGAAAAGAGGAGTGGGCAGGGGAAAGCAGAGGAGACAGAAACAAGAAAATCTCAGCAATGTTTCTGAGTTCATTCTGGGTCACTGGAGGAGATGTAAGGTGTGTCATTCATAAAGGAGGGAAAATTGTGTCTTCCACAGAGTAAAGATTGACAGGGCCACCTCTTCTTCTCAGACACATCAAGGCCCTCATCAACTGCCTGCACAGCGGTAACCCCTGTAATTGGTCGCAGTGGTCAACCCTGTAAACGGTCACAATGCAACCCTGCAAGCGGTCATGTATACCTACACAGTGGTCAACCCTGCAAGTGGTCACAGCGGTCAACCTGTGCAAGCGACCCACCCTGTGAGTGCTCACGCACACCTACTTGAGTGCACTGAGGTTGAACTCATAGGCGTTGTCCCAGAAGAGCACCTTGCTGTGATAGTCTTTCTCGCACTGCAGGGTACCAGATGCAGCGCAGCCGTGGTTGGCCAGATGACGCCATCCTCCTTTAACCAGGCATCCCGGGCATACAGGATGGACTCGATCATGAACTCAAACTGCATGGGACGAAGAGATGCAGGTGTGTCACTGAGGTCTCGCATACCACAGCCGGAATGCCATAGCCCATCCTGTAGTCTTACCCAGAAACTATCCCAGCCGGGCCGGGGAAGCATCTTTGAGAACTTGGGGTTTTGTTCTATGCTCTTCTGGAAATGTTACACATGCGTCACAGTCTGAACAGGACTCTTGTCATTTCCCACTTAACTGACATCCGAGGGGAGCTTACAACTGACAGATATTCTCACACTTGCCCCAGACTTGGAATCACGCTACTAGATTTTAAAGCGCTCACACAAACACCCCACGACCACCACCAGGTGCAGCCTGGCTCTCCCTAACAAACAAGATTAGCTCGCCTGTAGTGTCCCTGGCATTTTCATATTTCAAGCATATAACTGTGGGTCCCTTAGAAGAACAGGCGATTCATCTTCTCCCTCAAGCCCTCAGGAAGTCCATCAGTGAAGTTTGTCACCTTTAGGACTCAGTAGGACCAACACAAACAGGCCAGGCTTCCTTTTGTACCTAAACTTAGTTCAAGCTCAGGAACGAGAGAGTCAGGGCAGGGGCTGAAGGCAACACCAGAGGTCCCTCCGCCTTCTGCCCTCATGGATGGGAAGCCACAGAAGGCTTTGCCTTCTCAAGTTTTACAACAAACTAAAGACCGATTAAGAATTTATAGAGTCTGGAAAAGGAAACGCAATTCATATCGCAAGAAATCCCAGCCCCTGAAGGAACTGGATTTTTTCAAGTACTGTTCTGCATGCATTCACAAATATGTGCACACATACGAAATAGAGATCTAGACCTTTACATTTTAGTTTCTGTTATCAGATAGAATTCCCTGACATAGTATACAATCTACATACACTTGGGAACTCAGTGATGTGTCCCTAACAGCCAGGTCAGCACAAGCAGTAGCTCTGTTGACACACCTCCCACCCTGGCATTCAGGAAACCAGGTCTGTCTGATTCCTTCTGTGAGTCCTGGGAACATGACAGGCTCAGTGAGCGTCTCACAGTGCCAGGGCTAGCCTATAGCAAGGGGAGCCATCGAAAACAGAAACACTGCTGACTGAGGAACCGGCCCCAGAGGTGTGCAGATTCCCCAGGCAAGAGCAGATGATCAGGAGAGCTTGGGAGAATGCTACATTCATTCATTTATGGAGGGTTTCTTTTGTGTTGTTGTTGTTGTTGTTGTATTGTTGTTGTTGTTATTGTTATTGTTGCAGTTAAAGATTCCCTACACTGAGCAGGTATCATACAATAAATTAAAAAACACAACCCTTGGGCTGGAGAGATGGCTCAGCAGTTAAGAGCACCAATTGCTCTTCAGGAGGTCATGAGTTCAAATCCCAACAACCACAAGGTGGCTCACAACCATCTATAATGAGATCTGATGCCCTCATATGGGTGTCTGAAACAGTTACAGTGGACTTTGGACTGGATTCAGTGGGGGTGAGCAAGAGGGAAAAGGGTAGAGGGAAAAAAACAAACAAAACAAAACAAAAAAAACCACCACCCTTCAGAAAAAAAAAAAAGTCACAACCATAAATTTTAAAGATTCCTCAGATGGGCCCAGGGTGCTAGGTTCAGAAGAAATGAGACCCCGCCACCACCCACAGACTATCACAGGCTATGGCATTACCAACAGGCAGGTCCCCATCCACTCCGACACCAACACGTCCACCTTCTGGGGCAGCACCACGTCCTCCACCTTCTGCTGGAACACAGTGATTGTGTCAGCAAAGCCGTTCTGTAGGACCAGCTGGCCGGTGTGTTGGGCCATGTCACTGGCTTCCACTGCATACACCTGGAGCAGAAAGGGTGCCCATTAGCATGTGACCTGATCCTACACACACCCAGTCATGTGACCTCTATTCTCCCAAATCACCACCAGTCCAGGAACAGTGGTTTCAGAGGACTCTGCAATGTGAAAGGAGGCTTGTGGCAGGCCAAGGCATCAGCGCTCCTGTAGTCTGGATGGGATACTGGAGAAAGTACCACTGATTACTCTGCCTTCCACCTGAGCCTCCTCAACAAATACATCACAACTGCAGGCAGCCGGACCTCAGCTCTGCTAGGCAGGCTCCCTTATATGACACATACATCCTGAAGCCACAAAACAAGTGCCCAGGACAATAAAGAACAGTGTACTGGCTGGTTTTGTGTGTGTCACCTTGACACAAGCTAGAGTCATCAGAGAAACAGGAGCCTCGGTTAAGGGGAGGCCGCCATGAGATCCAGCTGTAAGCCATTTTCTCAGTGATCAGTGGGGAAGGGCATGTGGGTGCGGCCATCCCCAGGCTGGTAGTCCTGGGTTCTACAAGAAGGCAGACCAAGAAAAGCCATAAGAGGCAAGCCAGTAAGCAGCTCCATGGCCTCTAGGTTCCTGCCTTGTGTGAGTTCCTGTCCTGGCTTTCTTCATGACGAACAGTAATGTGGAAGCGTGAGCTAAATAAACCCTTTCCTCCCCAACTTGCTTTTTGATCATGGTGCTTTGTCACAGCAATAACAATCCTAAGACAAACAGTGAGTATGTCTACGTCTTAGGGACAGCCATACAGATGCTCAAGAGAGAACTGGAAGAGTATCTGGATGTTGTGCCTCGCTGGCACTATCTGGATACAGTCAGAACTGCCCTGTACTGGCTTTTTGGCTACCCTGTCAGGCTGCCATGAGGCACAGATATGTCACAAAAGGGAAGAGAAAAAGGCCAAGACCTGGACTGGGGCAGGTCAACTATGTGTGGCCCAGGGCAGTCATATGCACCCACCATTTTCTATAGTGAGCTAAAGTAACACGTAGGGGTGATATTTAGAAAACAGCGCCCAGTCTGGCTTGTTCCCGGGCAGCCACCATGTTCCCATTGCTCCTCGGCTGTGACTGGGGCTCTGGCTAGCTAGATGCACAGGTTCTGGCACCCACAAGATGCCAGCATGGAGGATGGCTCTGTCAATTCAACACACTGCATCCACAAAGCTCGGCTAAACCCCAGACAATATCTGCCATCCTCGCAGTACCCGGTAGAAAGGAGACTCTTAAAGCTTAATGATTATCTAAAGGATTTATATATTTAGAAATGTTCAATCAACAAGATGCCCACACAATTAGAGTTATTACCCAATATCTAACCTTTTGATAGAAGTTGCTACCCAGGACAGCTTTTGACCCATTGGTGGTTCTCCATGGCTGATAGCCTCCTCCTTCTCCTCCCCTTCCTCTATTTCTCCCCTCTGCTTCTTCTTTTTTCCCTTCCCCTTCCTCTCTTCTTCTCCCAGCTCCACCTCCTCTTTTACTGCCTAATCACCAAGCTCCACTGTGAATACAATGTAGCAGAATAAGTATCCTGCTACAGTAACACCTCACAAGTGTCCTACTGACAGAATCTCTGTCACAGATGTTGTGGTTTTTTTCCATTTACATTGTTCATGGCCCATATGGTATGTCACAGTCTCAGCCATAGATGGGCCAAAGGTCTACTTCCCTCCTGCGAGCAGAAAGCAAACCACATGGTGGCCGCCTGTCCAGCCAGCTGCCATGCTGGCCCACAGCTGGGCACAGATGGGGGCAGACATACTTACTGCCTTGGGCCGGGCATGATGTGCGCAGAAGAGGCTGATGATGCCGGTGCCGCAGCCCACATCCAGGATGACCTTGTCCTTCAGGGACTCCTTGTTCTGCAGGATGACACTGTGGTACTTGGTTGTCCGAGGCTGGTCAGCCAACATTTCCAGGTGAAGTTTCTAAAACCAGCACATAAAGAATCACTGCAAGGGCCTGTACCTGAACTGCAGACAACAGGGAACACGGCACCCATCCTAAGATTATTAGCACCCAATGGGCTTATAAAATCAAAAGATCAAATATGCCCAGAGATAAAAGTAACAGCAGACAGCGTGAGAAAGGGAGGCTTCTGGAACTGTCCCAGATAAGTCCAGGATTACCTCTCTACCTTCAACATACTCTTCCCCAAATCAGTCAGATGAGCAGTAAATTGATGTGGACCATGCAGAAGAGAAGAGTGAATATCCCCAGGCACACTTCCCAAGGCTGAAAGGACTCCGAATCCTCACCAGGTATCCATCACGAGAAAACCCTGGCTATCCTGCAGCAGGTGACAGTGAGAGTCTTCTCCAAAAGCTTAGTGCTCAACTCCTTGCAAGACTATACTGGGAGGTGGGGTGGGTACCAGTGCTCTGGCCAACTCTACTACACTTGGAGGTGAGAAAACATCTGATCTCAAAGAAGCAGAGAAAGGCCCCTTCGGGGGCTAGCAGAACCATGGCCGCAGAGAGGGCTTCAACCACCCCAGTGCACTCAAACTATAAAAGCAACTTTGAGGTACCATTGGCGGGAGACAAGCTACAGAATGCACACAGAACTGCAGCTGCTGCCTCCCGAGTGTCGCCAAGACAATGCTCAAATGCCACCAACACAAACAGTAGGTCTGGATGGGGCCTTCAGAGCCCCAATGGCTGCTCACAAATGACATGACCCCAAAATGAAAACAAAGTCTATCCTCAGTGTATCATCCCTCGGGAGGGAGGCTGTCTGTGTGGATTAAAAAAGTCAAAACACACTATCCTGCCTACAAGCAACTCGCTTTAAAATATACAGACTGGGCTAGAAAGAAGAGAGGAGAAACAAGCCAGGTGGAGCTGCCATGGGGTCTGCAAATGATATCACACAGGACACTTCAGACCAAAGGATGTCCCAAGAACACTAAGGTCAGTACACAACCAAATGGGAGTCCATTCATCAAATGGGCAACAAGTTCTAAATACGTCTGGAGATAATAACAGAACTTCCAGACATGCAGACCGACCAAAGGAAGCATAAGAAGCAGTGTAGTACAGATTCTAGGGTCTTCCTTTCACCATCTTGGCTAAGGTGGACAGGACAGTAGACAGTCATGAAGACCGTCACCCAACAGTGACAGTGAAAGGATGAACACACCCCACACGCGGAGCGCCTTAAAACTCCAACAGAGAAGGAGATCTACAACCACAGGGAGGAGGAGGCCAACGTAAGTGCCATCACTTCTCTCTAATGATGTACCCACCCACAGGGTACCAGGTTTGCCGTGGAGAAAAGCACAAGATGATAATAACTACAATGCAGTCAATACCTAAGACTCAAGAAGAATGCTAAAGATTGGACCCGACCGAGCTGTGGTCAGAGAATGGACAGGAGACTCCAGAAAGAAACCCTTGAAATGCACTATAGGATATATTCAGCAGTTGCCTGTACCTGGAGCTGGACGCAGGTTATTTAGAGGACAAACTAAGGCAAAATGTCTTACACTTAACAGCAAGTAAATTTCACATGAGGTTTTCATAGTTTAGCACAGAACCCTAGCTGTTCTTTTTTTTTTTTTCCAGACAGGGTTTCTCTGTATAGCCATGGCTGTCCTGGAACTCACTCTGTAGACCACGCTGGCCTCGAACTCAGAAATCTGCCTGCCCTCTGCCTCCCAAGTGCTGGGATTAAAGGCGTGCGCCACCACCGCCCGGCTCCTAGCTGTTCTAACAAGGGCATCCTCACACCATGCTGCTGAGGGACGCTGGTGTCTGCAAAGCTGCCTTTGTCTTTCTTTCACCGTGTACTTTTCCTGAAGGGACTAAAAGCTATCTTGTTTCTTTTTGTTTAGGGGAGGGATGTTGGCTTTTTTTTTTTTTAATTTGTAGTATTTTATGTGTATGGGTGTTACGTCTGCATGTATGCTTATGCTGGTACCCATGGAGGCCAGAATAGGGTGTCAGAGTCCCTGGAGCTGGAATTACAGATGGTAGGGAAGCACCATGTAGATACTGGGAATCAAACTTGGGTGTTCTGGAAGAGCAGCCAGTGCTCTTATCTGCTGAGCCATCTCTCTAGCCCATGGACTAAAAGCTTTAATCATATACATACATCAGTGGTTTTTAAATTTAAATCTTGACACACGGCATGTCCAGGCAAGCCCTGGATTAGATACTTTCCTTTGTAAGAGTTGCCTCTGTCATGGCGTCTCCATTTGGCCAACCATCTGTAACCTTGACCTTATTAGAAACTCATTTTTACCTCATTTTAAGCAAGGCTGCACCTTTAGCCATTGGGTTACTGCACTTCACAGTGAGAGGATAAAAAGACTATAGGTAGTAATATTGTTGCTTAAATTATATAACTTTTCTACTTCAATTTTAAAATGAAATATACCTTTAAAAAAAGTAGAGAGAAGGAAAATTAGAATGTCTCGCTCTAATATTTAGAGTCAGCAGATGACAGCAACAGGTCAATCAGCCCACCACCAAAGGGGCTTTTACATTTTTTTTTTTTTAATGTATGTGAGTACACTGCAGCTGTCTTCAGACACACCAGAAGAGGGCATCAGATCTCATTACAGATGGTTTGAGCCACCACGTGGTTGCTGGGAATTGAACTCAGGACCTCTGGAAGAGCAATCAGTGCTCTTAACCACTGAGCCGTCTCTCCAGTCCCCAGCTTTTACATTTTTTTAAATGTTCTTATTTTTAAGGAAAAGAAAACCATATGGAGATATATGAGAGGCACATGAATTTCAGATTCCTATGTCCATGCATAAAGCTCTGTTGTACCACGAGCACGCCCATGGCAAGTGTCAGGCACAGAACCAGTCACTCCATGGTGACAGAGCAGAATATCTTACTAAGATCCAGGTGCCTCTGAGCCCACAGAAAGGTCTGCATCTCCACCCTAAACACTAGGAGGCGCCTTACCTCTATCCCCACCTTCATCCCCATCCTCACCCCACCCACCCCCACCCCTATCCCCACTCCCAACCCCACCCCTCCCCCAGCTAAACAGAGACTCTGGAAGGCAATACCAGGGTTTCCATAGCTGTCAAAGTACTCTTCGTCCTGCCAGGTGTCCTCGGGGTCATACTCCTCCAGCTGTTTGCCAAGGTGGTTGGCGGGGATGTACCCACAGCAGCCTGCACGCTCACCCCACCACCAGTCCGCCGTGGTTTGTCTCAGGATGAGAATTTTTTCTCCTCTCAAAAAGCTGAGCTGGAAAACAGTCACCAAAACAGGAAGTTACAGTTGACTGGCATCTCACCAATAACTGGGTGGCAAAAGTCCCCACTGTTGGTGACCAAATCACAATGACCTCGGTGATCACCAACGACCTGCAAAGAAAACAATAAAAAGCAATAGCAAGATAAAAGTGTTGTGTGGGGACAGCCATCAGAAAGAACACAGCCTAACCAATGTTCTTTTCTTACAATTACGTGTGTGTGTGTTGTGTGTGTGTGTGTGTGTACATACATTTGCTACAGTAGATGTATTGAAGCCAGAGTGTTCCCTCTACCATGTAGACTCCAGGAATCCAACTCAGGCTATTAGCTAGTACCTTTACCCACTGAACTATCTTGCTAGCCCTTACCTAACACTTAAAAACAAAAGCAGGCAGCTATGCGTGGCTGATTCCATTAGGAGACTCCACAAACATGTTCCTACCAGACTCAAGAACATAGGATGGTTTGATAGCCTTGCTGTTCTGTGACCAGGAGGGTTCTATACCAAGTTCTGCAAGCAGGAAGGTGCTTTCCCATCCTCCTGTAGGAATCTCTATACCCTGATGAGGTAGTCTGTTAGGCTAAGAAGTGAACAGTCATACACAGATCTTGCTTAATCTTGTGAATGTGAATTCCACCATCAAGTATTTTGAAATTATATGAGTAGCAATCACAAATACCTGTGTCTCATCAGTGGCCGTATAGTCTGCAATGGCCACGAACTCCTCGGGCTGCAACTGAAGCTGTAACTGGGCCCCGTCCTGCAGGAGCTGCATCTCACAGCCATAGTCCACGGTGTCTTCCTCCTACCACAGCAAGGACAGACAGAAGGACAACACTGTGAGCTTTGTTGTCTGTGTATGACTCTCTCTCTCTATCTACCAAGTGATTGTTTCAGACATCCACATGAGCAAGTATTTGTTATTCAAATAATCTGAGTCACCTTCACTAGCATCCTTAGGGCTGTCACCTTTGGTCTACCTTTGTATCTCCAAGACAGGATGACTTAGAATGTTCACAGAAGCAGGAAGAATAGGGTGCTGGTTCTTAGCTTTACCCCATACTTCACAAGAGTGATACTCAATTGGTGACAAAGATGCCACGGCTCATTAGACTCCAGGGACCTCTTCAGACCTACGGACGATGACATTAGGCAGATATAGCAAGGGCCTATGGAAGGTTCTGGAAATGGTATAAACCTCTACCATACTGCAAACAGAGATAAAGCAACCCAGCTAGGACCTATACTGCTGAGACTTAGCAAGTGTGTAGCCTGTCCACAAAGCCACCGTCTATCAGAATAAACATGCCTTAAGGACATACTGGGGACTGAAGAGATGACTCAGTGATCAAGAACCCTGGTTGTTCTCCCAGAGGATTCAAGTTCAATTCCCAGCACCCACGTGGCAGCTCACAACCATCTGACACTCCAGTCCCAAGAGACCTGACACCTTCTAGCCTCTGCAGGCAACGCATGCATGTGCTGTATACACATACATACAAGCAAATCATATATATAACATAAAAATTGTTTTTTTAAAAAAAACAGTAACTTCAATACAAACAACAAAATCAAAACTACCTATGAGATAAACATTATCTCTTCTCCAAGATACCTCAAATAATGATGCTAAAAATGGCAAACTATGCTTCCTTAGGACCTGAATGGTCATGGCCTTTAAATTTTACCATATTGATACATTCTGCCAACCCTAACTATAAGTAGTATGGGGGCCTCATAATGCCACCTAGGATTCCAGTCATAAGAACTCTTTTAGGAAAAATAAGTAAAGTACCTCACCCTTTTTTTTTTTAAATTCCACTTAATTTTTAAACTGCTTCATCTCTAAACTTCCTTTAAGTAATACACTTTAAACAATGTAATTTCAGAAGCCTAAGTTACACATTTAAACAATGTAATTCAGAGCCTAAGTTACACATTTAAACAATGTAACTTCAGAAGCCCAGATGATCAGGTCTCCCCTCTCAAGATGAAGGTGCTTTATCTAGCGTATGTGTGCATACACTCCCTATGTGTGCTTAGAAAATGCACAATCTTGCCTTTGCTCTGACTCACCTAACCATTCTTTTCGCATCAGACGAGGATCTAGCTTTGACTGAGTGGATGTACATCATGGAGAACAAAGACGTCAATATTTTGCGGCTGGGAAGATGACTCAGCAGTTAAAAGCACTAGCTGCTCTCTCAGAGGTCCTGAGTTCAATTCCCAGCCACCACACGGCATGTCACAACTGTCTGTAACTCCAGATCTGACATACTTCACATAGATATATATATATTATGCAGGCAAACACCAATGCACAGAAGTATTTAAAAAAAAAATCACATTTCTGGTACCTGTGTAATATTCCAGTCTATGAATCATCTGAACTTACTTATCCAATCCCCTTCATTTGAATATACAGACTACTCTGTTTCTCCTGTTATCAATTATTAATTTTCTTGAACACAAATCATCTTGCATGTGCCTGAGAAATTCCTGTAGATAAATCCCAAAAGTATAAAGCTGGTCAAGACTATCATCTCTTCTTGTCTGAGGGTGTTGCTTCTTGTTATTTTTGAGACAGGAGTTCCTGTGTAGTTCTGGCCAGCCTAAAACTCTGTGTAGCCCAGGCTAACCTCAAGTGCTGGCCTTTGCCTCCAGAGTGCCAGGATTACCACCATACTCTGCCCAAGACCTTCATGTCTGTGGCTTTCATTACATCGCCAAATGCCCCAGGACTGTACTACGACTCAGTGAGACCGAGACTTATTCCACTTGTACGAAGAAGCCATGTCAACAGCAGTGCTAATCACTTTATCTGCACCTATCTGATGGGTGACGATTACAGTCCTGCATTTCCACTTGCCTGCCTTAGTGTGGCCCTTTATGATTCTCCGAGCATTTATTGGGCCTATTTTAATTTTGCTAAGTGCCCATTTGTACTCCTGGCGTTTCTCCTATTGCAGTAACGCCACTTACCTTAGAGTGGTATGTTTGCCTTCGGCTTGCCCTACACCACTCTCTGTTATGTAAACCCTTTAGGCCCTCCAGGCTGCCACAGCATCTGTCCTCCCTCCTCCTGCGCCCCCCACCTCCTCTCTTTTTCTCAACCTCTCCCTCCATCTTTCCCTCCCTCTGTCTTTTTCTAAGTAGACTTCTCCCTTTCAACATAGCTTTGTGAATAACACCTTACACCGCCCCCTTTTTACAGTTTAATTTTCTTATATGTCTTATAGAAAACGCTAATATTTTCATAAACTACTGAATTCTGCTTGATTCTTCAGTCTCTGAGTTTCTCCTGACCTCATTTCCTACTGCCATTAAAAAAAAAAAAAAGTCACAAGAATCTTGTGCATGTATATCCTTATACGAAGACTTTATTCCTGGGGGATAGACTGTCAGGCTCAATGGTAAATCGTTTCCAAAGATACATCATGCTGTTCCAACTTAGGGTCCACTATTGCCTACTTTGCCACCAACGGGGTACCCTCTGCCTCAACACTTGGCAACACAGTCATCACCAATGCTTCAACTTATGCTGGAGACTAGTATAAAGGGTGTCTCAGATATTCACTTTTAATTGTTCAACCATCAGCTATAGGGCTTTGTTCTCTGGGTTTCCTTGAAGTTATATTGTTGCTCCTCTATACGACAGGCATTCATTTATTCTAGCCTTTATATATTTTGTTTTCCCTGTCAAACCTCTGTGGGATTGAAAGAACTCTCTCCACAGTACGGATCTGCTCTGAGGTCTCAGACAAACGTCTTTCCGAATATACTGTTTTCTACTTACTGGTTTAGAATTTGTAAAGTCAAAGTCCGGCGGAGGCCAAGAGAAACAGCTTAGTGTGAGGATCTATTGTGAGTTTGGAAACCAGCCCCACGGTTTCCAGGTCCCCCCTAACACAGACCCCTAACCCCAGCACCGCAGGGAGAGGAGAGAGAGCTCACTGGAGCTTCCTGGCTGGTTCTCCCAGTTCATCAAGAGACCCTGTCTTAAAGGCAGAGAACAAGAGAGCAGCAAACCTAACATAATAGGCAGAAAACAAGGAGACAATGGAAACAAATCCACACGTAAAGCCATCTTCAAAAATTGAGGCAAAAACTGGGCCATGTGACAAATTTAATCCCAGCACTCAGGTGGCAGAGGCAGGCAGGTCGGTGTGAACTCAAGGTTCCAGGTCAGGCTACAGTGTGAGTCCCCATGCCAAAGAAAGGAAAGCAAAATGTATTTCCATCCAAACTAGGGTTGCCATAGCATATCACAAGAATCTCATGCTACTAACCAACAAGTTGTTGAGGCTGAAGAGACTGAGCCCACATGGAAATTAAGAACGCAAGAAAGGCCTGGTGGGGTGGCTCAACAGTTAAGGACGCTGGCTGTTCTTCCATAGGTCCTGAATTAAATTCCTACAACCAAATAGTGGTTCATGATCATCTATAAAGGATCTAACGCCTTCTTCTGGCATGTAAGATGTACATGCACACAGAACACTCCAATATTTAAGTAAATACATAAAAAAATTTTAAATAGGTTAAAGATGCAAGAAAAGACAGAGAAGGAACCACTTCTCAAACTTCATTAAAAACCTTTGCTCCAGAGGGGGACTGCAACCCCATAGGAAGAATAACATGGCTGGCCGGATCACCAGTGCTCCCAGGGACTACCAACCAAGGAGTATACAGGGAGGATTCCATGGCTCCAGATCATAGTAGCAGAGGATGGGCCTTAGTTGACATCAATAAGTTGGTCCTGTGGAGGTTTTGATGTCCCAGCATAAGGGGATACTGGAGCAGTGGGGCGGGAGAGGATGAGTGAGTAGGAGAGCACCCTCATAGAGGCAAAGGGGAGGGAGAGAGGACAGATGTGAGATGGGGGTTTGTGGAGGGTAACCCAGGAAGTGGGATTTCATTTGAGATGTAAACTAATGGAATGATTAATAATATGTATGTATGCATATATATACATATATATGTGTGTGTATATGTATGTGTGTGTGTTATACATACATATACATATACATACCTTTGTTCCCTGTAAAGCCAAAAGTGATAATTTCTCCCAGGTTCACAACACATGTGAATTAACATTACAACTGGAATTGAAAATGAAAATAAAAATAACTCTTAAGACTTTTATACTGTAAAGTAGAAAGTATGTGCACACCAACTCTCTGGTTAGCTACCAAGGCAAGATTTAAAAGGTATAGCTAGCAAACCAGTAAATGCAACACATAAAATTTCATCAATTATCTTATTAACCCAAAACTGGGCAGAAATGGGAAACATGTATAAATAAGATCTGTAACAAAGAGAAAACATATAGCAGTGTGTTAAAATCGTTCTGTCTCCTTACATTCAACATTGATAAACTAAAATACTCCATTACAAGGGCAGAAACTACGAACAACATAAACAGCTGGAAAAATGGCAGGCACGGTGCTGTGTACGTGCAACCCCAGAGCTCAGGAGACGGAGGTCATGAGGATTCCTGGAGATCTCTGGCCAAGCAGGTAAGGCATGGCTGTTGCACTCTGGGCCAATGAGAAACCCTGCATCAAAGGAGATAGATGCTATTCTTGAGGATGACACCCAAGCTTGTTCCTCTGGCCTCCATAAATGCACATATGTGTGTATACGTACTCATAAAAAAGATTTATGATCAAAAACTATTTGATCTACATGACAGGGATGGAGCGCTACATTCAGAACAAGCAATTCCACAAAGTGGGATGCAATACATTTCACAAGGGTTAAAATTATAGCACATGTCACGGTCTCCAGCCAAATGCGATCAAGCCAAAGCTCAGTCATAAAATACTAAATAGTAGCTCCCAAATGTGGGGCCAGCAAGATGGCCCAGCATGCAACAGTGCTTCCTGTACAGGTCAGATAACCTGAGTTCAATCCCCAGATCCCATGGAAGCAAAGGATAAAGTACTGAAAATTGTCCTTTGACTTCCACGTATATACTGTGGCATTTGCATGCTCATACATGCACACGTGTGTGTACAAATCAACAAGAAAAAAATAAAATAAAGATAAGTCCCTAATACTTAGAAATCAAGATACTTCCAAATAGTCTGGCAATGTTTTTCTAATTTCCACTGTGATGCATTAAAAAATATTTTAACAATAATGAAAACATAGAACATTTAAATGGATGAGGTGCAGACAAAGCAGTGTTTCAAGGAAAAGTTAGTCTTGAAAAAGCTCAAAAGTTAGAAAAGAAATATTTAAAGTCAGTGATACAGCCTTCCACATCAAGATGTCAAAAAAAGAGAGAGAGAGAGAGATTCGATCTTAAAAGAAAATACTGATAAAAGCAGAAATCAAATAGAAAACAAAAAAGAAATTCAACAAAAACTGATTCTTTAACAAGGTAAAATGGGCCCTAAAAAAAAAAAAAGAAAATATAAATTCCTACAATAGCACCTCTTCCCTAGGGCCAGTATTAATTAACTGCTGAGACACTCCTAAGAATCATCTGTCACTGGGGTAATCAGAAGAAGCCATTTCTAAGTCGCCTAACTGACCTCAATTAAGTGTTATCTATGACATTATTGTGGACTACTGAAGATCGGTGACCATGAGAAGTCACTTGGAAACTCAAAAGTATGTGGTCCTTCTGCCCTCAAAGCTCCACAGAGCCATCATTGGGTCTCTAACCTGAAGCACCAGCTACAGAAACAGGCAGCACCATGGGGAGGTGGGGGAGGGGATGTGGAATACATCTGAGCTCAATGAAAGGTTAGCAGTGAGATGTAAACCCACTGCATAGCGGTTTAGAGACCACAGCATCCCTGCACAAAACTCAAGATACTGCACGTTCACAGACGAGCCGTATCAGGACCAAACCGCCCAAATAACATTCCATAGCTGCAGAAACAGCGATACCACCTACACAAGCCTCAGAAAACACGCAACCTCCAACTTTGTTCAGGTATCCTTCATTTTGTTAGATTGGACTGCTTAGTTCTGGCTGGCCTAGGGAGCTTTATAAGTTCATCAAGGTACAGACAGTGCACAAGCAGACACAAAGGAGTTGTGTGCCTCTAGAAATAGAAGGAACGGTTCTGGGTTTGAAAACAGATTATGGCATTAATCTTATTTCTCTCTCTCCCTCCCTCTCTGTATGGTGTGTTGTGTTGTGTGTGTGCGCGCGCGCGCACACACACACACACTTTGAGGAAACGACAACCAAGTATTAAGTTTTTTTATCTCTGTGTTACAGATCCTCAATGTCTACAATACTATTTTGTAGCCGCCTTAATATTTACGTTTCTCAAAAGGAAAAGCTGAACATTCATAGAACTAAAACATTTTGCGGCTGAAAATGGAAAATGATTAACGAAATGCAAAAAAATTTCCTACATATGAAAATGCTCAGTAGTGGGACATGGAGATATTTTTAATCCCAGTGTTCAGAAGCCAGAGGCAAGCTGATCTCTGTGAATTTGAGACAGGTCTGGTCTATATACCCGTTCCAGGCCAGCCAGGGATACACAGTAAGACCTTATATCAATAAGTTAAGTAATTAAATAAATTAAAACCCAAGGGATAGCAAACCATTAAAAATAAAAAATAAATAAATAAAAACTTGCTGAAGCTGACACCACAGACATGAAAATCTTTGATTTTTTTAAAAGCCTTTTTATTTGAATAGTCATTTCATTAATTGTACATAATCAATATTCCTTACGATTGAAGGAGACCTTTTCTCTGGTAACATGAATCAAACTGTATATACATACCCAGGGCGGAAAATAGTTCGCCAGCACGGATCTTCTCAAGTACCAAGCATTTTCCTGATCCTATGCTAAGACCATCTAAGAACATGTTTAAACTGTGGCGTCTGAACATGCTAAAGGGTTCCCTGTGGGATCTAATGATCAGGCACATCCCCCTGCCTCAACGTTCTCTAAATTCAAGCCTCTTCCTGTTGGCCACCACCTTGAGAGACAAGGAGACCTGTGACACACCTGTGAGTTGGTACTGTCCCTCTGTAGAAACATTACATGTGGCTCTTACGTACCAGAACCGGGGTGACCTGTGACTCACTGCTGGGACCTTCACCTGGTGTCTCCATAGTTCATTAAGATCATGTCTTATAACTGGTGCTTTACTTCGTTTTCTCTTCCATGTCTACTCGAAAGAAGAGAGAAAAAAAAAAAAAAACACAAAATGCTACACCGCTTGGTCATTCAACTCATTTTGCCTCTACAGTGTATTGCATGCGTAAAGAACCATACGGGAACGGAGTTTTATCATCACAATTCATTAGAGGGTTTTTTAAATTAAAAACTCCAAATACTGTGTGCTTCCTTTAATATGCTAGGTATTACATTTACTCCTCTGAAGCCTGCCTTTACTTAGAATAACTCAAATTTAAACACCTTGCCTAGTACTCGACCTAATCCACCGGCAGAATTGAAATCCGCATGCCCAGACACCCTTCTATTCTTTTATTCTATTTTTTTTTCAGGGGCAATGTAACCGACTGGCTCTGAGATTAACTTCAACGACATCATTCTTTGTTTAAACGCCTGCTGTGCTTCCAGATCGGGAACTTCATACTTACTTCGTAACAATTAGAATCACAAATAATTTACAATTATATTTTCAGTGAAAAACTTGGGAGGGTCCCTGGAGGAAGAAAGACAATGAATTGCAGGGTCCCTCCAGGCCAAGCGGAGTGAGGCCATACAGGCCAAGAGTATAGAGGCATGGAGGGGGGGTGTGGTTCGGGATACAGAAGGCAGGTGGGCGTGGTCCTGGAAGGGCGTGGCTCTGGGAGCCAGTGGTGTTGCGCAGGGGAATTGAGAGGTACCACGAAAGGAGAGGGCAGAGGGCGAGCGTTGCTGAGAAAGGAGGAGGCTGGAATAGAAGCTTCGAGAGGGCACTCTAAGCCTCCAGAGGGGGCAGAGGCCTCAGTGCGCTGGAGACACGCACACGGAAGACCTTTTGCCTAGCATGCCCTGCCTCTCCTGCGATCCGGATGTCAAAGCTGTCCATTAAGAAACCTACCTCGGCCGCGTTTCTCCGCCGAATTCTAGGCTATACCAGAAAGGAACAGACGATGCCCACCCGAAGCCTGAGCCGCCGCCCTGGACCTGCGCAAGCGCGGAGCCCTTCAGCTGGCCGAAGAGCACGCCCCGCCCAGGCCTCCGTGTCCTGCGCAAGCGCAGTGTGTATGAACTAGGTGTTGAGTGATGTACACCGCCTTGAGACAGGGTTCTCTCTGAGAGCTTGTCACTCAGCGCAAGCGCATTTTATGTCCCTGCTTCCGGCCGATCGTACTGGGCCTCTAGGCTGCAAAAAGCAGGTGAGGAAGTATAAGGATCGGCTCACCCGGAAATTGCTGAGAAGACTGGACTTGGGATCGGAGGCCACAGGTGGCGTAGACCGCGCCCCCGGCGGATTCGAACCAAGGCAGCAGTCGGGCAGGCAGAAGCAGGAGTGCGTACTAGAGCTGTCCTGAGTGTACCTGGAGCTGCTGGTGCGTTTGATGCCCTTCTCCGAATGTCTAATAACCTAGGTTTGATCATTAGCTTCTGCGGAATGGGGCCTCCCACAGGATCTCCGACCAAGTTTTGATCGCGGCCTGAGGTGGTGCCCCCCCCACCCCAACCCGGTAACCAACACAGCTCTTGAGACACAAAACACACTAGAGTCCCCAAGTCCTGAAGATCCTGTGCGGTGACACTGACATATGGTGACTCTGAGCAAGGCTTCTAAAGCTTTCTCCGCTTAGTAATCCCTTTCTACCCCCAAAATTTTTTATGCGACTCTAGGTATCTAAACTAGTCATACAAATCAAACATTTACTAATAACGAATCAGAAAAGAATTTATTTTAAAACTCGGCACACACACAATTTTTCCACTAATTAGAGACAAGAGCAGATTTCCATACTAATTAGGTGGATGCATTTGTCCCATATAATCTAGATACTATAATTTGATAAATGCTGAGGAATGATAGGAAAATATTAAAATTCTTTGTTTTCTATAATTCAACCATCATGCATCGGCGCATGCGGTAGAAACACCGAAGCTCATCCCACAATAGTTCCAAACCTGCTATGCAGCGTCTCAGAGTTTGCAAGGATTGTGCAAACCATACCCACTGTGCCTTCAGACCAACGTTGCAGTAGAGTTTTACAATGCCTCGTGGGTGACTGCTGCCAGAGTCACGGTGGATTTGTTACATGCGAGTTTGAATTAATTTTGATCATCGTGTGTTTGAAAGCCTCTTACCATTGCCCAATTCTTTATGACTGTACATTCAGTGACAGAACAGTGTTGCGTATCACAATTTAAGACATTTTGGGTTAGAGCATCATGGGGTGAATGAGAAGCCCTGAGAAGAGGCCAAGTTCTGGCTGATTCTAGGTGAAGAGGGGAAGGCTGAATCTGGACGGCAGCCAAGCGGGTGGTTCTGTGTGAGGAAGTGAGTCTTTTCTCAAAACTGCCCCGTTTTCCAGTTCCACCTGGTGAGGATGGCCGAAGCTCTGAGCCAGGATGCCACAGGTAGAAAAGACTTTTCCACAATCTTACAGGGAGAGAAAGCTGTCCTCAGAGGCCCCAGTGCAGCAGGCTGGGTAGGCATGAGACCTAATCTTAAAAGCCTGCTGGTGCCACCTATTCAGTCTCCAGACACTAGGATCAATCCTTGATAACCTAACATAGGAAAGGGTACCTGTGGCTGTGAATGAAGACTGTGGGTCTTGTAAGTACAGCATAGGGGCTGGAGATGGCTTAGCAGTTAAGAGCACTTACTGCTCTTGTAGAAGACCAAGTTTGGTTCCCGGCACCTATGTCAGGTGGCTCACAAACCACCCGTAACTCCAGCTCCAGGGGGACTGGCTCAGCTCCAGGGGGACTCACTCACTGCCCCTGGCCTCCTGGAGAAGCTACACATTTGCACATATCAACACACAAACACACACACCTACACCTGATTTTAAGAAGTCAAAATAAATCCTTTTAGCCAGGAGTGGTGGCCACACCTTTGAGCCAGCACTTGGGAGGCAGAGGCAGAGGCAGATGGATCTCAGAGTTCAAGACCAGTCTGGTCTACAGTGTGAGTTCCAGGATAGCCAGGGCTACACAGAGAAACCTGGTCTCAAAAAACCAGGGGGAAAAAAAATCTCATTTTAAAAAGTGGAGTATGGTGCCTGCCGAGATGTCTCAGGTGGCTAAGGGCACTTGTTTCTGTTGCAGTGGACCTGAATTGAATTCCCAGCATCCAGATTAGACTGCTCACAAGCACCTGCAATTCCAGTTCCAGGGGATCTTATGCCCTCTTCTGGCCTCCACCAGCACCTGAATGCATGCAGTATACATACAGATAAGCGGTCACACCCACAAGTTTTTTTTTTTTTTTTTTTTTAAGTGGATTCTGTTGCAGCTACCTTCCTTTTAAATCCCTGGTTGGCTTGACAATCTATCTGTTAAAGAAGACACTGTAACAAAACTTGTAACCAAATGTAACAAATAGATACATCTTAGTGCAAAGCTACCGAGTACAACCAAGAGATAAAAGAGTAATGAAAGGTGTCTTAGCTGCCGCCAGTGAGGGGAGCACTGGAGTTATTCCCAAGGCAATGAACCTCTCCCTTCCCCCACAAGCCCCTCCTCCTCCCCCATCCCCTGGAAACTGTAGGGATTTTACTCAAGGACCTGAAAACTTGTTATAGGGATGCCCTTCAGAGACAGAGCACATTTCTGAGAGTGCACAGTTTAAAGTCACAGTACTAGGAAACACAGTAATCAAGTTTCTGGGCATAATGAGCCGGAGATCATGGCCCTATCCATGTATTCTAAGTTTAAGATGGTGAGCAAGGGGCCAGTGCATGGTGGCACATGCCTTTAATCCCAGCGCTCGGGAGGTAGAGGCAGACGGATCTCTTGTGAGTTCGAGGCCAGCCTGGTCTCCAAAGTGAGTCCATCTAGGACAGCCAGGGCTACACAGAGAAAACATGTCTTGAAAAACAAACCAACTAAACAAGATGGATGGCAGGAACACTTCTGGAAAGGTTTGGTTTTTCCGCAAAGTTTACCATGAAAAGGACGCCATGAGAGTGTGTGAATGTAAGTGTTTGCCACTAAAGGTGCCGTCCTGGCATGGGGGCTAAGTAAATTCACATGGTGTCTGGGGCTTCGTTACAAGAACTCATAAAACTTTGTACCTGGTTTTCTTTAGATGGCCCTCATCCTGTGAGGCAGGTCCCATGTAAAACAACCCACCGTGCTGAGTCCACATTCCAACCTTCCAACTGTGTGTCCTTTGGACCACTCAAGTGTCAGATCAATGACCTCGGTTGACACTGCGTGCAAGAGTAAGCCAACCCAAATCAGAACTCCCTGAGTTGATGAGATTTAATAAAATGTAGTATGGTTCACACACACACACACACACACACACACACACTCATCCACACATTTTGGGATAGCTTGCAGCCATAGCAACTGTTAGTGAGATTGTATCTGGAATGGAACTGGATGGTGTAAGTCCCTGGTGGTAGAGTGCTAGCCAGTTCTCAAGGTCTTTAATCATCTCTGACAGCTAATGAAGAGAACTACGTGAAGCTTATTGAGTGGAAGACTTACGATTGATTGTTATTTACGAGGGGCCCGCAAAAGCTCAGGGATGGAAGTCGCCAGCCACAAGTCATCCTACTGAGTTGTCGAAATGCTCTTTAAAAGAGAAAGACTTGAGGAGTCAAAGACAGGTCCGCTGTACTAACAATAGTCGTGGATTCGGCTTGTGGTCCTGGAGTTGGGGAAGGACAAGAACGGGCAACATTCAGCAGCCTTCCTGCTGTCTCCCAGCAGCAGGGGAGAAAGCTAGAGAAAGCCGAATTCATAATAAACATCCTCTAGAAACACAAAACACGCCAGCAATACGGGCCCAGTCCTTTCTTTCAGGGAAGAGAACTGCCAAGGTTAGCCACCCTTCCAAGCTCTCCCTCGTACACACCTTCTCCTTTAGCCATTCTCTTTCTTACAGGACTTGCTTTAAATATAGAAAGAGGTTAAAGACTGGGGACATAGTTCAGTCGGTCGAGTGTTTGCCTAGCGTACATGAAGCTCTGGTTTGATTCCCCAGCAACTGAATAAAACAGGTGGAGTGGCATATGCCTTCATCCTGGTCCTCAGAGGAGATGGGTTCCTAAGAATTAATGTTCAGCTGGGCAGTGGTGCTCAAGTAATCCCAGCCCTTGGGAGGGCAGAGGCAGGTAGATCTCTGTGTTACGAGGCCAGCCTGATCTACAGAGGGAGTTCCAGGATGGCCAGGGCTATGCGAGAGAACCCCTGTCTCAAATAAATAAATAAATAAATAAATAAATAAATAAATAAATAAATAAGCAAGACAAGCAAGCATTTGGCTACATAAGACCTTATCTGAAAAAGTTAAATAAATAAGTAAATGCAGAAAGCAATTCAACAACTATAATACACATCATTCACACACACACACAAAAAAAAATCACCAAAAAGTTATAGCTTAAAAAATATTTAAAAGAGCCAGGCATGGTAACACATGGTTTTAATGCGAGCACTCAGGAAGAAGAGGCAGGTAGAGGATCTCTGGGTTTGAAGCAAGCCTGGTCTACTTAGTGAGTTCCAGGATAGCCAAGAGCTATGTAGGGAAATTCAAGCTTAAAAACAAACAAACAAGCTAGGCAGTGGTGGTATATGCCTTTAATCCCAGCACTCAGGAGGCAGAACCAGGTGGATCTCGATGAGTTCAAGGCCAGCCTGGTCTACATAGCTAGTTCCAGGACAGCCAAAGCTACACAAAGAAACTCTGTCTATAAAAAAACCCAGTTTTTATATGTGCTACTGGAGAATGGACTTAGGACCACACATACGCTGGGTCTTGGCAGGATTTTGTGTTAATTTGACACAAGCAAGAGGGACCGTCAATTGAGAAAACACTATCCATCCGATGGCTTGCTAGCAAGTCTGTGGGCAATTTTTTGATTATGGATTGTTTTAGGAGGGCCCAGATCCCTGTGGGTAGTGCAACTCCTGGGTGGGGGTTCTGGGCTCTATAGGATTGTAAGAGCCAGAAGATCAGGGGATTTGCTGAGACTGTGTCTCCTCTTAGTGTCAGAAGCTGTGCTCTTAAGTGTCACCGACATGGATGCCCAGACATGAGCTGAACAAAAGTGACATGGACATGAAGGGACATGGCAGAGTGGATGGGGGCAAGCCCAGGAAACCACAGTCGTATGCAAAGAACCACAGGCAGCTGAAGAAAGCTGGGAACGGGAGAGGTGGTCTATCCCAGAGAAGAGCATGCTAATTGGTTGTCTGATGATCATCCTAGAGAACATACAAGTAATATTCTAGGGACTAAGTTATATTTACAATATGTGTGTGTGTGTGTGTGTGTGTGTGTGTATACATATATACATATACATATACAATACATATACATATACATATACATATACACATACACATACACATATACATGCAATAACAGTTAAACAAGAGGCCATCTACATAGAGGAGAGTTGGGAAGGATGTATGGGAGGGGCTGGAAGGGGACAGGAAAAATGGGTTAAAGAATCATATACCAAGAAAGGATCTATCTGTAGTGTTTGATTAGCTGACGCTAAGGAGTCAGCTAGGATTCACAAGAGACCAGAACCACTACAGCGAAGCCTTGGCTTTGTGGTGACAATTGATGCTGGTTAGCTGGGGAGAGAAGTTAGCAGTGATTAAAAGAGCAGCATCATTACAGTGGAATCTTCTGGGGGTATTTTCCTCAGGCTCAGCACACGGAGGCTGTGGTCCAGAGTGGGCAGTGCTGCATCTCATGCTGGAACTGAACTTGGTAATGTGTTAAGACTCACTCAGGCGGGTGCTGGTTGTGAAGGCGTGAAGGGATCAGGGAAAGCGGCTGAGGTGTGGCACTGTGTGGGCGGGGCCTTGAGGTCCCGGAGAGAAGCCAGGAGAGGCCAACGGTAAGAGTGAGCCTCAACAGCAGTGGACCCCAGCATAGTGGAGATACCAGTACCATGGGATGATTACCAAGGACAGTGGCAACCGTAGAGTGGAGCTAGCCTGAGCCTGTGAGGTATGTGAGCAGAGCTGCCCCAGGCCCTCTGGAGCCCAGAGGATGTGAGTGGCTCCCAGACACCAAGCACTGAGCTTTTTATACTGAAGGACCTTGGTTTTGCTTTGGCCTAATTGTGACTGTGCCCTTGTCTTAGTTAGGGTTCTACTGTTATGAACAGACACCATGGCCACGGCAACCCTTATAAATGACAACATTTAAATGGGGCTGGCTTACAGGTTCAGAAGTTCAGTCCATATCATCAAGGTGGGAACATGGCAGCATCCAGGCAGGCATGGTGCAGGAGGAGCTGAGAGTTCTACATCTTCATCTGAAGGCTGCTAGCAGAATACTGGCTTCCAGGCAGCTAGGATGAGGGTCTTAAAGCCCACACCCACAGGGACACACCTACTCCAACAAGGCCACACCTACTCCAACAGGACCACCTCTTCAAATAGTGCAACTCCCTGGGCAGATCACAGCCCTGGTTCTTCCTTCTTTCTTTCTTCCTTCTTGAGGAAAGTCCAGGGGCCCACAGTTGAGAGACCTTACACCTTTCAAAATGACACTTTTTAAAACTTGGATTTTTTAAAAAAATTTTTTCATTGGATATTTTCTTTATTTACATTTCAAATGTTATCCCCTTTCCCGGTGCCCCACACCCATCCCAGAAACCCCCTATCCCATACCTCCCCTCCCCTGAAACTTAGATTTTTTTAAAAAATTATTTCTTTCTTTTTACATGTACTGATGGCTTGTATGTATGTCTGTGTGAGGGTGTTGCATCCCTTGGAACTGGAGTTACAGACAGGTATGAGCTGCCATGTGGGTGCTGGGAATTGAACTGAGGCTCTCTGAAAGAGCAACCAGTACTCTTAACCTCTAAGCCATCTCTCCAGCCCCCAACACTTGGACTTTTTAAAGCGTTGAAAAATGTAAGAGTGTGGGACTTTTTAAGTTGTTTATGTTCTATATTGTGATGTTAATATGATATTGTGGGAAGAGACAACAAAGGAAGGGAAATGGACTGAGAGTAACACGTGGATGTAGGAGACTAACAAGAGGTCAGTTGTCCTGGTTAGATTTTTGTGTCAACTCAACACAAAACAGTGTCATCCTCAATTGAGAAAAATGCCTTCCTTCACCCATCAGCTTGACTGTGGATGAGTCAGTAATTTTTAAACATGTATCATTTTATGCGTATACATGTTTTACCTGCGTATATGTGTGCGCACATGTGTGTATATATGCATATATACATAAACGTGTGTGCATGCATGTGCATACATGACTGCAATGCCTGCAGAGGCCAGAACAGGCTGTCATATCCTAGCCATCACGTGGCTACTGGATATCAAACTTGGATGCTCCAGAAGTTCAGCCAATACTCTTAACCACCCTGGGGTGTTTTATTCATGATTGACGTAAGAGGGTCCAACTCACTATGGAGGGTGCCGCCTCTGGGAAGGTGGTCCTGGGTTGTCGCGGTGATTTTATTAAACTGGTTTGGCTCCTGGCGGGTTGCGTGCACACTGCACCCGCCCATGAGCTCTCTGGATTCACAAATGAAAGCCATACACATGTCAGCTAATTTTGATATGCCTTGACTAGCTGAATGGTTGGGCACTATTAAACTTCCCTGTGGCTAGCACACTTTCCTCTGGTATTCCTGGCTTCACACTTTCTAAATCTATATTTTATCTTTGCTGTCCTGTTAACTTCTGGACAGGCTCTCTATAGGGCTGCTTCCCCTTCCCACCTACATTGCTGGATGGTTTCTCTCTTGTAGCTTTTAAATCTCATCCCTCTGCCTCCCAGTCATGAGGATTCCTCTTCTTAACCCCCCTCCTCTCCTCCCACCCCTCTCTCTGTCACTTGCCCATGCAATCCAAAAGTCTCGACTCTGTCTCCCTGCCCAGCTATTGGCTATATGGCAATCCTTGATTACCAACCAAAGCCGGCTGGGATCAGGAAGCCTCCAGTCTGGAAGTGCAGCTTTGGGAACTGAATTCAGACAAAACATTAGAACCAATTCCCAGCACTGGGTTGTATAAGAAAGAGGCTGAGCAAGCCATGGGGAACAAGCCAGTAAAAAGGACTCCTCCATGATTTCTGCTTCAGCTCCTGCTTCCAGGTTCTTGGCTTGAAAAAGCCCCTGCCCTCAGTGATAAACTGTTTCCTGGAAGTTAGATGAATAAACCCTTTCCTCCCCAGATTGCTTTTGGTCATGGTGTCACAGGAATAGGAACCTAACTAAGACGAGCTTTTAGCTGCATCTTCTTTGTACTGTCGTGTGTTCATGTGTGTGGACATGATTGTAGGCGTCAGTGGACAAACTCAGGTGGACTCACCTTTTTTTTTTTTTCCTTTGAGACATTATTTCTCATTGGCCAGGAACTTGCCAAGTAGGCTAGGCTCTCCAACACCTTCTCTAGTTTATTTTGAAACAGGTTCTTGCTTGACCAGACTGGCCTTGATTTCATGGTCTTCCTGCCTCGGATTCCTGGGATCTGAGTAGCTGAGATTTCAAGCCTGCGCCTAAAGACCCAACATAAAGATCCTTTCTGTTCCCATAAAAAGTGGGACATTTCCTGTGTTGCAGTGTGCAGAGGTGGCATTGTATCCACAGTTGGAATGGGGACTCTAAAGGAAGTCCCAAGCTCAGACCTTTAGCTTTGACACTTACCAGTAATGTAATGGAGTCATTTTCCTTTGAACCCAGGTTCCCTCATGACAAGATGCCTTTTCCCTGGATAGACTAAATCTATGACTTTCTTCCCCTGGTCAGGAAATGTCACGTATCCTTTGATAAGCTGTACCATGGAGTGATTATCTGCACTATGGACGTCCCTCTTAACAAAGGGTCCAAAGCTCCCATGAGCAGCTTCAAGCCTAGGGACATGCCCATCCGTCACCGTCTTTGCCTCTAGGTTCTAGAGCTTTGCAGTCCCGATCAGTTCTGCTGCACTGGAGTAGACAGGCCTGATTGCTGAGCACGTGGTCCCTGCAGGAGTCCCCTGCCTGGGGTGGACACGTGGCCATCATGCTAGGTGCAGAACACTGGTGCACATAAGTCACTATGCCAGAGATGGGGGTGTCGTTGTTACTCATGTTGCAAAGTCAGCCTTGAAAGACATCTGACTCCCTACTGGGTTCAGTGGCATCCCCACTGCCCGAGCACACTCACACACACACACAAACACACACACACACCACACACCACACACATGCACATGCATTTAATACTCACAAACACATGCACATAGACATGCATAAAAACACAGATGTACACACACACACATACCACACACACACACACACACACACATACACACACAAACTATGACCGAGCACACGACAATGTGAAGCTATTAAAGTGAGGGAGGGCTAAGCAAACATGTGAACTTTATCATTAAGGCAGCAGGTAGCTTCTCTCTAGAAGAGTCAACAGGCATTGGTGACTGATCCTTGGAGGATTCGAGTTTGTTTTAAGAGCTCTGATGACACAAAACCTGTCTTTGTCTGCTGTTGTGTGCTATGGCTCATCTGGAGGAAGCCCCACACAGACAGGAAACAGACAGGCAGCGATGTTCCAATGGGGAACAATGCCAACCAAGGCCATGCGGGTAGTACCCACAAGCTGAATTTAGAAATGTGCAAAAATCACGCTCACAAAATCTTGAAGAATTCTTCAATAGGTAAAGATGACATTAGTTAAATATGTGACATAAAAATATTACATAAATACAATCAAAATACATTATGTGCATGTACGAATATGTCACAATGAAACCCATTGGTATATAATTAGTGTATGCTAAAATATGTTGTAAAAATTATGTAAGATACATTCAGAAGCACAATAATAACTAATTTTAAATGCAATACATGTTAACATGTCACAAAATATACCAACATACTAAAAGTTATTCCTTTAAATTTTATTTATTTTATTTTTTAGAGACAAGGTCTCACTAAGTAGCTCTGGCTGGCCTACAACTCACTCTATAGGCTAGATCAGGCTGGCCTTGAACTCATAGAGATCTGCCTACCTCTGCGTCCTGCACGCTGGGATTAAAAACATACACCACCACGCTCAGCTGTCTACTTTAAATTTTAATCCTAAAGTCATTTTGATTACTTTCTCATTCTTCATTCATATCAACACTCAGTTGCACTGTTAGATTCTAGTTATTCTTTATTTGTATCTCTAAAGAAGGTTAACGTCCTTCCCAGTTCCTGCCATTTTTATTGGAGGTACATCAAAATCCAACTGTAGAATTCTCCGTTTTCATCGACCTAGCAACCAACTGTTCCCTTGGAAGGGCGTAGCTGAACGCTGTGTGAAGTTCTGGGACCGCATCCGACAAAAGGCGGACAAAGCCACAGTACTGTGTGACTGTGTGAAGAATAATGTTTCCCATTGAGTTAAAAGAAAAACAAACAAAAAAAAAAACCACAAACAAAGAAGATAAGTGAGCCTGAGGTTTTTTCAACCTTAAACTTGCCAAGATTGGATGGCATCTCTCAGATTCTTTTTTTCTTTTTTTTTTTTTAAGTTTTAAGAGTGTAATTAAAACAGATGTAGAAGAGTTCCACAAAGGCACTGTTAGCATTCCGTCTAAGCTCCGCCCCACAGTTACCTGGCAACAGCCAGGTAGGCCTGACCCACTATAAAAGGGGCTGCTTACCCCCTTCTCGCTCTCTTGCTCTCTCCTCTCATCACCTCCCCCTCTCTCTACACGTGCTCATGGCCAGCCTCTTACCCCACTCTCTCTCTGCCTCTACTACCCTCTTAACTCCCCTCCCCATGCCCTGAATAAATTCTATTCTATACTATACGGTGACTGGTCACTCAGGGGGTAGGGATGCCTCGGCATGGGCCTGCTGAGACACTCCCTTCCCCCATACCTCACCACACCTCCGTAGAACATATCCCCTCTCTCTTTATCTTTTTATAAACACACCAGGCACAATGGAGCTTTCCTCTTGACGGCTTCCCCAGCATTAGCTCCGATATTTCTCTCACACTTTTGAGAAATTTTCTGAGTACCAAATACAGTGGTACAGCCACGGCTCACAAGGTAGCTTCATGTGGCTGTGCCTCGTGCCCCCACCTCCCGCTGTCTCCACAACTTAGACGGTTCGGACACAAATACAAGAACAAAAGCCCTGTTGTTCTTGCTCTGGGCCCTTTTGTTGCCCTGGCTCTGTGGGTTCAGAGTGAAGACACGGCAGGACCCTGCTTTCTGCTCCAAGCCTCTCACTGGGTTTGTTCTTCTGGAAGGGTTTTACTGACTTCCGAATGAAAACAAAATGTTTTAGTGGAGTTTGGTGTGGTACGAAAAATAATAAACTGTGATACATGTGAATACTCACATTCTATAACAATTTGCCAAAGCGTAGGGGGCAAGGGTGGGGTGTATTCCTGGACTCGCCGCACTCAAATATGGGCCGGTGATTCAGCCACGTGACGGATCCTAGGGTGTCTGCCTCGGGAGGGCGCTACTGTTATTTGGAGCTCTTTGCTTTCTCTGACTGAGGAGTCTGGATGGTCCCCACAGTTCCAGGTTAATGACCATCAACTGAGCGCACCGGGAACTTGATGCTGTAAGTATATTTGTGCCTCTACATTGCACACGTGAAAACTGTTTACTACTCAAGCAAAACCACGAGTGGTGGCATGAGAAATCTGAGCCTAACTCTGAGATGCTGTGACTCCCAGGCTGGGACAGAGGCATCCTGCTCGTCCTGCTGGGTAGAAAGGCAGTTGGCTCTTGTGCTGACACTGCTGGCTCTGCACACGGGAGCTTTTGTCTTTTCCCCCACTTCCTCTAGAACACAGATCCCCATTCTTTCCACCATGATCATCAGGCACTGTAACGGGCCTCATGAGCAGATTGGTAGCGGGGCCTTTGTATGAGGAAACAATACTGTCTTTCCTCCCGCAAATAGCAAGCCGGGGTAACCTCTTCCTCCAACTGAGCAGATCCAGGGGCTGGCTGACAGTGTAGCGATGGGGCAGAAGGGAGGGACGCTCTAAGACGCCAGAAACAATGGCGGCAAAGGTGACAGCGGCTCTGGATATCCAAAGAAAGTTGCTTGCTGACCCAAGCCAGTCACCTGGATGGAAAACGCTAGCCCAGGAAGAAAAGTCTCTTTTCCAACATGCCAGTCCTGGACTCTGTAGTCTGGGTGTCTAAGAGCCAACTCCTCCAATTCCCTGGGTCAGCATGGCCTCACTACCCAATCAGAGGCCAGATGGGTTCCTCTGGCATCCAGACATGTAAAACAAAGTGAGATTTGAACCTTCATCACCAGCTCCCAAACATCCCCCAAGTGCCACAGATTGAACTGTGGGTTGGTTCTCAACAGTCCATGAGTACTCGTCACGGGATGACTCTTTGCTATAAGACAGCAATGCTCGCCCATCACTCCCTGCCCAATGCTCACCAGTCACTTCTCCACCTCTTGGCCAACATCCATGGTGAGTTTGGCTAGACTACTAGTTTCTGATTGACACTTGGGCTCTTCAGCATTTTTATTTTGCTGAAAGTATACATTTCCTTTACAAATGGGCTATTTGTGATTGCAATGTTTTATTATACATGTTGGGGGGGATTTTATGTATTCAAAAAGCAACTTCATTGACAGCGTCAAGCCTGCCACATAAGACCTGAGAGCCATCCCTCTATCCACACAAGTGAGGAGTGGAATAATCAGAAATCACAGTTCCTCCAGACCCACCAAAGAAATGAGGGCTCAGGAAGAACAGGTATCAAAGAAAATGGCAGCTTCCTGGTAAGGGGTTTCGGGGGCCGGGACAAGGAGTATGAACCACCATTGATGACCTCCTGGAAGCTCACTGTGGATACACCTGTGAGACAAAAGCTCAAAGGCACAGTTGTAAGAGCACAATGCCCAGAAACATAGGTGAGCATGCTTATCTGTTAACTTTGGGACTAGGGTCTAATCAGCCACAGCCTCTTTCTGTCTGTGAATCCCCAGGCCTCTAATAGACTCCCCCGGGGTCCCCAGATTCCAGGAGCTGAGCAGGTCCCATAATTCTCATTTCCAAGGACGCATACAGAACACCAGACTTGAAGACATCAGGAGAGTTACCAGTGGCAGCACATCCCCCTCCATATATATAATGGGGCCTTTTAATAACTGTGCCTCTCCTCCCCACATGGCCAGAGCCAAGCATTTCCTTCCGCAGAATTCAGGACACACGCACCCATTTCTACCACCTGGGAATCTCTCTACAGGAGTGTTCTATGGTCTACTCAGCCCCTATATGGCATAAAGCCTCCCTTCCTCTGAAACCTGTAAGGGACGCCCCTCGCTCTGCTATATAGGCCCTGCTATGCTGTGTCCATCTTTGGCATTATTAACTATTCTAATAAATCTCTTGTATATAGCACTAATAACTAATCTCTTGCCTATAGCATTAATGACTATGCTAAAAATACCTAACTCGGAAGGAGAATCTACCTCAGTGCCCACTGGGACCCCAATCATAAGCTCTTTCAGTGTCTTCCAATTTATGTTGGCAACAATTTGCCAGGTACTCTTGTTTTCCTTGATAACCTTGGGTGAGGCAAACACAGACTCTTCTATTTCAGTCTTAACTACTAATATTAACCATCAGATCACATACTCTGTACCATGCCATCAATATATATTCACATATACACATGAATTTATATAGGTATAATTGTATCATATACCATACACTATATACCATCCCCTGGAATTAGAGTTACAATTTATTGTGAGCCATCAATGTGGGCTCTGGGAACTGAAATAAGGTTCTCTATAAGCAATACCAATGCTTATGCACTGAGCTATCTTTCCAACATACAACACACACACACACACACACACAAATACACACACACACACACACACAACACACACACACACACATACAGAATGGTTACAAAGAGTTCAAGATGTTTCAAAGAAGCCTAAGAAGCTAAAAGGCAAAGGCTGGGAAATGAAAAGAAATGAAGTCTCTAAGAGGTAAGATAACGACCCAGTTGGAGATCTGTGGACAAGCATAGCTACTGCTGTGGTACAGCCTTGAGTCCGGCTGCAGAGGGAGAAGAGCAGGACCAGGGCCAGATAAAGCAACAGATGGATGGACAGCAGGTCTAGGGGGTGGACAGGGAAACAGACAAAGAACAATTTGAGTAGATCATGCCAAAAGCAGGAGCAAAGCGAGGCTGAAGGCTAGGACAATGGGAAACCACCTGGGATGTCAGGAGCACATACTCAAAGTGTAATGAGAAGGACTATACAAAACCTGAGTTCTTGTATAGCTTTTGAAAGGCTTTGGGTGTGTTTGTGTGGTGTGTGTTATGTGTTTGTGTGTGTGTGTTCGTGTGGTTGCATGTGTGTTTGTGTGAGTGTGTGTGTTTGTCTGTATGTGTTTGTGTGTTGTATATTTGTGTAGTTGTATGTGTGTTTGTGTGAGTGTATATGTTTGTGTGTTTGTGTGTATGTGTTTGTGTGGTGTGTGTTTGTGTGTGTGTTTGGTGTGTATTTGTGTGTGTGTGCATTTGTGTGGTGCATGTATGTTTGTGTGAGTGTGTGTATGTTTGTGTTTGTGTAGTGTGTTTGTGTGGTGCATGTGTGTTTGTGTGTGCTTGAGTGGTGCATGTGTGTTTGTGTGATGTGTGTGTTTGTCTGTATGTGTGTTTGTGTGTTGTATATTTGTGTAGTTGTATGTGTGTTTGTGTGAGTGTATATGTTTGTGTGTTTGTGTGTATGTGTTTGTGTGGTGTGTGTTTGTGTGTGTGTTTGGTGTGTATTTGTGTGTGTGTGCATTTGTGTGGTGCATGTATGTTTGTGTGAGTGTGTGTATGTTTGTGTTTGTGTAGTGTGTTTGTGTGGTGCATGTGTGTTTGTGTGTGCTTGAGTGGTGCATGTGTGCTTGTATGTGTGTTTGTGTGGTGTGTGTTTGTGTTGTAGTATTTGTGTGGTGCATGTGTTTGTGTGATGTTGTGTTTTGTATAGTGTGTGTTTGTGTGTGTGTTTGTGTGGTGCATGGTGTTTATGTGTCTTGTGTGGTGGTGTGTGCTTGTGTGTGTTTGTGTGATATTGTGTTTGTGGTGTGTATGTTTGTGGTGGTTGTGTATATGTGTGTATTCGCACACTCAGGTTTGCTACCTATGGAGCAGAATCCCCTGAAATAATTATGATTGATTGTGATCACCCAGTGTGTGGTGCTGGGAACTGAAATCAGGCCCTCTGTCACACTATGAACTTTTATTCACTCAGCTCTTCCTAACACATTTGTATTTTTTTTAAAGCCCAGTTTGTTGTCTGTTTTCTATTCTCAACACTTTAGTATTTACGTATACTTTCATTCTGGGTGCTTAAGACCATAAAGTTGTCCAAAAACTAATTAAAAAAAAATGTTAAGGATGTGGCAGTGCGTGCCTGTAATTCCCAGCACTTGGGAAGCAGACATGGGTCGACCTCTGTGAGTTCCAGAGGAGCCCGGTCACAAAGCGAGTTCCTGGACCACCAAAGCCACACAGAAAAACCCTGTCTCAAAACACCTGATTAAATATAAACAATAAGTAAATAAATAAATAAATAATAAAAAGTTAAGACCAGTTCCATTGGTGATCGATGCAATCTGTAACTTTCACTCCATACAGCTGCCCTCGTGATCTGTAACTGCTATTTTTCTGTCAGGGGCCTCAGGATCTCTGCTTTCCCTCCAGTGGTAGCCATGTTGCTGTCCCTGCCTCAGATCTGTCTGGGAGCCTCAGATCTTGCTACTCTCACTGGATGTAGGGACATGCTTTCATGTCTCCTACTTAGATCTCGGGCATGCCATACCTCAGTGACCCATTTCACTCTCAACAGTCACTTCACTTTCCTGAGTGTGTCTTCTTTCCAGGATGTAGAATTCTTTGTCACGTCCATGGACCCATAGATGAGCACCCTATCCCAAGACTCCTGTAACATTTGTGGGGCTTGTCTGGGATTTGAAGACCAACAACACACGCACACCACTACCACACAGAGGAATTTGAAGATCTCTACTTAAAGTCAGTGTAACTGACTGAAAACAGCCCGGTGGGGGGGGGGGTGGAGTAGAGATGACTTGATCAACCAGTACCCTGAGCCAGCCATGATTATCATAGCTGTCTCCCTGAGTCAGCTCCCTTTTATTGTCTACTGGGGACTAAGAAGTTTAGGGGACCTAATCTTTGGGAACCAGTGGCTTTGATCTCATATAGATAAATGGTGAGCTGCCCTCTGCCCCAAAGCTAATAAATGCCACCTGCCTTCCTCAAGGAAAGGTTACATTCCTGGGCAGGAAAGTTTTATTCTACCCCTAACAAGTCTTGTCAACCTCTTGGTCTCTGTGATATCTGGGTGACTTTTGTCACATAGCTCTTCCCACAGACACTAGGAACATAAGGGGCAAAGGGACATGTGACTAAGCTATCCTCTGCTTGTTTGGTCAGCTTGAGCCATTGCTTCTGCGTGATTGGTCAAAAAGACTGCTCACTTCTGGGCGAGAGCGCACACTGATGGTGTTGGAAGCTCAGGTGTGGTCTTGTTGAAAACAGGCATTAGGAGCACAGACCGCTTTCTGGGATTGTTTTGTGCCTTGACAAGAGGCACGACATTTCTTCCCTATTCGGAAAGAGCACGGGACAGGCTCTTTCTAAAGCGTTTCTGGCTCCGACAACTCATAACCTTTGACCAGGGTGAGGAGAGAGAGGCCCAAGACAAGAGCTGGCATGTCTTTCCCTGGGTGCAACAAGTACTAAGTAAGTAACTAACTTACTGCATGCTGGTTCCTGAGAATACTGGGCTCACAGAGGAATCTGGGGTTAACCACTGCCCGGCATCCACATCCACAGCACGGCATACCTGCAGGAAGGGACCAGGAAGCTGGCAGGCAAGCAAGATGCTCAAGAGGCCTCCTTGGAAGCCAGCTAGGGCCACACAGCCTCCAGCGCTCAGCACTAGAAGTTTCCAGTTCTTGGCTGCATGTCCGCTGTTTAAATCAGTTCACCCACGTCGTCTCTCTCCTCTCCCCACCCCCAACCTTGCCTTTGGAACTGCATCAACATTCATATAATAAATCTAAAAGGCACAGAGAAGCTGACTCCACATTTCCTGCCCAACAGGCCCATATTCTTTCTAGATCAGATCCAATTGTGGCTGCCCAGTGGGTCCCCTGGGTACCACTCAATGGGGCCCTGTATGCAGGCCTGGTTGTCTAGCTCCTCCCTGCCCTCGGCCACCATTGGCAGCCTCAGCCTGCAGCGGACTGCGCCAAGCCCACACCCAGTTCTCTCTAGAGGAAGAATAAGAAGCCACTCTGTCCACACTCCTGTTACTCGGACACTGAAGCCAGAGAGGATTCGAGCAGCAAAAGGTGACCAAGGAGGTGAGAAAGAGCCACTGACAGGACCCAAGAAAAACTGCTTTTTTCTTTCCTGGGAGGGTGAGGGGTGAAGGGGAGAGAACGGGAATGGAGCTTTAAGTTTTTTAAAAGACCTTTGGGGACTTTGGGTATTTCAAAACTGCCAACGAGACTGCCTTTACTGTTTCCTTACGACTGCTGTTAACATCTCTGGCTTTGATTTCATTAAGCCAAGGAAACCTTAAGTCATTTTTAGAGACTCAGAATAACTACCGGTGTTTTCGGAGATAGCACATAGTGCTTCTTCTCTAAGTCCTAAGGGATATCCTTTCCTGGAATAGGGTTACCCCAAATCCCCAAACACAGCTCCCCCTTCCTCATGGCAGCTTTTCCTGGGGTCTCTGAAGCACCCCTGTGAGCTTTTCTAGTTTCCCTATTGGAAATGCCAAGAGCTATATCTCCAAGACACTGCTTAAAAAAAAAAAAAAAAAAAGCAAAGTAGTTGAATCTTTTCAAATCATTATGAATTGGGGCAGAGAAATGAGGGTTTGGGGTTGGCTTCTGATTCTCCTATTTTTCCTCCTGGGGAGGGGAAGTCTCTGTGGGGACCTCTTACCTTATAGACAATACCATTCCAAGAAGCTCAAGCTCTGTGGGTTTTGTTTTTTTGTTTTTTTTTTTTTAAATAAAGACTAATACATTTGACTTAGAAGACAGACGACAAACCAATGCTTCTTTAGTTGGAAAAAATAGGGAAAATTTTGTATTTTTAATGTAGTTATGAAAACAAAATTTTATGGAGGTTTTTTTTTTTTTAGCATATGGGATATGGTATTACACCATTTATTTTTAAGTCTTAGTCCTTATCCACACAAAAAGATCATTTAACCTTCCCCTCCCCCAGCCATTAGGACTTTGAGCAGTACCTAGTATGATGCAGAGTTTCTGAAGACTATTTTTTTCTTAAAATCAATAACTGTGCTGGGTATGAGCCAACACTTGGGAGAGTAGAGACAAGAAATCATGACTTAGAAGAGAAGCTGGGGACAGTGAAACCCCATCTCAATCTTAAAAGGAAAGAAGGCAGGTAACTCTGTGCCTGCCCTCCTTCCCCCCCACCCCCCTCCACTTCTTTCCCATGGCACTAAATGTATTTTCTTTCATAAAAACAAACAAACAAACAAAAACAGTAACCAGGGCTGGAGAGATGGCTCAGCCCAGCATCCACACGGCAGCTCCCAACTGCCTGTAATTCCAGTTCCAGGGGATCTAACGACCCTCTTCCAGTCTCTGAGGGTACCAGGCATGCACACACTACAGAGACATACCTGCAGGCAAAACACCCAGACACATAAGATTTTTCTTTTTAGCTAAAAGACCAGCCATAATTGAAAACTCAAGTTAAGAAACTAAGAGAGAACATTACATTTCCTCTATCTGTAATATTATATTATACATTGTTCTACTTATATGAGGTACTTCAGGTGTCTTTGGAAAACATGAGCAAACCAGAGAACCAGAGAGCCGATGAAGGCCAAAAAACTTTCGTTTCTTTTGGGAGATGATTAATAAAAACGTAAAAAGCTACTAAAATTGTATTCTAAAATGCAATATGTTCAACATGGAGATGACTTTGGAACTTTTTGTGTTTGTTTAATTGTGACAGTGCAGGTTCTGACTTAAGGATCAGAACTCAAGGCCAGGAGCTGCCAAATGTCTCTGCCTAAAGTGACTGGTTTCTGAAAGGAGCCCAAAAGCCACCTTTGTTAATGGAGTCCCTCAGATCAATTGAGCGCCCTCCCAAATCCCCGGGTTGTGGCTGCTGCATCAGGTGCTCACTGTGAAAGCTGTTTGCTTCTCAGAGGCATGCATGCCTGTTCACAAAGAAGCCGCTGTACTCTAAGGCCAGGCTAATGAGTAAGCACAGAACGCTGGGCTGGGCCTCCGTCTTGCTGTGTCAGGATGCCAGTAGAATCATATGACCTTGGAGTACATGTTTCTGCAAGGCCACTTCACTGTTATTTTGGTACTGTTTTACCTTTATTTTCCAGATGAATTTTACAGTCTTTTGTTTGTTTGTTTGTTTGGTTTGTCCTCCATTCAAAAAAATCTCACTCATATTTTATTTAAATATCTTAAACTAATATATCAATTCAAATGAAAATAAGCTCTTTGTTAGGGTTTTTATTACTGTAATGAAACACCTAACCAAAAAAGCAATTTGGGGAGGAAAGGGTTATTCAGCTTTGGCTTCCACATCACAGATCATCATCACAGAGATTCAGGACAGGAACTCAAGCAGGTCAGGATCCTGAGGGCAGGCGCTGATGCAGACGCCATGGAGGGTGCTGCTTACTGGCTTGCTCAGCCTGCTTTCTTATAGAACTCAGAACCACCAGCCCAGGGATGGCCCCACCCACAATGGGCTGCACCCTCCCTCATTGATCACTACTTAAGAAAATGTCTATAGCTGGATCTTATGGGGGCATTTTCTTAATTGAGGTTCTTGTCTCTGAGATAGGACTTTACCTTGTGTCAAGCTGGTATAAAACTAGCCAGAACACTCTTATCCTTGCTCCTCAAGGGTCTTGTGGAAGTGCCTGCATTTTTCCTCCTAACCCCTGATATTATTGCTGTATGAGGATGCTGTTTACTGCATTTTAAAAATTGATCTCATATATATATATTTATGAACAGAAGAGCAAATGCAGATCTGTCTCTAGCATATGCTCCCCGAACACACCAGTTGCCTCTTTTGCTCACTGCTCCAATCTCATGGCAGAATATATATATATATATTAAAATGAGGGTGGCCCCCAGGGACATATTGGGGGTATATCCTCTGGAATTGGGGTTGGCCACCATGGAGACCTGGAGTCACTCCCTAATGCTTTGCGTCAGCATCTTCACTAGTTTCTCACTGGCCAAACCCAACCAGAAGCCAATGGTCTTGGAAACTTAGCCCTGTGGCCCGTGGGGACATAGAAAGGAGGTGGTGGGTCTGACAAAGAGGACAAAAGAGGATGAACCATGGTCAGCGTGGCTCCCAGGATGCCTCTCTCTGTCAGGCCTCTCTATCCCGCATCTGGGTTGAGGCCTGAAAGCAAGGTATTAAGTTCTCCAAAGAACAGGGTAGAAAACATGAAAAGGTATCCTTCCTCCGCAGCCTGCGGGATGTCTGAGCTGGAGAAGGCCATGGTTGCCCTCATTGATATTTTCCATCAGTATTCCGGAAGAGAGGGTGACAAGCACAAGCTGAAGAAATCAGAACTGAAGGAGCTTATCAACAACGAACTCTCTCACTTCCTGGAGGTAAGCCGAGCGGCACTAGAAACGGTCCCTATGTCTGGTCCTGTCTCTGGATACCCTGGGTTGCTTCTGGATGTTAGTTTGAACAGCTAAGCCCTGGGAGTATGAGCTCAGACGGGCTGTTTCTGTCCCTTGAATCTAAGAATCCATGGGTGAGGACGGAACGGAACAGCAAACCACTGACCAGTGACACTCAGGAACCGTCAGGTGGTCATGGCATGGTCCTTGTACTTCAGAGGTGGAAACAGGAAGCCACCTGGGCCACACAGGGATAACATCTTTCAAAACAGAACAAGGCCAGTGAGAAGGCTTAGCAGGTAAACACACCTACTACCAAGCCTCATGATCTCAGTTTGATCATTGGGATCCAGACGGTAGAAAGAGAGAACCAATTCCACATGTGTACCATAGTATGAGAGTATGTAGGCATGTGTACACACCACACACACACACACACACACACACACACACACTTCTTTTAAAGCGTGACAAGTTTAGGGCGGGGGAAGAGATCTTTTTGCTTTGTCTAGCTGTCTGGTACTTCCTACAAAGACCTATCAGAGATTAGATAAACATTTACTGAGCACTCAATAATTCAATATTTGATATACAAGGGCTCACAAAGCACCCAGTGTAGCATATCCATGAGTGGATACTTGCCTGAGGGAAGGAGGAGACTCCTCAGAGTATATGACATTGACTGGGCATAAGTTTAGTTTGGAGTCCACTTAGGGAGCTACAGAAGGATTCTTGGCAAGCTGTTTTTCTCTGGGCACTTAATATTCTGGTAGTGAAAGCAAGTACTTCCTTACCCACTGTCTCCTCTGCCCTTGAATCAGCTCCTAGCATTTCCACTGCTCATAAACCAAGCGCTCCCGTGGAGGGGAACCGTAATCCTTCTGCCACCCAGTGCTCCCTCGGTCCCCTAAACCAAGGCTCAAGGCACAATTTGATCGATATAGAAATGTTGGTGGTATACAACCACAGAAGTTGCCAACCACACAGACAGAGGAAAACTAGTCAGCATTTGATCAAGTGCCAAGCCAGGGTGTAACTCTGGGGCACAGCTGCGTCACATGGTGACAGGAAACCACACTCCAAGTTCACTGGGTATGTTGATACTCACTGACTGGATGTCTGGCAGGTGTTTTCCTTTCTCCCATCCAGGTAAACTACTTCATTGTTGTGTAGGGAGGTAGAGAACCGGTGGGCTTGCTGGAGAACATTTCAAATGGGCTTTGGGGATTAACTCCTCGGCATTCATATACCGGGTGACAGGAACTCCATACGCATAGCCAGTTATAGTCCCATACACTCTGCCTTTTTGACTTCACAGAAGAGTCTTCACCTCTTCATCTTTGAAGAAGAGGATGTAGGGACGAGGTGAGCGTGTCAAGTTCTTCATGGATAGTAAAAGCCCAGTTGACCATAGTTTAAGATACTCACTACTCCCATGGTTTGACAACAGGAAAAAAAATTAGCCTGTAATGGCACATTTATAAACAATAACTCATGTATGATATCAAAGCATCTTACATGTTTGCTGGCCTGGTTCGGCAAAAGCACTGGAGAAAATCAACTTGAAGGAGGGAAGGTTTATTGATTTATTTGGTTGGTTTTGTTTCCAAGACAGGGTTTCTCTGCACAGTCCTGGCTGTCTTGGAACTCACCATGTACACCAATCTGGCCTCGAAGTCAGAGACCCATCTGCCTCTGCCTCCTGAGTGCTGCCATTAGAGGCGTGTGCTACCATGGCCAGGCAACAATGGTTTATTCTGGCTCCTAATTTCAGTGCACAGGTGTCAGGCTCCACTGACTGGGGGCCTTTGATGAAGCAGACCACCCCAGTGAGGAGCAAAGAAACAAAGGAAGGGGCGTGGCCCAGTGAGGCAGCTTCCTCCCAAAGGTTCTGTCTTCTCCCCTCAGGTTGGCACCAGGCCTCCTACACATAAGCCTCTGGAGGTCATGTAGGTTTGAAATCATAGCACCTGTAACTGGCAGAACTATACTGTTACCATCTATCTTTTGGGAGATGTTTGAAAGGCCAGTGAGCCCCTGGGAATCACCATCATTTATACGGGAATCTTTTATATTTAGGGAAGCACTTGGCTTCCCCACAGAGCTCTCCTGTCAAGGAAGTGTTAGGATGTTTTTAGGCCTGCACTGTTGGGGCATCCGTTAGGAGCTGTACCATGTACCATTCACCTGCTTTGTGCGTCAGGAGCAGCCTTACCGGCTTTGGCACCACAACTGTCAGGAGCAAAGTCTACGACAGCTAGGACTCATGAAGCAAAAGAACATGACAAACAGCAACTCTGACACACTCCCAAATGTTATTTTAGTCAATGTTAGGATCCACACAGCTCCCAAACACACAGACACTCGGAGCGCCGAGTTCATTTCTCTCAAGTCACTGGCCCAGGCTGTTTGTTACTTCATTTTTTTCCCCTATTTTGAAGTAATCCAGGTGGCACCAGACCAAAGGGAAGAGGAGAACAGATCGCTTCCCACTTCCCTGTGGCTGACTGTCCCTGCTCACAGAAGGCTGTTAGGATGCTTCATTTCCTGTATCAGCATTCTTTCTGACGCAAATCGACCAGCCTGGTACTTTTAATAGAACTCTGTCGGCTCCTGTCTTCTATCTAGAAAGAGGTTTCAATCACCTTCTCTTTCTGTTTCTCTCTCAGGAAATCAAAGAGCAGGAAGTGGTGGACAAAGTGATGGAGACGCTGGATGAAGATGGGGATGGGGAGTGTGACTTCCAGGAGTTTATGGTGTTCGTCTCCACGGTGACCACAGCCTGCCATGAGTTCTTTGAACATGAGTGAGACAAAAAAGAAAAAAAAAAAATAGCTGAGCCGCTGCAGCAGACATGAGGGTCCCAAGAGGAGGCTCAGCAAAGGCTCGTGGGCTTGAAGTACCGGAGCTTTCTAGACACACGTAACTAGTTAGGAAGCTTGGTTTGCTTTGGGGAATGAAAGCCTGACCCCCTCCCATAGGGCTGCTTCAAGTTAGTACAGCATGATTTCTGCTCTGCTAGGCATTCCCGTGAGCTGACTGGTCCCGGGAACTGTTGGTAAGGGTCACTTAGGAGACGAAATCAACACTCTGTGGGTACAGCGCGTGTTGCTGACCACCATGTCCCTGTAGCAGGGTCACCCGTAAGAATCAAGGCAGACTACTGGCGGCAGTTCTGTTGGACAGCTTTCTTAGGTGTACGCTTCCCGTACATCTACAAACCCACAGCTGGATCCGTTGCCATCTGAAAAGGTTGCTCATCCTTACATCTGTGCAGATGGCACCCCAGAAAGTAGACAGACACCTACACCCTGCCCCAGCCCAAAAGGAACACCGCCACGCTTGAGTCTCTTCTCCCACAGTGCGCAGTGATTCGTTACTAAGTAAATACTTAATGCCAACAGTTCTAACGGGGAAAACAATTAGATCTCACAAACTAAGTAGGACCATTCTAACTCAGGACCGAGGATCAAAATTCTGCTCGGTAGACTTCTCCTTTGAGGATGACACCATTGTTTCCGGAGGACACGGAGAGAGGAGAGGAATGGCCAGAGTGTTCTTTTTCTAGTTAGTTGTGTCTTCTCTCTCCCTCTGCTGTCTATAAAGTGAGTGACTGTGAGGCTGAGATTTGCAGGATGAGCTGCCGGGGAATGAAGGGCCTCTGAGATGTGTCCTTTAGCTGCTGGGAGTCATGTCTGACCTGCTGGACACTTGGTTGGGCTGAGAGTGGAGGACTGTGGGAAGCTGGATTTGATGCTTTCTAACCTGCATATTTAACTAGTGAAGGTTCCAATAATCCAAGTTACAGATAAATAAAAATCGCATTGCAAATATTAAAAAGTCATTCTAGGAGAATTCTAATTACTCTTATCCATTTCTTTTTTGGCACTGTTATTTTTTTTTTTAAGAGAAGAGACTTAGAAGTTCATTATGTCAACTGAACAATGCCCTTGTCTAAGATAAAAACATTGTGAAAATTCTCCATCACCACTGAAGAAGAAATAAATTACTTATGAGACCAGGACAAGGACTAAAAATCCCTGAAGAGGGACTGCCCAAATCTCACCCCACCCTCAGGCAGAGTCCAAGGGTAGGTGAACAACAGGTAGGGCTGTAGAAGGCTCTACAGCGTTCAAAGGCGGCACAGAATCAGGCTCCCCTGACTGGAGAGTATGATGTGGCTCATACAGGCAATTTCCTGGCCTGGCTGGGTCACATGTGAGCTTTCTTGCCACTGCAACAGAATTCCTGACTTAACTAAAGAGGAATAAACATTTGCTTACCTCACGCTTTTGAAAGTTCATCACAGAGAGAAGGGCATGGCGGAGGAGCTCACACTATGTCAGGTAGGAAGCAGATTGGAAAGGACAGGAGACTGGTAAACCTTCCAAGGAATGGCCCCAGCAACCTACTCCTTCTAGTTAGCTCTCCTGGAGGCCAAGGGGTCTAGCACATAAAGCTGTGGAAAATACTGAGTGTGTACAGGCGAGCACTGGAGACCAGAGGCAGAGAACTGGCAGTATACTGGGCTGGAGGCACATAGTAGGTACTTTGGGGCACCTGAGCTAACAAGACAGAAGACCAGAGGCTCCTGATGTCCTCTTGTCCCAGCCTCATGCCACAGTTTTGATACACGGTCAGGACACCTGCCTTTCCAAGCTTCCTGAACCCCTCTAGGAAGGTGTGGTGACTGACAGGAGGTTGTCACCCATGAGCTTAGAGTTTGACATGAATTTCCTGTCAATGCAAGCTCCCGTGCTATAGGCCACCCACCCGTAAGTGATACTTTATTTGCTGCGAGTGGGCAGGGCACTGAGTCCTGCCCTACCTCCGGTGAGCAGTGCTCCACATCAGAGCCCCCCCCCACCCCGGAGTCAACTGTGCTGAGAAGCTGAATGCTGCAGCCTGGTCTCTGAGGAGGTGCTCTGAGGTGGCTAAATCTCTGCAGGAGTTCTGAGATCTTCTCTAAACCTGAGGCAAAGCAGAGCAGGAGCAGCTCAGGGAGGGAACTCTAGCCTTTCACCACAAGGTGTCCAAGAAGAGAACAGGAGACAGACAAGCCATCCCTCAGGATGGTAGCCCTGTTAGAGGGGTAGTGACCGGCACTGCTAGTGGCTGGGGCTGTGACCTCTCCCGTGTGGCCTTTCTTGAGGTAATGGCTATCCGGGCACCATGCCCATCACAAACTCTGACCTACCCATGCTACAAGCAGAGCTGAGGCTAGGCAGCCACGTGCACAGGGGAGGTGACTCACTGTGAATGGGGAGGCGGTGCGGCCCAGCAGCCCAGGAAGTGCTGCATGCAGCCCTCCACAGCACACAATGTCGTCATTAAGACATGGAAAGAATGTATGTAACCGACTCAAAAGTCTGTCATTTATTAAGCACAAAAGCAGATTATAAAAGAAGTAGATGGTCCTAATTTTGTTTAAAAAAATGTTTAAAGGCTGAAAATCCCTGAGATGCTTGGCAACCCTAAGGCTGCTATTACGTGTAAGTAGGACTATAGAAGATTTTAAATTTCCTTTCCGGTCCTTTAATGTGTTTTCTAGATTTCATATGATAAGCATAATTGCGTTTATATTTCTGAAAGAAATAATCCATAATAAAATACATCCTATTTCGGGAAACTTTAAAAACCCTTTCACACATTTCAAAATGCAGAATTACAAAGTCAATAGCTTTTATTAACATGATATAAAAAATTAGTGTGATATACAGAATTCCCAGAGAGTAACCTTAAAACATTTTAACACGATTCTTAAAATCTTAACTTACCAGATATGTTCTTACCGCCACTGAGTTTTCAATACAAAAAGTTTACAGGCGCTGTCCGCTATAAAACGACAACATTGAGACAGCGGATAGGTAGTTCGGGTCCCTTCTCAGCAGTCTACCGCGAACCCTATCAGTCTGCCGCTAGACTCTGATGCCAAGTAATAAGTTACATGGATTCTGTACATAATTATAACAGGATTATTACAATTCCAGTATGTGTTAACATACTACACCACAGTTTGATACCATGAGCAACAGGGCTACGCCACGTAGTGCTTCCCGACGTGAGATACGAGAGTAGAACCAGTCAGCTGGACTCGTCACAGAACGTGTCCAGGCTAACTCTAGAAAAATCTAGCTGTCTCTGTGAAGTAGATAGGATTCATAAACATCTCCATCCTTCTAAGTCCCTAAACCTCAACAACTTGATAACATTAATCTTTGATTAGTTATATAAAAATAATCTTAGATTCATGCTTGACTTCAAACTCTTATTAAGTATCTAAAAGATTTTACATTCTCTTTTCTGATTTAGGTACAATATTAGATCACTCGGATTTCAAGTTTGGATAAAATTAACTAAAAAATGGTTTGGCCAAGTTTTATAGGCACATAACTCAAATGCAAAGCCAAGAGGCTGCAGCTCTGTCCACCCTAGACAGACGGGCTCCCACGGCGACTCAGCTGTGTAAGAGGCCTGGCTAGCACATGGGTGAGAAGACCTTCCACTCATGCGCCCAGATCTGTTCATAAAAAGAATTCCGTATGCTCCATGGGAGGATGAATATCGTGATGTCATGAGAGCCTGCGGTTGAAACGTCACTAAGTTACAGGCTAGGAAAGTGAGATTAAATTAGATGCTGGTTTATCTTTCTGAAACAGGATATAACTAAACAGTCCAAAATGGCACTTGCTGAGCATTAGTGACACATACACACACAAGCAGGCGCACCTGATTCAGTGATCAGACTGGACAAAGGGGGCCGCGTGGCTGCGTGGCTGCGTGGAGCCTGGGCTGTGAGCGTGGAGACTGGGGCTGCTCTTCTCGTCAGCCTTCCTAGGCAGGCTTGGCTCAAAAGTTCTCTCCAACATAGACTTTACATATATATGCTTGTTATTACACGTGGGAATAAATAATCAGGAAATTATATATTTAGAAATCAAGAATAATGTTTTTTAGCCTAAAAAAAGTGCAAGCTTGCAGTATAGCGCAGAACAGCCGTGGCATCAGCAATGTTCGCGGCGTAATGCCAGGCCTTTCCTTCCCTCCCAGTCACCCATGTTTTGGTAAATTTACTTGGCAGATCCAAAACACTGCTTTAGCTGGTTCGGAGAACGTTCTAATGTGACACTCAGGATACTGTGGAGAGGATCTGAAAAGCACACGCAGCTATGAGCAGATGAAGCCTGAGACCCCTTCCCCCGGGCAGAGACCCCGCAGCGAGCTTGGCCTCACGCCTCTGCTGGTTCCTACAGCCGGCTCTGTCCAGCTGGCTCACATGTTGTAGGCCACGTAGATGGGGTCCAGCTGGTCAGCCAGGAAGCCATCTCGCAGGTGCATGCGTTGCTTCTCGCCCCGAGAGTTGATGGGGATCACTCCAGGATCCACGATGACCACCACGCCCACCACAAGGTAGTGCTCCTCTAGCACGACGTTGGTCACCAGAGCCACCAGGTCCAGGGCATCCTGCTCCAGACCATCCAGCTCCACCACCACCACCAGCAGGTTGGTCCAGGTGAAGACAGCACTGAAGGAGAGCAGACAGTCATGGAGACTGGCAGCACGTGGAGCAAGCAGATGCTCGGCCAGTATCCCAGAGGCAGCAAAGGTGCCTGCTTACGTTACCAGCACAGTCCTGCTATTTGGCACCATAGCTTTAAGGCCCAGCTAAGTGTACCTTGTAGGGATATCTGCTCTAACTTCTTGATAAGAACAATCAGCACTTGCTATTGAAAGCTGTGCTTGTCCCAGGGCAAGCTCCCAACAGGGTGAAGAGATCCACTCATTGCTGTTTAAATGAGAAAACCTCATTTACATTAGAAATACATCAGCATGAGAACAGTGGCTGTCTTCCATTTTTGCCTGTATGCTGGAGACAACTGTGTGACTTAAACCTGACCGAAGAAGAAAAAGATAGAGGCCTCTCTGGTACTTTTGTAGAATAGTATGTGGAATAGGTGAGAAGCCTGGATCCTCAGCTCTGGGAGAAAGACGAGGGCAGTGCAGCTCACCAGGGGCTGTAACTGTGTGGGGGTGTGCTCGTGCTAGCTTAGTGCCTGGAACTGCCCTGTGTGCAGTGCTCAAGCCCAGGGCGAAGCTGACCGACATCGCTCTTACCACTCTGCAATGCTCCTGTGTGCACGGATCACAGAGGTCTCTATGTCGATGGGGTGATACCGCATGCCTCTTAGCTCTAGCGTTTCATCCAGAGACCCGACGACATACAGTGCATCATGTCGCTCTGTGAACATGGGTATGCACATGCTTAGGAAGTGAGTTACACAGTGAGTCTGCCTGCCCTTTTTGTATGAACTCCATAGTTGTCCTTTGCCACAGGGAGGCCATGCAACCAGTTATCTCATGGTCTGTGTGCTTCAAGTTGAGTGGGATAGTGGAGATGCCAACAACTCAGTCTTAACTTCTGCACTGGTCAACAACCTTAGCAGTTACAGCAGTGTATGTTAATGCATTTAAAAATCACTTTTAGCTATAGAATGTTACAGTGACCGAAGGCTACAAAAGTTCTGACTTAAGTTGTTAGGCCTGCAGGGCCCGGACATTTGGGGAATAATCACTAGTTGGCCTGATCAGGTAGAAAGGGTACCACACATGACTTTAGAACCATGCAGAGCACACCATGGTGATACAAAATGCAGTTCCTGGGTCAGCTACATCAGTTGGGAGGAACATCACAGCTCACGACCAACAGCTGCCATCCCTCCCAGCATCTCCTGCGCAGAGGTCAAGAATAGAACGTGAGGGAGGGCAGCAGCAGGAGGGGGAACAGAACCACCCAGAGAAGCATTACTAGAGCCTGTTCTTCACCCACACCGAACAACACAAATTACCGCCAGTGGGGGACAATATGAGGTCATTGAGGGCTCCCCAAGCCTAGGGGCAAGGCCCACAGGCTACAGCAACTGAACCCCCAGCCCCTGCAGTGCTGAGGCTAGTCCTTCAGCAAGGGGTTCTTACCTCCACTGGCATCCGTCAGCTCTGTCCTGCGAAGGAAGCCAAGGTAGCCAGTCCTTGCCCAAATGGTCTGGGTGTCTCCGAAGCTCAGCCGGGCGCTGAAGTGGTCAGCGTGAAGTGTCTCCTCGCCATAGACCGTGTAGTACCCAGTGGCATTGTGGGGACTGCTCACCCAGATCTAGTGGGCAGGGGTAGGCAAGAGGACACGCAGACCACTCAGTGCTGACTCTGTCCTTCGGAGTCTTTGGCCAAAGATGACCTCTACCCAAGGGAAGGGTGGCATTTCCAAGGTCTTATTTTGTGAACTAAATACAACTACACAGAGAGGAACACAACCATGACTGATTACCAGTATTCTTTCTTTTCTTCTTCCTTCTTCTCCCTCCTTCCCTCCTTCCAAACAAGGTCTTGCTGTATAGCTCAGGCTGGCGTCCAGCTTCTAATCCTCAGCCTCGTACACACACGCACACACACACACACACTGTATATGTATATTGTGTGTGTGTGTGTGTGTGACCATGCCTAGCATAAGCTCTTCAAAAACAAATTGTTCCTTTGTTCCAGGAATGGTATCTGTATGGTTCTGTCCTGCTGTCCTTCTGGATACGCTTCTACTTCCACATATCAAAGACAGGGAGAGAGAACAGGGTACCCTGGTGACCCCGTGCTCATGTGCGTTCATGTGGAATATGCTCACATTTGAGTTGATATGCATCCACGTATAGAACAAAGTCTATAGTGTATGCCCATAGTCCTTAATAGTGTCCAGGGGCCTCTTGAAACAGGGACTACCCAAAACACACTAAGCTGCCCACACTAACAATGTCACACGGCAACTTCCAAAAGAGGAGCAGAGAGGGGGCAGCTACCATGAGGAGCAGTCTCCTATTCAGCTCAGACCTCCCATGTCTTGTGAGCACTTCCCTTGCAGGCTCTCCTTGCCCTTCCCGGCTTAGTGCCTGTGAATAAGAAGCCTTACCTGCCCACTGTCCATAAGTGAGGAGCCCTGTCTTCCCACTGTACACAAGTGAGGGACCCTCGGCCCCCAACTCCCGCAACCTGCTCACTCCCGTCAGTGAAGGGCCTTACCTGCCATTGCCTGTTCCTGAGGGCCCAGCCTGCTCACACACCATGAGTACTTTACCTGTCCGGAGCCCACGAGTGACAGACCTACTTTCCCACTGTCTGTGAGAGGCTCCACCTACCCCCTCTTCATGAGTGAGTGAGAGGCTCTCTTGCCCCGTCCCCCATCCTGATCACCTAATGCCTATGACAGGCTCCGTGGACAACTGTCTCATATATGGCTGAGTCTTTAGGACACCAAGGATCCTGAGCATGAAACAAAGTTCTGTGTAGCCTTGAACCTGGGGCCAGTGTTTGATTGCACTGGGCCTGTGACCTTGGCTCTGATGTAAAACTGATTTTTAAGGAGTGGCTGACCAGTCCTGTCCAAAGCAGATATTCCTGTCCCACGGGTGGCTGATGGTCCCATGTAACTCCCTAGCACACCAATGCCCGCAGAACTATGTTGGTGGGTGATGTGGGAGAGAGGCCTCTTTCCCCACATACTGTGAAACCCTACTTATGAGCAGGGCCTGAGAATGCAAGAGAGGTAGGGAGGAGACCATTTCTAGGATTCTTAAAAGACACATGGAAGCAGGAGAGCACTAAGAACACTTGCTGTTTTTCCCAGCACCTCCTTAGGTGGCTCGTGGTCTCCTGTAGCTCCAGGAGAGCTCCCGGCCTCCAGCATCCACAGGCACCTGCACTTGTGTACACACACCCACAGAACAAACACAAAGCAAAGAATAATAAAAAATAATAGCAAAGAATAATAAAAATAAAAAAAAAAAAAGACATATGCAGTCCCAAGAGGTTTAGAATTCCTGAATTCTAAGGGGATTCTGAAAGGAGGAGACGGAAGTTAGGGTCTGGAAGGCCCTTGTTCTTTTGGGTCAACCCCCAGACTCAGGCAGCACTCACCTCACCCAGGTGTGAGTCTCCAGGGGCCCTTTGGTCTCCGTGTGTGCGATAATGACCTTCACTCCTGGGAGGATCTGGAAGGAGGAAAGCTGCTCAGGCCCTGGTGACTTGGGATGTGATGGTGCTGGCTAGACCCACTCTTGGGATGTGGTGGTGCTGGCTAGACCCACTCTTAGGATGCAATGGTGCTGGTTAGACCCACTCTTGGGATGTGATGGTGCTAGCTAGACCTACTCTTTGGATGCGATGGTGCTGGCTAGACCCACTCTTGGGATGTGGTGGTGCTGGCTAGACCCACTCTTGGGATGCGATGGTGCTGGCTAGACCCACTCTTGGGATGCAGTGGTGCTGGCTAGACCCACTTCTCACACACTCGCCCCTGTCTGCCACCGCAGGGCTGACTACAGATCAAGGATTTAGACGCTGTTCTAATTTGGATCTGAATTTTAAAAGAAGGAGCACTATCAGAAATACGTTGTGAATCTGAACAAAATGGCCCTGTTTCTGAAGGCAGGCGCTGTGTTCTTTACTGGGAGAGCATTCTGAGGATCCTCCGGCCATTCCTTCAGGTGGTTCTCCCTGCCAAATGCAATCCTTCCCAGTCTGCCCTCACCATGCAGTGGTCAGTGAGACGCCCTGCCCCTGTGAGCTACGCTGTGCTAACTCAGGCAGCGGAGCGGCCACGTGCCCTGCTGAGCTTACCACATTCATTATGGGGGTTCTCCCTGGCTTGGGTCAGATCGCCCTGCTTCTGAAGTCTGGCCACATGCTCTGTGCCCCCAGTCTCCCCATGAATAACAGAGGATGATAACCTGGACCTCAGAAAGTGAAGAAGGAGCTGCAGGGACACATGAACTACTAACGGACGCCAGGCGCCTCCTTGCTCTACACTGCCGAGCGGCTGTCTCCTGGCACACAGATGGAGCCTCTACTCTCTCCCTCTGTGGTCCACCTGAACCCTGAGAGCAAAGAACTCAGAACACGGTTCCATCAGGCCCATGTTACTCCTGCAAAGTAGTGTGTAAAACAACCACAGTGCAGCCATATATGGTCAAGGGAGGTACAGGTCTAACAGGGTTCCTAAAGGTTCTGACGAATGGAAAAGATGTCAAATGGCCATCTTTGATTACCTCCTTGCCTCCTAAAAAGACAGCTGTGGCCTGGGCAGTAGCCAATGGGCTTGCAGTGGCCAAACTCCATTTCTTGCCTCTGGGGCTAAAGCATACAGCCCTGAGAACCTCTGATAGTCCTGGATGTAACAAGGTTGCTGTGAAGTTAGGCTGGCAGCATATGCCCACTCCACTGGCTCGTACGACTCTCTCCCTGCCTAGTCATCCTTCCTCGACCTCTCCTTGCTTCCGAGGATGCTGGTCTTCCAGGATCTGCTCTGCTGACCCCACAGTGGCTCACATTTCTATTTGGCATTCTTGGGCAAATCTAGCTCCTCCCAGCTGCCTGGAGGTTTCTGGGGACCTCACTAGGCCAAGACTTGCCTTGATGGCGAATGTCTGGCTGTGCCCTGGTGGGGCCTGTTCTCTATTGCCCGGGATTAGAGAACACCTTCTGCTCATCTTCAGTCCGGGATCAGAGCTGCCCTTTGTGATCTGCCCATAGCCTACCCGCCCCAACCCCTGCCAGTGTCTCCAGTCTCTTCTCGCTTCTATGTCTGGGTTCTTCACTCCTGGCTCTATGCTCTGAGTATTCAAGGACCTAATTTCACATTTCTAGGCCTCAGTGTCCCAGCCCAGCCCCCACATATTCTGTAGGAGCATGCACCCCTGCACTGTCCACACCACAGGTGATAAGAGTCCAACTTCTTCCTTACCTTCCCAGACTCCATCAACGGCAGACTATGTGGAGAACCCCGTTCCACTAGCCGAACTCTAAAAATGGACAAAGAAAAAAGGTTCAGAATAAAATTTACTCCATAGCAGTTCCTAAAAAGGCAAATTGCACGTGTCCAAGTGAGCCCACGATGCCGTTTCCTGGGTGTAAGTGCCCCTGCCTTGGCCGGCACCGTTACCGCAGAGGATGCTGGAGACACAGTTTGGGCAAACCCAACCTGCAGCACTTAGTCACAGAGTGTGCAGACATGGAGGGGGCAGTACCTGTCATGGCGCAGTGCCCGCATGTCCACGTAGACAGTCGTGGGATCTGGGCCTGTTGTGCCCTGGAGGGAAAACAACAGAGGGACTTCTTTCAGAATTCGCCTGCTCTGCTCAGTTTCACAAGCATGGCCGCGTGGTAGCTGCTCCCAGGCTGTCTGTGATACCCGGAAAAGAAGCTGTGCAGCTTGCATCCAGTCTGCACAAGGCTCATGGTCCCCCAGCCAGAGCTGACACTGTCCACCCAAACATCGACTTGGCTAGATGATACTGAGCAAAACTAACAGTGAATGAGACATCAAATCCTAGAATTTTTATGTCAGTTCTGGAAGTTTTTGTCCCCACTGGCCTCTGCTGCCCTGACACAACAGTGCAGACTGAGAACATTTCTACCCAGCATCAAGTCAAGGTCTGGCATCTCACTAACTCCACTGAGGACTAAGCACAGCAGACACACAGTTGAGTCAGACAACTCAAGTGTCATCCTGTGTGGGCAGGATGTATCAGTTTGTCACATAGCAGAGTTTATTATTATTACACATAGTTAATTGTGTGTTTGCGTGCACACCCACATGCCTAGAGCATGTATGAGGGAGTCAGTTCTCTTCCTCTGCCATGTGGGTCCCAGGGAGTGACGTCAGGTCATCAGGCTCGACAGCAATCACCCTCACCCGCTTAGCTATCTCACAGGCCTGGTATTGCCATTTTATTGACAAGGGACATCAAATTAAATGGATACCCTGGTCAACATCATTCCCTGAAGATTCTAGACAGCATAACCTCTCTCCAGCCTCTGAAAAACTCCTTTTACATTTGGTTACAAAGGAGCTTTTGTAAAGTCAAATAATTCTCATTGTGAATAAACTGAGACAACAAGAGAAACATGTATTCTGGAATCCACCGGAAGAGCACATGGACTGAGAAGCGGGGTGGGGCAGGGTGCCGGAAGGGGAAGACAGACATGGAGACACTAGCAAGGTTGAGGGCTAGGGCAAGGTCCTACCTGCTCAGCTAGTTTTCCCAGCCTGTTGGGCTGACAGAGGCCAGGGCGGCCAGCAGAGGGAGACAGGGAGGAAATAGCACAGGAAACAAACAGAAGGCCACAGGCCACATGAGAAACAGAGAGAAGAACGCATCACTGTATCTTAAAGAGCAAACACAGACCTATCGTTACAGTCCTGCTGTTGCACACGGCACTCACATGCTGACACACAAGGCGATGCCCATGTATGCCAGCACCCTCTAATCTCTTCTGGCTACTCAGTCATCAGAGACTTAAAACAGTCTAGACAGAGCCTTTTCGAGGTTAAGGGGACATTAGCTCAATGAGGTGGGAAACAGGATGACACCTTTTAGACAGGCGTAGACTCTGGAGTCAAGACACGCCCTGCACATGAGGCCACCAAGAGAACATGGTGGAGGCCGGCATTGCTTTGGGAACACAGAAAGGGTACTTCGTGAAATGTTTTCAGCATTTGCTATGTCAGATATCTGATCAACATTTAAGATATGCTGAGAAAGAAGCAAAGTAGAAATAGTATAAAAAAACCAGAGAACAAGGACAGCTACTGAGCCTGTGATGCTCTCGTCAGTTCTAAACCGTCACCTACAACAGTTCGAAAGTGGCCCATACGCATTATCTTCCTTATTAAGGAACTTGCTATGTAAACACGGCTGGGCTCAAACAGAGATCCGCCTGCCTCTGCCTCCTGAGTGCTGGGATTAAAGGCGTGTGCCACCACCCATAGATTATTATAGATTTCTTAAGGAAGCAAGTTCAATCTTGCTTTTAAAAATTAGCAGCTTATTACAGTTACTAGAAATTCTCATAGGTACAATAGTCACTGCTCAAAAACAAACCTTTTTTTTCTATCTAAATAATTTTGTTCGTCAGCACGAATAGAATATCTTTCTAAACAAAGCGTTCGTAGTCATCAAAGCTGAATGGCTATGTGGGAAGGTAACAGCCACAGCTCCAAGGTGGAGAGATAGATAGAGCCACCTAGTGGCTGACTAGTGAATGACTACCGCCTGTCTACAAAGGCATTACTCTCTGGTACAGGTACAAGGGACCTTGGGTGCAGCCAACTTACCTGGAGGCAGATAGCCACATTGACCCTGCACCCAAAGGTGGTGCTCACAGCACGTGCAGGGAGGCCCAGGTCTTTGAATAGCTTGGAAAATGACTGTGTTAACGAGATCCGGGGCCGCTCCTCGGCCACTACCATGCATGTGCGCACACACGACAGGTTTACGCCCTTCATCTGCAGAAGAGCAAGAAGTCATTCCACAGCACACGAAGTCTGGGCCCCTCTGAGCTGACTGTCTAAGGGATGGACGTCCGTGGGATGCCCACGAGGTCTAGCTGGACATATGAGTACATAAAGGCAAGTTTGAACACAAACCCACTTCCTCCAGCTCTGCCTTTACCTGGGGAGTCCTAAGCACAGAAGCACTGCTGAGTACCCTAAGTCTAAGGTCACCTCTGCCCTGCCCCCTTAGATAGCCTCCGCTCTGGTTGGGGAAGGGACGTGAGGGCTTGGAAGAACCCTGAGGCTGTAAACACAACACACACACACACACACACACACACACTGTTTCGCACTCACCCTAAGGGCGCCTGTCTGAGCACCCAGGCCCTTGGTGCACATCTCCATCACTGAGTAGGAACAGAAGGTGACGCGGGCCTTGTACTGGCTGACGGCAGACAGCCAGAGGGACACGTTGCTCTCCAGCTCCAGCGGGGGAACGAGCACTGACTGGTGTCCAGAGTAGACGCTGTGGGGAGAGGGGCAATTGGAAGGGGGCAAGGGCACAAGCCTACGCACACTGGCTCCTTCCTCACACAGACTGTTTCTCCAGCCCGAACAGGCACAGTGTGTTCAGAGGTCCAGAGCGAGCTAGCAGAAAGACACAGTGGGTGCGTCGGGCCTCCACCCAAACATGCAGGAGCATCACCAGGGACTATGTGGGAAGAGGCCTCCTAATTACCGAGGAAGAAGTATCTTAGCGTTTGAAAGAAGCAGGTTCTTCCCAACCACTAATAATGGATGGGATTTGTACTTATTAGAAAATATTTTTATTCTTTTCCATTTTATTATCGTGTGTGCACATGCATGCACGTGTGTGTGCATGTAGCAGTCAGGGGACAACTTCATAGAGTCTGTTCTCCTTGTACTTTTATGTGGATTCCAGGGTCTGAGCTCAGGTCAACTTATATAGCAAAGCAGGTGTCTTCACCTGCTGTCAACCTTGTTGTGCTCCCTCTTCTTGCCCCCTCCCTCGCTTCCTCCCCTACTTTTCCTTCCTTTCTTTCTTTCTTTTTTCTTTTTTTCTTTTTTTTTTTTTTTTTTTAGGTTTTTCAAGACAGGGTTTCTCTGTGTAGCCCTGGCTGTCCTGGAACTCACTCTGTAGACCAGGCTGGCCTCGAACTCAGAAATCCGCCTGCCTCTGCCTCCCAAGTGCTGGGATTAAAGGTGTGCGCCACCACTGCCCAGCTTCTTTCTTTCTTTCTTCCAAACAGGGTCTCAGTATATAGGCCTGGCTGGCCTGGAACTCACTATGTAGACCAGGCTGGCCTCAAACTTAGAGGTCCTCCTACCTCTGAATCCCAAGTGCTGGGATTAAAGATGTGGCTCACTATGACCAGCAATTTTTATTCTTTTATTAAATTATAAACCCAGATTCTAACCACCTAATCCCCAAACAAACTCACTCACACTTCTAGCCATCCTAGCTGCTCAGGAAGCCACAGAAGGGTCTTAAGTTCTGAGGAGGCACAGCAGCCACCCAGGCCCCAGGAATGATGGGTGTATGCCCTCACCTGCACAGACACCACAGGGCAAAGCCCAGGCCACAGTAAGGGTCCAGGCAGATGGCGATCTGCCGTGAGGGGTACAGCTCACACTGAAGCTTTATGGAGCGGCACAAGGCACTTGTGGCTGCGTGTGACATCTGTAGGGGTGGAGAAAAGGCCTGCTCAGGGCTGTGGAGGAAGAAGGGCTCAGAGGCCACGTCTGCTACTGCTGTGGTTGGCTGGCCATGCGGCTTCACATCACCACACACCAAGTTACTTCCTAAGAAGATGCTTGTCTCATACCCCCATAGGACCTGAATAATACCCACGGCAGTAAGGCATTCTAACTACACTATTACAAAATGATTTGTTTGTTTTATTTATATGGATGAGTTATGGCTGGGGCTCACGGAGGCCAGAAAGGGCATGGAATACCCTGGACTTGGGATTATGTGGTGGTGAGCCTCCTGAAGTGGGTGCTGGGAACCTAGGTCATCTGTAAGAGCACAAGTGCTCCTCACCTACCTCTCATGCCAGCCGCTATATGTGTGCTCTTCGTTCACATTAGATAAACGCACTCGAGAGACCAGACATTTCCATAAACAGCAAAAGATGTGATCTCTCAGGGGTCTAATTTTGGGCTTCCTCAACTTTTAACATAGATTTAAACCAAACCAACAAAATGTGATAATGCTGCTTTGTGCTTTGGATGAGAAGCATGGCCTAACGCACAGCCCGCACCCTTCCCAGCCGTAGTCTGTTCCCTCAGGAGTCCCTTGCGGTCACAGCGAACGGCACTGGTGAGGTCCTACCTTAACTCCAGCTAAGATCCCTGTCGTCGACACACTGAAGTCCAAGTACGCAAGCACATCGGGGGAGGGCGGTCTGAAAATGCTAGCTACTTCTTTTTTGGAATGTCATCTGTTAAACAGAAGAGACCGGTGGCTAATGTCACATTGTCTGCACAGGCAGAAGCTTCGACTTCCCCAGGTGAGAAATAGGCATGATTTGAGTCCTGAGACAGATCTGTCACAGGAGTCAGGCCACCAGAGAGCAGGAGGTGTGTGATGTTTACATGAGGGAAGGTTCCGTCTTTCAGCAGAGCTCTGTGGTGCAGGCTCGCTCGCCAAGGCTACTCCGTGGGTGAGAAGCCTGAAGGCAACAGGAAGAGACCTTTCACTGCTCATTGGGAGAGGCCACAGCGCTCAGCATGTGCCAATGTTGCAGAGGCTGTGGCAGAGCCACTCGAGGAGCCATGCAGACATCCTCCTGGGGTCTGTGTACTTCAAGTTCATGAGGTAAACACCGCTGCTACCTGCCTAATGGGCTCAGCGCAGGATCAACAAGAGCACACTGAGCTCTTGAGACTGAAAGATTCCGCCCAGCTAGAGCTCAGAGCCTGACTTGGCCGGTCAGCTGCCTAGTACTAGTTCTTCATGCCTGCCACTATTAGTCTCTGGTTTCCACAAAACCCTGAACTTCAGATGTAAAGGTATGACATAAAGGAGAGCTTCCTGCTGCTCTGAAGCCAGTGCTGGGCTCCGCTAGGCAGAGCAGTCTACATCTGCAGAGCTGTTCTCAGCCGCCATGCTGACTCAACCAGAAGGCACAGCTTCTTCTTAGCTGAGACAAAGGCATCTCAGGGCACGATGTCACTCACCAGCGAGAGTGACAGGGACCCTAAGAGTGGGCACAGTCTTCACAAACGACAGGTAACTATGTGGTAAGAGGCAATGGGGAACAGGATTTCAGTCCCCCACACATGAGAATGGGGACTGCTGACGGTGGGTGCAGAGCAGAGAAGACCTCACATCCTGGCCAGGGAGCCAGCCTGTGTGAGCAACAGTGGTACCTAATGACCCTCCAACCCAAGAACGCCTCTCGCCATTTACACCAGCTGATCCATTTATCTGACCATTCACTGTTTTCAAATGTTATTATTTTCTGGGTATATGTATGCCGGAGTCTATCCCTTGGTACTGGAGTTATAGGGACTTGTAAGCCTCCATACGGGTGCTAGGAACCACACCCAGTCCTCTGCAAGAACAACAGTGCTCTTCACTGAGTCCTCTCTCTTGCATGTCAGCAACATAACTCCAGCAACAGCAAGCCTACAGGCCAGAAGGCGAGAGTTTGCCTTTGCAGGGGCGGCTGCTGGAGACACATACCTGTATCTAGGATGGTTGGCCAGGTCCTGACATCTACAGCGGCAGCTGCCTCTTTGGACTTGAGCAGCCGTGTAATGGCCTGTGTGCTGAGGACACATGCAGATTTGCTGACCTATGTCATATGGAAGCAAGAGCCTGAGTAAGCTGTGAGGCTAGCCTCGAATCTCCATCCAACCCCGCAGAGACCATGCATGATAGCATCATGACGTCCCGCCCCAGAGGACATGCACGGCCTGCCAGTAGGGTGAGCAGTACCTCTACAATCATCTTCACAGTGGGCAATGTGGTGCCAAGGTTCTGGGGGTGTGGGGGTCGCACAGTGACAGGCACACAGCCACAGTACAAGCAGCCATAGAACGCAGCAATAAGATCCACCCCTGGGGAGACAGGGCACATGGTCAACGCTGGGCTCAAGAGTGTAAGTAGATAATTTCAGGCCTGAAGAGGACAACCTAGAACATTTGTCCACAGATAGAAAAGAGACAAGCAGGCATTTCTTTTTAATACAGCATGGCTAACCCCAAACGATAGGTATTTTCCAAACCTGGCACTGACATATCTAGGAAGGGGGCATCCCCTGCATCCTGGGAGGGGTCTCAGGAGGGGCCATGGGATGTGGAGCTAGGGACACACCGGGTGCTCACATACTGCAGTAGGAAGATTCTTGCACTGTGCAGAGACCTTTGGCCAGAAGACCCAGGAGCTAGCGGGGCTGGACAAGTCTATAGAGACCTCAGAGGACATCCTTTGAGATAAACTACTTATAGTGGAAGTTCTCCAGCCTCCACACCAAAGGGGAGTCATTCCTTCAGATACCCACAAAACCTTCTGACAGTCTATCCTAAAGCATATGAAGATGCATTAGAAAATGATATGATAGAAACTGTAACTTTTAAAATAGCAGACATAGACATTTAAAAACTCATTTCAAGATAAAGATGCAGCGTGACGGAGCACACAGTCCTAAGATGAAAGTCAGGGATGACATTTACAACTCAGAGTGGGAAAAGAGCTAAGAGAAGAGGAAATGTCAGTTACTAAAGACAGAAAGACAGATGCAGAGACGGAAGGAGCAGAGGGACAGGAGGAAGCAAGGGACCAGAAAGCACAGCGGGATGAGACTAAGACAGAAGCCTTCTGTATGGAGGGAGGACGGTGTGAAGGGAGAGACAAGTTGTAGCAGAAGGGCATCTGCTGAAACCCTAAGAAAAGGGTGAGGGGTCTTGCCCAGCCTGTGCAAGCTCCTGGGTTCACTTCCTGGCGCCATGATAAAGGGGGTGGGGTATGAGTGAGCACACACCAAACACTTCAGCTTGGCCTTTAAAACATCGCCGAGGTGGCTGAGGTGCCATGATTGACTATTAGAGAATTCTGCATGTCAGGTGGAGCACCAAAAATGTATGTAGTGACAGGACACTCCAATCCTGCTAGGGCCTAGAGTAGGGGTTCTCAACCTGTGGGTCGTGACCCCTCTGGGGGAACTGAGTGACCCCTTCACTGGGGTCACATATTAGATCTCCTGCATATCACATATTTACATTTCAGCTCATAACAAGTATAAAATTATAGTTATAAAATAGCAATGAAATAATTTTATGGTTGGGGTCACTACAACCGAGGAACTGTATTAAAGGGTCACGGCGTTAGGATGGTTGGGAGCCGCTGTTCTGGAGAGTCTGAGGCTTTAGAGTGAGAAGCGATCTTAGAGAAGAGGTTTGGTAAAGCCCTACAGTTTGAACTTAAGTTGAAAGGACAGTGTGAGCCAGGAGCTCTCTAAAGGACACCACTGTACTTCAAATTCCAGCTCTGCTCACTGCAGCCTGCAGCAACAGCTGCCCCTCCCCCATCCCTTGATCTGAGATGCTGAGGAAGGGTGAGAGTCTAGCTCTAGGGAGAGGTGGACGGGCCTGGGCACCTGCTACTCTGACGGCCAAGTCCACTAGGAACAGAGGTCCCGCCCAGAGGGCTCACGGGGCATTGACGTCACAAGAGTGGGAAGGGCTGAGCTCCATCTCTGAAGGTCAGGAGAGGGTCGTGTGCATGTGCGTGCATATGCGTGCGTGAGTGCATGTGTGTGTGTGTACGCTTACCTGGAGGATACACCAAAGCCACGTGGTCCCCAGCGTCTAGCCGCCCCTTCTCCATCAGAGCGGCAGCCACTCTCTCGGCCCTTTTGTGCAGCTGGATACAGGTTGCAGTGCTGGTGACTGTGCCCTGGAGAAGAATGAGCTCATTGGTGTGCTGACACTTCTAGACAGCTGAGCATCTGCTCTGCACACCAGGCTCCTGTGTCAGGGATCGAGTGGGATCGATGCTGGGCAATACTGGGTCTACCAGATGCTTGTATTTGGGGTCTGGGCATCTCTGAGTGGCCCAATCTGAGCCTAGAAAAGTGAGTACTTCACTCAACCTGACCGAGCCAAAGACTGTGAAAAGCCACAATCCCCATGCCTGGGACTCATCTGAATCCTGAATCCTTTCCCTGAGACATGTGTCATAGGCCTCCCCACTTTGAGCCTGCAGGACACTGCCTTCTTGTCCCTGTCCAGAACCAGGGCTCCAGCACCCAGGATCCTCTGTACTCCACGGATCTGGAGGCTCTTCCCCACAAGCTGGCTACATCATCGTTGACAACTAGTCACTGTCTGTCAGATGACTTAGAATTCAATTTAAGACGGGTGATTATTGAGATACACAAGGAAGCAAGATGGCCTCCCATGTAAGAAATGGGAGTGTTTAGCAGAGATTTTCTATTGTTTACACGGAACATGGAGGCACAGTCCTGTGCCCGCCCTTGAGGCTGAGAAAGGAAGATGGGGAGTTGAGGCCAGCCTGGGATACACAGCAAGAATCCTGTCAGATAAAAGTAAATAAGAAGGACCAGAGAGTACCAGGACTGAATTTGCATTTTCTAAGATCATGGTACCTGCTCTCTATGTGACAAAATCAAGATGTCTTAAAGCACGTTTGGTGTAACTGACAGGGGGTCACACAAGGTTGTCACAGTGTTTGGTTCTGTAGTCTTGTGATGTGAGGGTTACTGGATCCCTTGGATTCTAGGCAGTCTTAGTATGGTACAAAATGTTAGCAGATACTCAGACAATGGGACAGATCTTCTCAGTCACAAAGGAGAAGCAGTTTGTCATTTCAAAGATGTAAGTAAACAAAGACTAAATGTATAAGTATTATCATATAAACTTTCCTTTCAGCTCATAAACCCAAGAGCACTTTACACCACGACAGGCAGAGAGAACGATGCCCCAGAGGGACTGAAGCCTAAGGTTGCTATTCCCCACAGACTCCTTGAGAGTCCAGCTCTCTCTCACCTTGGCGTTCAGCAGCAGGAAGAGCGGGTGGTCAGGAGTGGTGTGAGCCCGCCACTGCAGCACGTCCTGCCAGGAACAGGAACTGCACAGAGAGAGGAGGCCTCGCACCTGCACACCTTGGATGCCACCTGCCCCCAGGAGATGCCCGGTACCTTTCGAGCCTGGTCACTGTCCTCCAGGTGGGCTAGCTCTCTCCCAGAGGCCTGTGCAATCCTTTTTCCAGCAACCAGGTTCCCAACAATCATTGAGGCTGGTCCAACTTCTGCAAACAGATTTCAAATGACAAGTTGGGAACTTCTGATCCGTAACTGTCACATGACCTGGGTATTTTACTCTTTTCTTTAAATGTAAATATTCAGATTACTCTCAAATATAAACTATGCCATGTAACATATTCTGGGATGCTAAACAAATAATGTTTTATTGCTGTACTATATTTCATGTATAAATCAGTAATTCTTCAAGTGTGTTATACTTAGTGACATACTTATGTGTTCTATAGTCAGTAAAAGAAAGCTAGCTTTTCCTAAATATTTACATATACAAATTCATGACAAACTAAATATACTAGTTAAACTGGCCTTTATACTTAGTTTTTTGTGTTAAATCAGAAACAAGAAATCAACCCTTGAGAAACTTCTATTCCTAAAACCTGGTGGCCACCAGGGGCTCCTTGGATTCCAGAGCCTACATCTGCTTATGGACATTAATGCTACCTCCAAGGAGCCACCCTTGAAGTACCATTGCAAGTGACTGCTAGCAGGCAGGTGGAGACCAACAGGCAGGTGCACCAACAGCATCCCATTCTGTGAACCAGGAGTGGTGCACACATCTAATCTGATCCTTAACCCAGGCCCAAAGAGGTGGGTACTTATCCTGCAAGAGCCGATGCAGCTATGCCTGCTGCAGTCAGCACCAATTAAGGCCAGGTGGCCTCGCTGTTGGGTACTAACCTGGCTGTTTCTGGCGAGGCTTAGGAAGGTTGGTAACACATGTGTGAGGGCACATCAACACGTTACATGGGTGTAGCGTCCCTTCCAGAAAGCGCTGCTTCGTTTCAGAAATGTGAATTCCTCCGAGAGGAGCCTTGGGCAAAGTGTTGGCGGGAACTAGGGCCAAACAGTATACACCACCTGGTGGATGCTGTCGATGGCCTGGAAGGCAAAAACTCTGCTGGGCATGTGCTGCCAGCCCAGGCTACGAAGAGCCCGAAGGGACACCACACAGAACAGAAAACTGAAGTGCAGAAGTCCTGGAGGTGGGTGACCTCTGAAACGTCTTCTCAAGCCAAGAAGACAGAGAGTGCTTACTTCCACATGAGATACACAGTTTCCATACACATACATATAAGCCTATGTAACTGCTTGTATCAAACCCACAAAGCTCAGGTGCCACAAATGCATGCTGAGGCCTCCAGCTGGGAAGAGGTGAACCAACAACAACAGAAGCTAGATGTCCTAGACTTGGAATTATGTTTATATAATATGGCCAACTTAATGATACAAAGCAATTCCTAACAACTAAAGTAAAAAGAACGTACTCGATCAGAACTTAGCTAGTAGCACAGCTCAGAGCCTCAATTTAATGTGGCTTTAAACAGTCTTGCTAGTTGATGCCCATGGAGATGCGTGCAAAGGAAGAGAACTGTAAAATCACGAGAGCTCTCCCCCAGCTTGCCTGTCTGGCTCAGCATGGAGGTCACGCTGTGAGACACTGGGGCCTGGCAGCCAGAAGCCAACGAGTGATAATGCTCACTGTTATCATTATCAGGGACAACGAGTTAAGTGTCTTGAGTTTGAATAGGAACTCTCAGCAGAAATTCAGAACACAGAGAACCTTACAAACAAGCCGACAGGACCATTCTCTCCTCTGTCCTCTGAGAAGGACTCAGGGTGATGACTGTTAAGTCCACAGACAGCGGCCTCTAATATCCCACTCAGGACCACACAGGAAGGGTACCCTTGTGTCTGGCCGACCAGTTTCTACTATGGCCTCAGAGACTATCAAGCGGCTCCCCTTGAGCTCTGAATGAGAGCAGTCATAGCTACAACACACTAAAACACAGACATTTAAACCCACAAGTTCATGATGAAACAACAAGTCAACTCAGCGATCACCCCGCAAAGGAGTCATTAATCTGGAATCTAGCCACCATCTTTTTTTTTCCCCTGTATGTTCTAGTTAACGATGAAGAAAGGTGGTTGAAAAAGTCACAGCGTGACTACCATAGAGTCGACAGATCACAAGCACAGAGTTAAGAGTGCCAACAAGCAGGAGCCACAGGCTACCCAGCCACCTTCGAGAGAAATCTTGCCAGGAAACTGGCCTGGTCCAAACCGGCCTCCAGATCCACTCACAGGAGCCACAGACACTGACACATGACATGAGACACACAAAGGTATGGTCAAGTAAGACCGAGGAAATGCTACCCCATGGCCTGTTTTCTTCAGACTTGCCACAAAAGTGACAGGGGTATCTATCTACAGGATAAAACACGTGTCCCTACCCATCATAATTCATGATCTTGTGATTGCGTCAAAACAACCACTAGATAGTTGAGGAAATTTTAACAGTGGTCAGACACAATTATATTCATAAATTAGTAATTTTAAAGAAATGCTATTTACAGAGGTACAAACTGGATGTGAAGTCGAGTGACAGGAATGTGAGCTACTATATCGTGTGAAGAGTGTGGCCCCTGACTTCCATGGCATATATACCTGACTCCCTTTTAACTACCTGTCATTTGTAAGCCCCCATGTGCTGAAAACAGAGACCATGCCAGGATGCCCACCTGTAGCACACGGCTCATCCACTGGAAGCTGTCTTCCTCCGAAGCGTCAGGCCGCTGTTCAGCCACCAAGACAATCCGGTCATCGTGTAGCACAGTCACAGAGAACACAGCGATCCTGAGGGAACACGGGCAAAGTGACTACTCGGAGGAGACGTGCCAGAGCCCTTCCTCTCTCAAGTCACGTTATACAAACGCTGCAAAGTTCTGTGGAATAGATAGACTACTTACTGTTAACACGCAAAGGAACCTGTCAGTCCCATCTCTAGTACTACAACTAAACCAGTCTCAGCTCACAAAAATAAAAGACTGTAGTACTAAGCACAAATTAAAAAAAATTCTTACTAGATCTAATATTCCCAATAGTGACTTAATTGATCCTAACTGTGACTGGTCTTTCTAGACGTGTTTCTTCTACCTAACTTTACAAGTTTCAACAAGTCCTCTTCCATTAAAAAAAAAAAAAAAAAAAAAAATTCTAAGGGCTGAGGAAATGGCTCAGATGGCTGCTCTTCCAGAAGACCTGGGTTTGATTCCAAGCTCCTCCATGGTAGCTCATGACCTGGAACTCCAGTCTCAGGAATTGCATGCCTTTTTCTGGCCTCTGTGGGTACCAGGCACACGTGGTGCACAGACGTGCATGCATACAAAATACACATAAAATAAAAATAAATACACTTTAAAATGTTTTAAAAACGATTTTTCTACATTTTCCTACAGCATGTATGAAGGTCAGACAGAAGATTCAGGGTTGAACTCAAGTCTTCAAGCTTGCTAGTAAGTATCTTTATATGCTGAGCCGTCCCACTGGCCTATGTCTCCTCCTCTTTCTCCCTCCCTTCTTCTCTCCCTCCCTTCCTCTCTTCCTCCTTCTTTCCTTGCATTTGTCTGTGTGCATGTGCATGTACACCTTTTTCTTGTGTGCACACATGCACTTTTTTCTTGTTTATATATTTGCCTGTGTGTGCACATGTACTTTTCTCTTGTTTATATATTGCCTGTGTGTGCACAAACACCTTTTTTATTGTTTTGGGCTGTCAAAGCTATCTCTGTCTTCTCCCATCAAAGTTAAGAGGTTGGGTTCCCCACCAAACCCCCTTATACTAGAATGTCTGCCACTTCATAGATAAGTGTTCTCCTATCTTCTCCATCAGCTAGTGTGCCCACAAATTTTTGCAACATGGCATATACAGCCCACAAGCAAATTCTTTTTATCCAGCAAGCTTTCTCGGTGTCTTCTTCCTGTCCTTCTTCTTATGGCTTCTTCCAGGATTGAGAGCTCTGGGGTGGGGATTGCTGGACAAAATCCCTTCTCAGCCCTTTCTCACTGTGTCACAGGCAGAGGTACAGCTGTCCACTCCACAGACAGGAGTGTCTAAAGTCCTTGCTTAACCAATGTAGACACTTAGGAGGACATTTTTATTCTGGGAGCAATGAAGTATATTGTGTCTTCTGAAACCTTACTAGAAAAAAGAATCTGCCTGTGGTAATTCACAGCGAGGAAGCTAGTCCCTACTCACCTCCCAGCAGCTGGGATCCCGTCCTTTTGTCCAGTCAACACATTTGGACCTTACTCTCTTTATTTGAAATATTTTATTTATTTAACGTATGTGTCTGTTTTGCCTGTATATATGTCTATGTACCTTGTGTGTGCCAGTGCCAGAATAGAGACTTAGATACCCTGGAAGTGGAGTTACACCTTCCATGTAGGTGCTGGAATCGAACCCGGGTCCTCTGGAAGGGTAGTGAGTGCTCTCAACCGCTGAGTCACCTCTGCAGAGCCAGACTATGTTCTCTTAGGAGTTGAAATGAAGGCATTTACCTCTGCTATCTCTGATGCAAACAATTTTTTTTTCTTTGTGTAACTTTTCTGGTATGCATAACATTTTAAATTCTGCAAAGTTAGGTTTCCTGGCTTCTCTTCTATTACACAGACCTCCCAGATTTTGAGTGCAGAAGAGACCTGAAAGCCAGGTGTGGGGTCTACCATGCATCACCTGCCTCTGTAGACAAACTTCATGGGCTCCACAGCCAGGGCAGTAGCCACAATGTCATCTGCGTTGTGTCTGCGGATTCCTACGACCATCAGCCCGTCCAGCTTGCCCACAACGAAGACCAGGTTATCCTGAGAAAAGGGTGTGTCAGGCCACAGGAGAAGGATTTGAGAGCACAAAGAATACAGCACCCCGCACGGGGTCGACGAGCGACTGCACCCCTCATCATACTCAGGGCAGGGAGGGAGGGTGATGCTCTGAGATGCTCCAGCAAGGGCAAGGCCTCCCAGTGTGCCATGTGACCCATGCGCTGACTACAAGGCTACAGATACAGCTGCATTACAGTAGCTGATACTAAGCAGTTCTGGCCTGCAGACACCCACAAGGGAGCTAGCCCCTCCTGAGCTGTGACAACCAATGCTTCTGGGAAGGGACATACAAATTATCCACCTGAGAAAAGGCGGGCCAAGATGCTACGGAATGTATTCATTTTAACATTTTAAATATCAAAACTGGAAAAAAGTGATAAAAATGAAAACACCCCCTTCTCCTTGTTTCCCACCCATGCCCATTGTGGGTCGGTGGCTGGAGAAACACTACATGCAGGTAAGGAACAGGCCAGTATGGTCACCATGAATGACCAAGGCCACACTGAGAACCAAGGACCTCGGGGACAAGAGCATGTCTACAGTGAAGTGTTCCTTTTCTCTGCCAGCACTCTCTGCTGCTGGGCGGGTGGTACAGGAGTGTCATATACTCACAGGCCCAATAAATCCCAGAAGGCCTGTCCCTGGTGAAAGGCCGGTCAGAGACAGGGACTCCATCTGCAGTGACCGGGACGGTTCTGCCAGAACAGGGAAGGAGGGGTCAGGCAGCAAGACAACTCACTGACTACTAGAAAGACAGGGTGGGCAAGCAGGAGGAACCCCAATAATGGCAGACCAGAGCAGGCTCATGCCTCCAAAATGCCTCTTGGTGACAATGCTCAGGGGTGCAGGCTTTTTAAAGACAAAGCCACCGTTATGTCAGTGCTCCAGGGGGAAGACGTCAGTCAGGGAGCTAGAGCATTCTGGTAACATTGTCTTCTTGCAAAGTTAGCAGTGTTTTTCAAACTTACACAACAGTTATATTTTATTTACATTTCCTCTTAGTTGTTTCAGTTTTTGGTTTAGCTTGCACAAACATTCATTATTTTTTTAACATATTTGAACCACGGACAGTCCCAAGAGCAAAGCCAGGGTGGATGTGGCTGCTGGGGATGAAAGGTGGAAGGCCGAACTGCGTTAACGGACACAAAATAGAGCTAAGACAAGATGGCATTTCCTTAGTCATTTCAAATACCACACACCGCCTGTGGCCCAGGGTTTAGTGTTCCACAGAAAGACACCCAGGGTACCTGGCCTCCACAGACCAGTCTCCCATCCCGTCTGCTCTGCTGAGTGGATGGATACACCACCTACGCAGGATCCACCAACCTCATTATTTGTACAGCCAGTTCCTGGTATCACCTGTCCTCACAGGACTTATCACGAACAACAGGGATCAGACTGTGAACCGAGCTGAGGTCCTATCAGCACCTCCTTACTGGTGGAAACCATCGAAGCCTGTGGAGAGTGTGAATCACCCTGCGTCCCATCAACACTCATGGGATTTGATTTCAAGATAAAGATCAGGAAAAGGATACAAACCTCAAATATATTCTTTGTGATTCCAAGCAGTCCGTAATATGCTGTCCCAGTTGCCACGGAGTTGACACAGATCTCTCCAACTTCATCAGTTTTACAGAGATAAGGGACACCATCTACCTTCACAACACACACACTAGCTAAACAGAGAAAAGAATTCAAAATCATCAAGGTATGTATGTAAATAGACTGCTCACAAAGGTTTACTCACTCACATATTTGTGGGGTTTTCATTTGTCTGTTTGTTTGTTTGTTTTTAAGATACCATGTAGCACTGACTTGCCTAACCTCTGAGCTGGCCCGAGGAACTCACAGAGATCTCCTGCCTCTGCCTCCCAAGTGATGGGATAAAAGGTGCACCACCGTGCCTGGCACTGCTGATATATTTGAAGTTATAGAAACAAAACATTACAAGGGCAGCAATTCTTATACTGAGAGTCACGGTGTGGACAGTGCTAATTAAGTATTTGTTATAAGCAGCATGAGGGCTATGCTATAACTCAGTGGTAGCAAGCTTACCTAATAAGAAGTCCTGGGTCCACTACCAGCACTAGACAGACACACAGACCACACACAGTGACACACACACACATATATATACACACACACATACACACATGTATGCACTCATGCACGCAGACATGCAGGATTAAAAAGCACTCTGACTGACTCTTACCTCCGGGCATCACCTGGCCAACATCCTGAACAGTGAGGACCGACAGCTTCTCTTCAGTGTCAACTCTGATCACACCGTAGCTCAGGCCGTTCATTGACAGGACAGCTTTTCTTGGAGGAGGTCCTCCCAGATCTGGGGGCCTAGACAACAAGAGCACCAGCAGGCCTTCTGACAAGGGTTACCACTCCAAGGAGGAGGGCACTGAGGGCCAGCCCCGCCTGACATTCAGTTCCTCACGAAAGCACCTGCTCTGTGAATGACCTTGTCAGGACAGTGTACTCCAAAGCCATGTCCCTCTCTGCAGCATGGCTTCAATACTCTTCTCATCAGATAGGCCCATGACAACTGGACAAGTGACACTGTGTGACCTCTGAGTCAGTCATCAGAGGTGACTCAATTTCTATCTGGTTATCTTGTGACCTTAGCACAGAGCCCTAGGGTACCCAGGTGGGCAGACTAACTGTTGGGAGGCCTCTGTGCTGCAATAGGCCGTGTGTGCCCTTCCCACAGCAGACGGCCTGATAGAGCCCTTCCCAAGACATGGGATGTTGCTTTTAATTCTATTATTAAAATAGTTACTTAAAACTTAGGTCTTTGTAAGCACACACTACCTTTAAATTATGAGCACAGTGCATACATGGCCAGAGCTGAGGCATTTCTGTAGCAAGATGCTGAGGATAATAAGCTGAAGGAGATGTCTCTACTGTGAGATCGCAGCCTGACGCCCCACAGAGTGGTGCTCGAGGGAGGGCAGGATCATCAGTAACAGGAGTCTCATGAGCAGGGAAGGAAAGTGCCTTTGGGCCTAGCTGTGGTCCGGGAACAACGCGCTGTGTGCAGTAAGCATAGGAAGGAACCCAGGTCGGATACTAGGATACTAGCTCTCAGATGTGTGTGGAGACTCTCAGGGCAGCCTCGAGGTCCTACTCCAAGTCACAAGATATTACACAAAGGAAATATCCATGAGAGACACTTGGGATGTAGTGGTTACAATGCCAGACGCTTCCCTTGGGAAGTTAAAGGTCCTCTTCAGCAGACCCACAGCCAGCCGACGCTCTCAGAATAAAGAGCTCTTGCTGAGTTATAACTTGTACATAAGATCAGGCATGAAATAGCAAGCTCTCTATTTGGGAAGAAGTGTAAGGAAAACAAAATTGAGAGAATCCAGTGCAGTGCAGGAATCACTACCCAGCTCCCAGCATGGATCTAGACTGGTGAGGGGCAGGGAACTGCAGGCTGCACCTCTGCTACCTCAGGGAGATGGAGGCACAGCCAGGAATCCCTTCTTCAGGATGCCCAACAGTTAGAAACAGATGACAAACTTAGGGCCATAGGGAACTCGTCATACACAGACTACTCAAACAAGTGTTCACAAGAGATGGCGTGCAGTTCAGTTACCTGCGGATGGCTACTGTCAGCGCCTCAGGAGAACTGGCACAAGGACAGATGACCTCTGGCTTCAGACCTCTGGACTGGAAGACGTTGAGGAAGGCATCACAGGAAGATATTGACCCTGTGTAAAGCAGGAGAGGTGACTGGAGGGCCAGCGAGCCAAGAGCACACGGTGTGTAAGGTACCACGCTGACCTGACAAAGCAGCCCTTTTTAGGGTAGGAGTGATTACCACAAGATACACACGATCATTTCCAGCTCAGCAACAAGTAAGAGTCTGGAAATCTCTACAGGCCTGTTTGAACTCCTGTGTTTCTTACTGTGGCCCAGCAAGGCCTGGCCTGGCACTAGATGGTTGATGGGACAGCAAGTGCAGCTCCTACTAGTAACTTCAGAGATGTGTGATCTACATCTTTACTGAAGATGCCCTGCCTCTCCCTGGTGTCCTCCCCTTTGGGTAGACTCCTGTCATTCAGGGTTGACAGGCTGTAACAGTGGGTGTTAGAGAACTCAGCAACAAGGAGGCTCTGCCTGCTCAGGGCCCAAATAACTAGGGCCCTATAGCCTTGGTGACTCTAGGGTCTCAATATAAACCTCTCCCAAAAGGGCACATAGAAGAGGAACAGGCATCTATAGCGGCCCCTGGGTTTCACATTCTTTGGAGAGACAAGTGTCTCCTAAGGAAAGAAGGCAACGGACTATTCTGTGTTACCAAGTCTGGATATAGCATCATAAAGGACCAATAAGTGAAGTGCAAGCCAAGGCCTATGAAGGAAAGCTGGCTATCTGGTACCTGGAGGAATGTGAAGGGAGGAGACAGGGCAAAGCTATTAAGGCTAACATTTATCTCCAGAAAGAAAACACTGGAAGAAAGTGATGTGCTCAAGTGATCACCGACTGCAGCTGAGTGCAAAAGCAGAGCAGGGCAGCTGTGGGCGGCTGTGGGCAGCTGTGGGCGGCTGTGGGCAGCTGTGGGCATGAGAAGGCATGAGTAGCTATGGATGTAGGGAGGAGATCCCTTGCTTGTCTTAGATGTTCATCAAGAGAATGAGAGGTTTTTAGGGGTGCTGTGTGCTTGTTCTGCTCTCCTGAAAGGTGGGGTACACAGAAGAATAGTGGTAACTATTTGGTGTTGCAGAAGAAATCCCTTGCTCAACAGGTATCACTTGAGGCTCCCCTAGAGGACACCCAGCTCCAGGCCTCAGGCAGTCCTGAGGAAGCTCACACAGCCACCAGAGCAGTTACACTCAGGCTGTTTACAGCAGAGTCCCCACTGCTTAGGCAGATGCCACAGGCATTCCTCCAGGAGGGCTTAGGGTTGGCCAGGGCATGGAGGGAGAACAGTTGGGTCCCTGCGAAGGAAGTCGGAGTTGAGAGCTACATCAGCGGGAGCCTAACACCAAAGGGCAAGAGGCTCACGAGGTTGCTTACAAATCAGGAACCCTATTTATAGCATAATCCACTGACCTCTTAAAGACGATGGCTCCCACTAAAAGTTTTGACAGCTGTATTAAAACTGCTTGTAAATTTAGAGTCTTAATAAATACATATGTGATCCACCAATGGGTCACCAACAAGGGGCAGCATGTCACAGAACCTTACAGGACACTTATCAAAGCAGCGACAAAGCTTGACTTTTGTACAATAGGTTCCAGCTCAACAGGCAAGTCGAGAACCATGTATGCAAATACCACAAACCCACCCGAGGTCACCCAGCCTACTCACATGGGTTAGCGCCGTCTGCCACAATCAACATGCGCAAAGAGCTGAGACAGACATCCCTCTGACCTCGCTGCGCCAAGAGCGACCAGTGCATATCTCGGGACTTCACCAGGGCAGCCCGGGCTGCGGAGAGAAGGGAGTACAGATGTCTCGGTGTCACGGAGGCAGCACACTCACACTCTGAAATACTGCTGCACTTCATCCTGCAGATGTGCACAGAGGTGCGTGTGCAGAGAGGGGTCTGCTGCAGGGGCCACACTCTTGTCTGTTTAACTATCACTGGTTATCTCGTGCGCTTCCTAACCTCCATCCCTTTTCTCCTTAAAACTTAATTTGGAGATACGATTTGGATGTAATGCGCTCAGATCCACTTCCCGACCTTTTGTTTTTATTTTACGTGTGTGGGTGTTTTGCCTGCATGTATGTCTGTGTACCATGGGCATGCAGTTCCCACAGAGCACAGAGAGTGGCATGAGATTCCCTGCAACTGGAGTTATAGACAGCTGTGAGCTGCCATGGGGGTGCTGGAACTCAAACCTGGGTCCTCTGGAAAATCAACCAGTGCTCTTAACCTGAGACATCTCTCAGGCCCAGCCTTTTTATTATCTTATTACTTTATGAGTATGAGTGTTTTGCCTGCATATGTGTGTACCATGTGTGTGCCTGGTCCCCTTGGAGACCAGAAGAGGACATAGGATGCCCTGGAACTGGAGTTACAGACAGTTGTGAGCCACATAGTGAGTGCTAGGACTTGAACTCAAGTCCTCTGGAAGACAGGGCAGCGTTCTCAACACCAGAGCTGTATCTCCGGTCCCCGAGTCTGTCTTACTCTTTGAACATTGCCTATTTCTCTTAGATGTGTGCTGTCCCACCCCAAGGTGCTGACCCTTGTTTTGTGCTGCCTTGTTGCCAGAACTGGTGTGTCACCAGGTCTGCGGGGCCCTGGCAGCCTCCGGGTCATGAAGTGAGATGAACTGGGGTTTGAATGAGTGTGCAGAGCCCAGCGAATCCCACTGCCTTCGACTATGCTTCGTCTTCCTCCATAAAACAGATACAAGCCATTCTGTAATAGGAATGCTCATCTGGGAGATGCCTGCAAACACTGTCACCAGCACTCGTTGGTACAGTAAGTTAGTCTTAGATACTGAGCTCTATTGGACAGGGACAAACAGATGCTGGAGCTGTGTGGTCACATGAGCAGGAGTTCCTGTTTGGTGCTGGGAGATACCTCACCCACTGGGAGGAAGACGAACAGGGGACAGGCCTCACAGGTGGCCTACCTTGTCCATGCCTCCCGCCTGTCACATCTGAACAGCAGCCTTGTCAGTGCTTCAGAAGCTCTGACTACAAATGAAAACCATCTCAAATGATATTAGGAATACTGATATGATAATGAAGAAACTTCAAAAGGGTAAGCTTAGGAGTGCTTGGTCCCTCAGTGAAGAGCCCAGTTACGCTGCTGCAGACGGTCTGGACCAGGGTGACCTACAGAGACATCCCCAGATAGCTCTTCAGCCCACAGCTGCAGTTCTGTACACTGCCTTCACGTTTACTTAGTTACTAAACATCAGCTTGTAGGGAATTCTCTACAGAAAGATGAGGCGAGCGAGGGCGGTCCTCCGGTACCTTTGTAGGAACACACTTTCTGGATCCAGGAGAGGGGGTTGACCTTCATCAGGGCGTACGGTATGCTGATGACGTGCATCCGGTTCATGACACTCTGCAAACGAGAGATGACGGCAGGGTGACACAACGCCGAACAAGCAAACCAAACCCAGCAAGCAGGACCACCAACATTCATGGGTTTGGTTCATCTCTTGCTCCCACCCAGCCACTAGCAAACAACACTCACTGTTAAGACTCCGTGCCACAAACCAGCATCCAAACAACACTCACTGTTAAGACTCCGTGCCACAACCCAGCATCCCTTTTGAAGTCCAGCACATTCGTTAACGTTTCAGCTGAAAGCGGACACAGAAAGTTAAAACTGATGAACGGGTCTTTAGTAAGCTCCGCACACTCGAGCGCCATCCCAAGATGAGTACGTAACCAGCACACCAGAACTTCAGGAAACAGAGACGGCACTTCCAAACCATGCCCCGGTTAACAGCGACGATGCTAAGTGTCTGTTCAGATGACTGGACACACAGTTCTGGACCGGAGCGGAGAACCCTGCCGATCTTCAATTCAAAATCACAAGGAACGCTACACACAGCAAGAACTACAGAAAGGTCACGGCACCATTTTGACGGGCTGCCTCTCAGAAGCAGGAGGCGGGATGACAAACTGCCATGGACACTCTTATTTCTCAGCTTCCTACCCAGACTCCCCCAGTTGTCACACCCACAGCCGACAGTCTTGCATCATACTTGAACAAAGCAGCGACATGCACGCCAGAGATATTGTTGCACTCTGAATGGCAACCTCCCTGTCCCTGTTAGCTGAAGAGCCAAACTAAAGGAGACATAAATGATTACATGAGATCAGAAGATCTCATAGGACTTTGTTTTATTGAACTAACTTTAAAAAATCATTAAAGTCCTTGGAAATACTTGATAATCTCCACAAAGTCTTTATCACTATGCCCACAGGCTAACCCTTGAGATTAAGCATATTTTATATATGTAAATGAGCCACTCAATGTTACTTTCTAGTTTTCTCAGTTCCAGTTCTGCAATGTAAGAAAACCACCATGTATCCAATTTTAGTGCATAAAATAATGTATTTCATATTGATCCCATAAATATATATAATTACTATCTATCAATATAATATTCATTTGAAATATTAATTGGGGCTCTACTTTAACAATAAGATCATAAAGATTATATGTCAGCATTTACATGCATGACTGCTCAAGCCACACAGTTACTGAAAATGAAAACGTTAGCAGAGAAGGACACTCCAGGATGACGGCTCTCTACTTTATAGATAATGCACACTGCAGTGCCCTTCAGCACACCAACAACTGATCCAGCCACTGTGCATAAATGAAATGAGGGGCACCTTATCCCCCAAGTCCTGCATAAGCCGAGACCTTCTCACAAGGATATCAGTAGACACTGCACCCGCTGCCTGATGCAGCTGCATTAAAAGCTAATGCACCATGCACAGCAACAGGCAAGGCCGAGGTCATCAGATACCTACACAGGCAGCAAGAGCCGCAGTCCGGAACATATGACCTTACCTTCCGTGTACCCACATGCCTGGGTCAGGGCCTGGCACTGTGCCAGCAGGGACGAATGGGATACGGTGACCCCTACTGTGCTGCCTTCTTTGCTGGTTTTATACTGTAAAATTTCAAGGAAGAAAAACAACAATGTATACATCTGTAACCACACCAGACAAGGAGGCTGGAGACTTCTAAGCGGCAGTAGCTGGGGGTCATCTGTCCCTTAGCCTTCACCGTGGGTCTCAGGGGACCTGGACAGTGCTAGAGGACAGCAGTGCACACAGCTGCATCTTAACTGCCCGCGTCCTAGGAAGGACAGTCAGGGATGACATGACAACTAAGGTTCTATATGACACTCTATGTACCTGGGGTAGAGGTAATAAGGAGAACACTTAGCCTAAAGAATATTAAGGAGCTGTCTGTTTATAAAACCAGGCCCGAGCCTGTGAGGATGTGTCTGTGCACTATTGACAATGTCCTTACTTCAATGTAGGCGGTCCTGGACCCTGTATCCTGGGCCAGTGGGTACCAGTCCTTTGGAGGCTTGGTCAGATGCTTCCCGTCAATCACCAGCCAGGAGAGGGGGGGCCAACCTGTGACAGCACACGGGAGAAGTCAAAGATAGTCAGAAGGCTCTGCTCCTTCTGCACGCATGTGGAACCTGGGCCCAGCATGCACCCAGCAGCCCCAGGGAGCTGGAGGAGACAAGTGTTGTTTTCATATCCTTTTACTCAAACAGGCGCACAGAGCATAACATGTGCACGGAATCAGACAAAAGCCTTGACAACTATGTCTGCTGCTAAAGACCCAGCAGCCTCTGCGAGTATAGTGTCTGGAACAGTATGCCTAGGAGGCGTAGCCAGAGCACAGCCAGAACTGTGCCCCGGGAGCCTCACCTTTGAAAGTGGCCACCTCTCCCGTTGGTGCCTTGGGCAGGCCCTTCTGACAAGCATCTGTGGTCAGGGCCAGGGTCACCCCACAGCTACCCAGGAGAAATCCAACCTGCTGGCTGCCTGCATCCTGCAGAAGACAAATGGCAGTGGAGGAGGAGTGCTTGTGGGGGGGGGAGCAAGAGCCACACCCCAGCCCCTCCCCGCCCCCCCAGTGCAGTCTGGGTGTGATTCTTTTACCCTTCATAAAACTTCTAAAACAATTCAGTCTGATTGTCGGCAGGATACTCTATTTTCAAGAAAATAAGATAAGTATTTGAAATTTAGAGGTTGCTCTTTTTGGCTTCTTTATTCACAGTAAAATATAAACATCTGGATAGTGAGCTAATTTGTTGGAGTTTATTCTTACAAATGAAGCTTGAATACATGTTAATGGACTCTGGACATAACTGTTTACACCGACTCCCGTTTGGAACCTACAGATGACTCTGGAGGTCTACCGTCGTCACAGCCATCACTGTGCACAGAAGCACTTGTCCCCCACCACTCAGACCCTCTCTCTGCCTGTCCCTCAGCAGTGTGCACCACGTAAGCTTAACAAATCTAGGGCTTGTTCTCTAAGAATCACCATACCAAATGCATCGTTATCCCATTAGACCCCTGGAGATGTACTGGTCTTATTTGCAAATTTTACTTTTGAGATTCTTGAGCATTTGTTATTCACAATGCTCATGCTAACAACTGCATGAACACAAATAAGAGGACAGAAAGGCCTGGTTTTCTAAGACACACGAGTATTCTGCTCAGATTTTTTCAATAATCAGACTGCTGATATTCGTATCCAAACTGAGACAGCCATCTAGAGCAACCAAGTCCCTCAGGCTAACAGCTTATGAATGACAAACCTGCCTGCCCTGTAAGTGAACAAGAAATACATGAGGATGTCTGTAGTAGAAGTTGGGCGCCAATTTGTAGTAGAAGTTATTATTTAAGCCCCAAATTTGTTGGCGGTATGATCTCCTACCCGAAGGAAACCAGTAAAGGAAGACACAACTCGATAATTATGGTATAAATTGCACGCCTGGATTGGGCAGATTTACCACTACACTACTCTAATCCCCGGCTATGAGATCCCTTATAACTTGCGGTTTTTCTAGGCCATGTGGTCGTCGGCTTCCTTCTGCTCTGCTTCCTCCTGCTTCTCCCTCTGCTCTCCTTCTACTTCTCTGCTTCTGCTTCTGCCTCTGTCTCCTTTTATAACGAATTCCTCTCACTCTCTCCTCTCCTAAGCCTTTTTCTCCGCCTCCCCTTCTACTGCCCAATCTCTGGCTCTAGTCTTTATTTTACAGGTTTTAATTGGACAGAAGGTTTACAGGACGTCACCTGTGTACAGATTCAATCATCCTCTGCAGCCCCTCCCAGAAGGGTGGAACTAGGATCAAAATACAAGGCTGAGGCTATCCACTGGGAACTAGAATCAAAATACAAGGCTGAGGCTATCCACAACAGACGTCTATCGTGTTTATTTGATGTTATAATTGATTCAATAAACAAAACCCAGAATAGCTTGCTGAGTCCAATTCTGTTCACTGGATGACAACACACTCACAATTTCTTCTGGGAAACTCAGGCAGATGCTATGACAGCTCTACCCCACTGGAGCACAGCTGTGTCTGCAGGCAAACCCAGTGGAGCTCTCTGGAAGTCCTGGGAGGCCTGTTTGATGCTTGCCTCCTCCAAGCACCTGTGAAAAGGGCACCAACCACACAGCACCTAAAGAGAGTCCTGGGCCTGACCCACATCTCTTACCTTTCTCGTTAGTGGTACTTCTATAGGGACAGGGACCAGCTCCGCCAGGAGACACCCGTAAAACGCAACCATGAACATTATAGGGTCACTATTTGGAAACACGAGTGCCACCTACAAGTGGAAAACAACAACAACAACAAAAAAACCTGTGAGATCGCAAAACTGACAGAGGCTTTTCATCATTTAGAATTTCTGTTAATTAGATAAAGATGAGGTTTTTTTTTTTTTTTTTTCAAATTTAGTTGAGAAAATCTAATTCTGTTAAAAAAAAAAAAAAAATGTTGGAATTCATTCCTGTTCCTCAAATTTCCTTATTCATACAACTTTGAATAAACAGTTGTAGGTGCAGCCTTTACTGTACATGGCACAAAACAGTTCAAAGTGCTAAGCTAAGGCCTCTGACGCATGCAGACTGAGAGCCGGAGTTGACACCCACCCACACTGGCTATTGCTGTCCATAAACAGTCCAGTCGGCTGGTTTGGCGGCCGATACCCGAGCACACTAAGCCATCTTGCTGGACCAATTCATATATTTTGAAACACATATTTCCTTGCATATGATTTTTTTTAAATATTTAGATGTCTATTTTATTTCCTCAGTCATATGGATATTTCTTTGGGTCTGCCATAATCCCTAACTGTCATTTAAAAACTACTATCTGGTCAAATTCATAAAAGTATTTATGAGATAAAATTTTATAAGACCCAAATATAGTAACTGGACTTGTAATGGTAAGCAATAAGCCAGAATAATACTGTGAGCCTTTGAGAAGACAAACAGTGGCTTTGCTTATCACTCAACTCCTAAGACAAAATTTAAGCCATGTCTAGTTATCTTCATCCTGTGCCCAAGTGTATGAGCTACATATCTAGCACGTTTATTGAAAAGAAAACTGTCTCCTTCTATAGATGATTAAATGGTGGTTGCCTCAGCTGTAACTCTGAGACAAGATTAACTGGTACAGAAGAAGTGTTTTTAGAGAACGTTACACAGAGGTGTATGTATGCACTTTGTAGGGGACATTATCGCAGGAGCATGATCCTTCCAGTGACTGATAGCTCAGTCACTAGAAGCTGGTTCAACTGTTCAGATATCCCATGATGTACGATGTACAGGTTCTCTTGCAAGTCAAGAAAGTATCTGCAAGTCTCTGTCTCTCTAAGAATGCTTTTCAAAATAAATAAATGAATGAATGAATGAATGGATGGATGGATGGATGGGTGCGTGAATGGATGGATGGGTGAGTGGATGGATGGGTGGGTGGATGGGTGGGTAAGTGGATGGATGGGTGGGTGGATGGGTGGGTGGGGGATGGATGAATGGATGGGTGGGTGAATGGATGGGTGGGTGGATGGATGGATGGGTGGGTGGATGAATGGATGGGTGAGTGGATGGGTGGGTGGGGGATGGATGAATGGATGGGTGGGTGAATGGATGGGTGGGTGGATGGATGGATGGGTGGGTGGATGGATGGATGGGTGGGTGGATGGATGGATGGGTGGGTGGGTGAATGGATGGGTGGGTGGGTGAATGGATGGGTGGGTGGATGGATGGATGGGTGGGTGGATGGATGGATGGGTGGGTGGATGGATGGATGGGTGGGTGGGTGAATGGATGGGTGGGTGGATGGATGGATGGGTGGGTGGATGGATGGGTGGGGCGGGGTTTGGGAAATGCCTTCATTGGTAAAAACTGTATGGTGTTATCAGGAGGAGCTGAGCTTGATCACCAGAACCCTCATTTTAAAAGGCCAGGTATGGTGGTGTGTGCCTGTAATTGGAGCAGTGGGGGGTGGGGGTGGAGAGCGTGGATCCCAGGGCCTCTGTGCTAGTCAGCCCAGCCTATTCAGCAAGCTCCTGAAGAAGAGCACCTGAAGGTGCACTCTGTCCTCTAATGTGTGTGCACACATATTAATACTCTGAGAATCCTCAAACCTGTTTGGAACTAGAAGTGCAGTCTAAAACGTCACATTCCCGCTGGATTGCTGAGGCCACTCCTCCAGTCTCGATGCTGAGAAGTCGCAAAGTCACTGTGATGGCTGCGTCTGTGTACACGTTATTCTCTAGTCCCACCCTAAAAACCTCTGAGATGTTTGTCCCTGAGGTCACACAGTTGTGTCACACACTCTGGCGTGGGTCTGCACACCCCCTTCAGTGTGCACACTGTCCCCGTGCAGGACTTCATCCTGCTACAACACGTGGCTCTGCTTTCTGAGCAGCATCTTTTCTGGACTCACATCTGTTAGGCGCTGGGTCTCGAATGAGTCTGTAAATCTGCCCTGTTTCTCTCTGTGCATGCTTTGCGCTCCTGTTCCCATTTCTCCTGTCCCCCGACTCCTCTGTTATTTGTTAAAAGGCTTATTTCTACTTTATGTGATATGTCAGGAGCCACAATGAGACACGCTAATAATTAGCAGGTGATCATCCTGAAATGCTTGCCTTGGATTTATTATATAATCTGTGACAAGTGAGTCCTCATTCAGCAAGGCTGTGAGGGACTTATTTTAGGAAAGATTCCTGGTATTAATATGCTTTTTCTATTATTATTATTAAACATATGTAACAATCACTAAGCAATAGCCCACCCCTTTTGAGCAGATCTCTGCAGATCTCCAAAGATGTACTGTCTCGTAGTGATGCTATATAGACAAATAGATGACTTCTTAAGTCTTAATGATGATCCTATAAGAATTCCTAAAATTATATCAATGATTATTAAGCTCTTTTATAGTGGGACTGGTATTAAGTCCTTTTCTGATAGTCAAAACTGCAATAAGAACTCTGCCAGTCTCCCAAGTGTCATGAGTTAACAGCCCTTAGATAGTAACCTGACTTTTTCCTGCTCAGAGCACATTCCAAGAGATTGTAAAACAATTAACCAAAAGTCACTAAAAGGGAACTCACGATTTATTATAGGTACTAGGACAGAAGATAAAATATTGCCTGGGTTTATCTATACAAAGCTTCACTAATTTCTTAAGTTATAGTTTTAAACCTTCGGTGAACCTGTGGAGCTAGACAGGTGATGGATGTTTAGTCAGATAATTACTCCTAATGAATATGCATGTAAACATTCTCTGTTGTAAACTTCTATTTCAATTTATGATTTGAATTTTAGTGTGAACTTGTGATGAACTTTGTAACATGTGACCATGTACTCTGTAAGAAGTATAAGTACTGAGGGCAAAGAGATGTGAGTTAGTTAGATATAGAATAGAGTTAGAATAGAGAGTTAGAATAGAAGGTAGAATAGAGAGAGAGTCCCTTTTCCCAGATAGAAGTTTTCCTTTTTCCCCACTTAGGACCTTTCTCCTTTTCCCCATAGATAGCTTTCATAGGAAACTTTTAACAACTCAGTAATAAATGCTATAATCACATCTCTAAGTGTCTCTTCTTCCTTTGACCTCAGACTAGCAGGCATAAATTAGGGCCCAGCAGTTCCTGCTGAGAGAGCACAAAGGCTATTTGCCTAATCCTCTGCTGTCTTTGGGGTGAGGTGCTAAGTGCCAAAAATGGCAGTTTCTAGCCAGAGGATACCAGAGGGCAGGTAGCATAGTAGCATACATAGTAAATAAACTTTTCTAGCATAGACAAGTAAACTTTATTAAACAGCAACCCTAAATATCTCGTAAGACCAAAGTCTTACCCCGAATCTCTTAAGACCAAGTCTTACCTCCCACCCCTCACCCCCAACCCCCCCCCGCCCCGCTCTTCCCATCCCCCTCATCTGTCTCAAGAAGAATCGAGGAGAAGAAAGAAGACACCTTCTCCTCTCCCTCCAAGCCAGGGCTCCCGGGACCCCTGTGGCAGTGATGAAGGTTTTGCCTGCAGGTATGTCTATGTGCACCACAGGCCTGCAGAGCACACTGGACCTCTGGAACTGGAGTTACATGTAGGTGCTAGGAGCCAGACCCAGGTCCTCTGGAAGAGGAAGTGTTCTTTACCACTGAGCTATCATCTCTCGAGCCCCTCATTTTTGGTTCCTAAGGCAGAGCATCACTTTGTAAACCAGGCCAGCCTGGAGTACAAAGTCTTCTGCCTCTTTAGTACTAGGATGGCAGGCATGCCCCAGGCCCACTCACTTTCCTCTTCCTGGTCTCTCTAAGTAGAATCCTTTTCTCTCATTTATGGAACATTGTAATTTCAGGCCTCAAGAGACATCCATGTTTAGAAACCTTCTTTCTGCACCTGGTTTTCCTATGTCCCCTTTACTTTCTCCCTCCCTTTCCTTTGTCTTTGAATGGTTTTCCTTCACAGGACTTCTCTTCTCGTGGGCGGAGTCACATGAAGGTGTAAAGCAGGAAAGGCCCCTTGGAATTCCAGGTTATCTTGTCAATCAGACACTTTAGGATACCTGTCCCTGGGAAACACTTATCAGCTTTTCTCACCTTCCATCCTGATCACTTAGTAACTCCAGGGTAAACTCTTGCTCAGCCCGCTTGGAGCAGTTCAACACACCAGAGCTTTCTACAATGACAGAAACCCTCCACCCCAACTGCACACAGTGACCCATATTAGCTACAGGTGCCTGGCTGCTGGGTCCCTGCTAGGCCATCTTAATTCTTACCACAAAGTTCTTTTCATATAAAGTAATTTTCCATTGCTAACTTTAAGCTTCTTATATTAGCACTGTAATTCTAAGCAACTGATAGGACATTGATTTCAGTAGAGTATATATTAAGGTCTCTATTTTGATTCACTCCGGTAAGGTCGCATTCGAGCTACTTACTCTGTCTCCAGGGTTAAGCAGTGGCTCATTCTTACTGGTCAGTTTATTAAGCAGAGTATAAGCTAACTTTAAACTCCGACTCCAGAGCTTGCCTAAAACAAAACAAAAGTAGTGAGCAATGTTAAGTTGTGAAAAACTACTGGTTAACATTTACCATAGTGAGCACAGACCCTGTAACAGACCTTTTCCCTATTGGTCAATTCAGTTTCCAACTGTGAACTATGTAGTGCGATTCTGCCAGTAACACCACAGCTTTCTCTTGAAAAATAGCCTATATCTAGTTTTATTTACACAAATAAGATTTTATTATAAAAATCAGTCAGCAAACAGGCCATACTATGTATATGTTGTACATGTGCATATGCACACACATGAAGAGAACGTATAATTTTCAAGGAACATGACCGTATATGACACTGCTTTTTCTAACTAACACTGCATTGTGGATGTCGTCTTATGATTTTAAATGTTCACTAATGACATCATTTGAGTGGTGTGTGTTCAGGAGCTGAGTTACGTCTCCCACAGTTTAACTTGGGAGAGCCAGCATTATCAGAATGGGACATCTGCTCAGGCCATGCTGCCCCTCATGGAGAGCGGTTGCCACGCTCACACCCAGCCCTGGTGAGTTCTCAAAAGTCAAAAGCTTTGCTGAGAAAGAAGAGGACGAAAGAGAAGTGAGGGGCACAGGTGTGTCTGAGCGGGAAGGCAGGAGTAAGCATGCGTAGAAATCAGAGGTCATCGCCAGCACCCACAGTGGTGTCAACTTCACTGTGTACACTGTATCAAACTCCTTAAACACGGAGGTCCTTGCGGGGCAGCCTGTGAGGGTGTTCTCTGTCTGAATGGATGCTCATATGTAACTATGGTGAAGCAGGCGCTGCGCTCACATGTGTTAACTAGGAGACCTGAGAAACCAGTAAGAAAAACATTAACCCCACCCATGGCTTCAGCCTGCTTTAAAAGATCTGTCCAGGGTGTTAGTACATCCTCATGTCCCAGCAGAATCTACGTGTCTGTCATGAACAACGCTTCGTGACCAAGTCAGTTTTACCCCAACAATACAAACTCTGGGACTATTAGCAAAATATGCGTACTAATAGGACAAAATGAAAGAGCAGATAGTAATCTCAAAAGGTAGATGAAAATTGAATTATTCACAATTTTAAAATGACTATAAAAGATCTGAATCCTTATACTAGGCATGAAAGGAAACAAACTTCCTTAACATGATAAAGGGTACCATTAAACCCAGCAGGAAGTATCACAGTGATGTCACATGCTGAAGGCCTTCCTCCAGAGCAGAGCCGAGGAGGCAACATGTGCCTTCCATGTCAGACTGAGCACTTGAGCCAGAGCAAGGCAGAGGAGGTGAACTAACCAGAAATAAAACTGTTGTAGATGCTATGATTATGTACTTCGTGAATCTTTTACAAGTGAACTTAGTAAGACTGCCAGATTTATCAACATATAAAGGCCATTCAGCATAAACGCTACAATACTATTCATATATTTAAGACTTAAGTGTCACAGGAAACATAAAAGCTCTCCATAGAAAGTTATACATTAGGGCTGGAGAGATGGCTCAGCGGTTAAGAGCACTGACTGCTCTTCCAGAGGTCCTGAGTTCAATTCCCAGCAACCACATGGTGGCTCACAACCATCTGTAATGGGATCTGGTACCCTCTTCTGGTGTGTCTGAAGACCGCTACAGTGTACTCACATACATAGAATAAATAAATAAATAAATCTTTAAAAAAAAAAAGAAAGAAAGTTATACATCATGGGCTAGCAAAATAGTTCAGGGGGTCAAAGCACTTGTCGCCAAATCTAACTACCCAATTTCAATTCCTGGAACCCACATGATAGAAAGAAAGCAATGACTTTCACACGTAGTCCTCTGACCTTTGTGTAAATGTCATAATAAGCATGGACACACGTGTATACACACACATTAAAAAAGAAAAGAATTATCAACAACAAACCTTATAAAGGTGTTCATTTGCAAACAGATTGGAAGCAGTGCTCATCAAAACCTCAGACACAGAGACAAGAAACAAGCTACTTCTACAACAGACCCTGAAATACATGGAGTGCAACAGCTAAGGTACCTTGGTGACAAGAGAAGGCACTCGAAAGTGTCAAAACTTGTCATATAAAGCTATGACATCAAGAGTGTGGTCATGCTGTGTGTGGTGCACACCTTTAATCCCAGCACTCTGGAGCAGAGGCAGGTAGATCACTGTGAGTTCAAGGCCAGCCAGAGCTACATAGTATGACCTGTCTCAAAAACTGAGACAAGCGTGCATTTTTCGGCTTTACATTGTGCACCAAGCATCGTGTCTCCTGCAGCACACAGAGAACAGAGTGAGGGGAATAGGAGGCACATAGCTCTCTGCTGATACTTGCCATAGGTGAGGGTGCAGGTGGCTTTCCCCGCTGTATCCAAGGCAGTCAAGCAGGGGGCTTTAGGCTGTGTTGTGCCCCAGAGCTGCAGTGCAGCCAACAGAGACGGTGGCCCAGAAGTCCCCACTGGCAGAGGCTCTCCCTTCAGGACAGCCATCTGATCCCCCTCAGGCTTGGGCTGGCGCGGATCTGGTTGCTGAACTATAAGGTAATGAGACAGTTTACATTACCATGGACACATCTGCTTACTAACAATTGTACTTTGTCACCAAAATTATAAAACATTTATAATAAGTAATCTGCCCAGAGTCACCGACAGATTAACCAAAGGACTAAAGCAAGATCAGTTACAGACAATTATTTTGAGACAAAAAACCTCTTCCCCATTCTGTTACCCACAACCTCATATGATAAAGGTGACCCCAGGCCATTTCTACCTTCCTCCCTTGGGGATGCTCTCTGACATGGTGGTACTCCATGGCAGCTCCAAGGCAGAGGCAGGAAGGCTTTAGAGCCTGAGAAACTGGTCCTAGAGACCAGCTCACTTAAGACCAACTGGGCAGAACCACTCTGCAGTTGGGCATCAAAACCACCAGCGCTGGGGGCTAGAGAGACCACCAGGTGGTTAAGAACACTGTCGCTCTCAGAATCTATTAACTCTAGTTACTACTCTGACATCCACAGGTATCAACCACACAAATGGTACATATGCATATATGTAGACAAAACACTCACACCTTAAACAATTAAGAATTAAATAAACACACTGGCATCATTTGGGGACAACATAAGAGTCTATTTCTAGAGGTTATTCGTCAGCTCTGTCACATGATTAACAAAGCTGATCTCTATGCTGCAGGCACAGCTGAGTGGTGGAATAGTCAGCTACAAGTGTGAGGTTCTGGGTTCAATTGCCAACAGCTCTGATGTAAACAGAAAAAGAAAGCTCTCTGGCTGAGCATGGTGGCAGCCACCTGCAATCCCAGCTCTGAAAAGACTCAGGGAGGAAGACTGCAACTTCAAAGCCAGCCTAGGTTAGGGTGAGCCCACTGTCCCCCAAAGGCTGACATCTTGCTTTAAGAAACACATACTGTGAACTCTAACTTGTCTCATTATATAAGATGACCAGGTTTCTGAAAAACAGACCTTCAGATATAGAGGAGATGCCCATGCTGGCAACACTGCACAGAGGCAAAGTAGGGAGGGTTAGTTGTGTGGTGCCTGTTGTCTAACACACAGACACACACACAGACACACACACAGACACACACACAACACACACAACACACACACATACACACACACACACACCACGCACACACAGCACCACGCGCAGCGCGCACGCACGCACACGCAGACATTTGCACGAACACGCACATGCAAACACACACACATACATACACATGCACACATGTACATACACACAAATGCATACATACATGCACACACATACATACACATATCCACACATGTACACACACTAATACACGCACACACACATACATACATGCATGCACACATGAACACATACATGCATGCATATGTACACATGCCAGCACTGGCTTATTTCTGTGCTCTACAGGTTTTCTCTTCCTTTTGCTAGTTTTCTTTAAAAAAAAAAAAAAAAGTCTGCATTCTTTCCTTTCTAACTATGTACTCCTTTATAAATGAGAGGCTAATAACATTAGGAGAAGAAGCCAAAGATAAGTTAAAAACCAAATGCTTTAAAGCCATGGGATGACGAGTAGTTTGGACTTAATGTTTAAATAAAAATTTAAATAATCTAAAAATGAAAATTTAAATAATCTAAATTAAACATCGGAAGTATTTTTATGAGAGCTAACCAGCAGACGGGATGCAGAGAGATGCTGAGTCACCTTACCATGAGCTGTACGTTTCCTACCTGCCCATACACAGGAAGCGCTCAGCGTGGCTCTGCACTCACCACTGCACAGGTGACTAATGTTTTACTATGTCACCACATGTAGCGACTCACGGGAAATGAACATTTGCCTGTCTTCCAATATTCACAAAAACATGCAAGACCAAGTCAGGAAACTCTACCTTCTAGTAACTCCTCAAAATCATCCACAAAGAACTCCTTCAGAGGAGGGCGCTTTGGCCTCTTCAGGGTATTCAGCAGCTGCTGGATTTTGGAGGACACTCTGCTGTTCACAGGCACGCCTGTCAAGGGGAGAGCAGAGAAGGACTGTGTCATGCCATGGCTGCTGGAGCCCACGCGAGTGTGAGGTCTGATGACCAGCTGTTCGGTGGAGCAGACCTACAGATCCAGCCAGGTGCTGCTCCTATCGGTTGTCTTAGGCTGTGCTGATCCATATGACAAACATTTACTGGACATCTTTCAGGAAAGAGGACTTGTTCTGAGCTAACAGTTTATAAAGCAATCCCGAAATCCTGTGGGGAGGAGGGCAACTCCGTGGCCCTTTCAGAGCACATGTCAAACTCACTGCAGGGTCTTATTGGAATGTAACCGATGGGTACTCGAGAGACGGTTCAATGGTTAGGGCACTGACTGCTCTTCTAGAGGACCTGGGTTCAAATCCCAGCATACATGGCAACTTAAAACCATATGTAACTCCAGGAGGATCCAATACACTCTTCTAGCCACTGTGGGCACAGCATGTACACAGACGTTACACCCAGCAAACGATATACATAAAAAAATAAAAAGAAGTAAAATCTCAAAAGAATATTTTAAAACGAGACTATAATGTACTTGTTCTGCTTTTCTGCAGAGGATGCATGTCTGGCAGCAGCAGACAACACAGCCAGTGGTGGGAACTTAGATGCTTCTGTCAGACAGACACCCACACAACAGCAACACCGATGGTGTCTACTGTGGCAGAAAGTCTTCCTGGATGTGAGATTTATGCCAACATGCGATGAATTCAATGCAATTAATTTACAGTATTTTAGTTCAGTGCAACCTAGGCGTGGTGACACATGCCTTTAATCCCAGCTCTTGGGAGGCAGAGGCGGTAAATCTCTATGAATTTGAGGTCATCCTGGTCTTCATAGGTAGTTCCAGGCTAGCCTTGGCTACATAGTGAGACCCTATCTTAGAAGGAAAGAAGAGAAGAGAGGAGAAAAAGAAGAGATTTTTCAGTTTAAGTTTAGGTTTTTAAAAAAAGGTAAATTATTAGAGCTGAAGAGATGGCGTCACAGTTAAGAGCACTGGCTGTTCTTCCAGGACTCAGGTTTGATTCCCACTGCCCACATGGCAGCTCACAAATATCTGCGATTCCAGTCCTAGGGGATCTGATGCCCAATTCTGACCCGTATCATCAGATGCAAACACCTTCCCTATTCCTCCGTCACTGCTGTTTCCTCCTGACTTCATATGTAAAGTGGTTTTTTTAACTCACTGAGTCCACGTAACGCGGCCAGTTTGTTTGTATACAGGTCCAGGGCCATTAACAGGAGCAAGGACAGTCTCTCAGGGGTCGTATCACTGAGGAGAGTGACTCTCTCCACACCAGCCATCGAGAGCGGGACCTCCTGACACCCTTACCAAGGCCTGGACCTGGCCCGGCTTGGCCTTGGGTGGATCTTGTGCATGCCATCATGGCTGCTGTGGTCTTTCTCCTCAGACCCTTTCTCTCTGGCTCTTTGCCTTCTGGCAACCAGGATACCACATGTTCCCACCATGATTATCGCCTGGCCTCAAGCCTACAACCAAGGGGCCAAGTGACCAAGGACTGAGATCAAACTAAACCCTTTCTCCTTGGGTATTCTGTCAGAACAGACTTCATGTTCAGTCATTGTCCTACTGCTACGGACAGACACCGCGACCACTGTGACTCTTAGAAAAGAAAGCACTGAATTGAGGGCCTGCTTACAGTGTTAGAGACCCAGTCCTAAGCCATCACAGTGGGACGCAGACAGACAGGTGCTGGAGCAGTAGCTAAAACTCTGCATCCTGATCTGTAGACAGCAGGGGGGGGGTTGGCTTCTGAAACCTCAAAGCCCACCTCTAGTGACACACTTCCTAATCCTTCTAATTCTTCTCAAACAGTTCCACTCCCTGGTGACTAAGCGTTCAAACATACTAGCTTAACCGATGGGGCCATTCTCACCAAGCCACCACACTAAATAACAGATGAACTGAGAAAGACCACACCTCCTACACCAGCTCCATCTTGCTCCTCCTCTTAAAAGATGAGCATTTACACTGCTTTCTGGTTATCCCTCCTGCGTCCTACTACAAAGGAGTACAGACGCAGTCCTGACTTGGTATCGTCTATCTTACACAGATGTGGACGGCTACAGACGTCTTTTGACTTTGCTTCTCCATTTAACACCACTTGGGAAAGCACTCCAACGGCGTGCACAAAGATCCTTCTCGTTCACTCTGCCAAGCGCACGGTCCTCTAAGACCTTTCCTGAGCCAGCCTGGGAGGCTTCGAGAATTTTATATGGTTTCTAATACAATTAAAGCCAGGGCTGCAATGTATGACAGTGTGCGCATCCATTTCCTTAGTGTTGCAGGAATAGGCTCAGAAAAAAATTCCTAAATTGGCTTATCTGCTGCGTTCGTTTCTTTCCCTGCTGTTGTGACAAAATACCCTGACGAAAGCAATTCACAGGAGAAGGATTTATTCTGGGACAGTTTAACAGGATACTTCCCATTTTAGTGAGGAAGACTTAACAGCAAGAGCTCAGGGTGAGAAGTGCACACCTTCGGTTGCGTTCTCCTTCTCATGCCATCCAGGACCCTAGCTCATGAAACAGTGCTGCCCACATCCAAGGCACACCAGCCCCACCTCAGCTAACCTCACCTAGACAAGCCCTCATGGGCGTGCTCAGAGGTGGCTTTAGATTTTCTCGAAATTCAACTTTTCTATTGTTTCCCCCCTACGTGTTTGGTGTCACATCCAAGAAAATGCAATCTTATTAAGTCCATCCCCAATGTTTCCTTTTGATGGTTTTATATTATTCGGCCTTTGATCCATTTCATTTTTGTATGTAGTGGTAGAGAAAGGTCTAAGTTCAGTATTTTATACGTGGATATCTTGGTTTCCAAGCACCATTGGCTGAAGACTGTCTTTTTCCTATTGAATGATCTTAGCACCAAGTTATCAAGACATGTGCACACACATGTGTGTACATACTCATATATAGTATAAGTAGATAGACAGATATGCGATTTCAAAAAAACATCTGATCATACACATGAGGGCTGATTTATGAGTTTCCTGTTCTGGTCTGGGCTGTAGAGCGCTGTCTTCATGCCGGGCCTACACACTCTGATTGCTCCTGCCCTGAGATCAGTTTCAGAAACATGAGTGTCCTCAGCTTCATTCTTCATTTTTAAGATTTCTATGACCATGAATTTTTAGGGTAAGTTTATATTATGACCATTTAAGGTTCCATGAATTTTTACAGTAAGTATGTTTCTAAAAAAAAAAAAAAAAAAAATCACTGAGATTTTCAGAGATTACACGGTGAATTTATAGACTGCTCTGAGCAATTCTGCTTTAATTCTGTTCTCTCTGTGACAGCTTTGTGTCTTACTACTTCATTGAAGTCACTGTCACCTCTATCTGTGTGAACATGTTTAGCGTTTGGTTTTGCACATGCAAAATTGTATCATCTCTAGAGAGACTTTTACCTCTTCCTTCCTAATTACGATGCCTTCTGTTTATTTTTCTTTGCTTAATTTTTCTGGCTAGGGTTCCACTTGCTTGTTAACTAGAGGCGTTGCCCTCTGCCTCACGTCTCTGAATCCTGATCCACTCAACAGGACACTATAAAATCGCTCTTCAAAGAGCTAGCCTTCAGCCTGCATCCCTTTACGGATTGTCTTCTGTGTGTGCACAGCTGTATGTTTTGTATTTCTTTCTTCCTACTTTAGATTTACTTTGTTCTTCTTTTTCTACTTAAGGAAACTCTTAGAACACTGGGCTCAGCCGTTTTTAATTTCTAATAATATTATCTGAAGGTCTAAATCCCCTCGCATCACTCTCTGAGTCTGCCTCAGGCTCATGGCTGTGAGGGATCTGAGTGCAGGACCAAGCTCACTCTGAGGATAGGAACTTTCCCAGCAGCCTATTTCCCTTCTCCTTCAAAACTGGGAAGGGACCTGTCTCCTAGATATCTCCAATCACTCTTCTATGTGATGTTGTCTATGGTAACATTCACCACACACTGCTTTCTGTTGATCTGCACAGAAGAATCACAGATGATGTGCTTAGCTGGAGAACAGGAATACACCATGATAAATATCACAGAGAGACTTGCACTCCGTTCTTTCAGAACGAGAGAGGCGCCTTTCTTACCGTCCGCCGTCTCCAGCACGTTGCGGCCGTGCCCTCGAGGAATGCCTCGCACGGAAGCCATCTGTGGACGCTCGTAGGCTGAGTGCTCCACAAGCCCAGTGGTAACATCCGGTGGGGCAGAGTGCAGATCTGGTTTTTGGGAAAACATACCCAAATAACAGTGATTAATTCAACAGGCATGAAGTTTCTATTCAAGCCTGTCAGTGTAAAGCTTCGCTGTCTGAGCTCTAAGCAGGGGATGAGGTGGTGGCTCACCTCACCTCCTCGGATGATACAGACCGAGAACTACCGAGTACCTCAGAAGTGCACGGGAAACTTGCCTCTTAACAACACTGCCTAACACGATCGTAGCTGGAAAGCTTCCCTCAAGGAAACAAAAATTAATTTGAAATAAAATGCTAATAAATGCTTTTTGTTTCATTATGAAAAGCAAACGGCCTTCTGACTTCCCCCAAAGTAGGCTGGATGCTATGAAGACATCATCTTTGTAGGCCCAAGGATAAAAGCACAAGTAGAAGATGCAAAGACGGCGGAGCAGTGAGGAACACTGGCTGCTCTTGCAGAGGACCCAGGTTCAGATCCCAGCACCCACATGGCAGCTCACACCTGCCTGCAACTCCAGTTCCAGTGCATCCAACGCCCTCTTCTGGCCTCCTTAGACACTGCATGCTCATCAGGATATACGTAGGCAAAATAATCATATACATAAAATAGACATCAATCTTTTTAAAACAAAGTACAAAAAGCAGTCCACCATTAAACATGCCTTTAATACCAGTACTTCAGGAGACAAGGGCAGGCAGGTCTCTCTAAGTTTAAGGCAAGCCTGGTCTACATATCAAGATCCAGGGCAGCCAGAGTTACATGGTGAAACCCTGTGTCTGGAATTTTTTTTTCTAAATTAAATACAAAAACTAAAACTGCCCCATATGCTAGTTAAAAAATTTCTGCAACGAGCCAGATGCACCATAAGTGATGCACACCTGTAAGTCTAACTGTTTGGGAGACAGAGACAGAGGGTCACAAGTTCATGGCCAGTTTGTATAGTTATAACACAACCCATCTCAAATGAACAAAATATTTTCTAGATTAAGAGACTACAGTCAACTTAATATATAATCAATTAATGTTATATTTAAGGCAGATTGCATGAGATACAACTGAAATTATTCCTTTCATTTTTTTTCAACATAATTTTTTGTTTAATTTTCATGAAACGGGGCTTTGATCTGTTGTAAATACTGACTATAATTTGCTACTGAATTTTCATTACTGCTGGGCCTACTGCTATGAGAGAGAGTAACTGTGGAACGAGGCATGGTGGCACACACTGAGTGTACACTGGGTGCAGAGAGTCTGTGTGTGATGAAGGCTGGAGATCTGCAGAGTTCACAGAAGAGTGCTCCTTATCTCTCTTAAGACTCTGTTGCTTTAATTCCGATCCTCTATCATTTCATTAGCTTAGATAAAATTCAAAGAAAGATCTGAATGTATAGGAAGAAAGAAAATATACAGGACAAAACACACACTTACTATTCATATATCAGAATACACATTTTTGAAAGAAAACTAAAATTTCAGTTTTTGCAGCCCGAGAAAAGGCCTGGTGATGAGCAAACTCTCAAGTATGACTCCCTGGAAGACCCTCCGGTTTATAAAGAAACATCCCTGTGCTTCCAAACCTAGCAAAAAGAACAGTGATGATAAGAGTATATATGAAAAGATGTTAACTTATACACTACAAAGTATATAACAGCTCCATAAAACTAAACTTTTCTTTACAAAGCTATCACTATAAACATTGCTTTTGAAGATAGATGTTTTACCTTTGTCAAAATGTTTAATGTATTTTATTTCTTCAATCTAAAAACGGAAAGTAATTCGACCTAAAAAGTTACACCTCAAATTTTTTACTTAATATACTGTTCTTTCTATATTTTTCCTTCATTCAGCTGAAGAGCTATAGCAGAGCGAGAAGCTAAAATGGCGGCTTTGTAATGAGGACAGGGAAGGTGGGTACGCACTGAGTTCCCCCCAGGCCAATGACCAAGGAGCTTTATCGTTCAGAAATCAGAGTAGTATAAATCTGGGACAGTTACACACTCCACTAGTTAAGCGTTCCTAACAGAAACTCCGAAACGTTCCAATGTGCCGCTATAAATCTCATACTTGAGATTAAGGAAGTTAAACCTGAATTTAGAAATCAAGTTAAGAGACAATGAGACGGCTCGGTGGATAAAATCCCTTGCCGTGACCTCTAACCTCAGTTCAGTCCCTGGGATACGTAGTAGAGGGAGAGAACTGACTGACAAATGCACACTGTGTCACATTCACACACACATTCACGTGACCACACACACACACAAAGTAACAAAGCTGGTCTGCAGGTAAAGGCAGTAGCCACCAAGCGTGATGACCTGAGCTCATTCTGCAGAACCGACACGGTAGGAAGAGAGAACCAGCTCCCACAAGCTTCCCTCAGACCTCTACCCATGTACCTCACGCACACATGCACACAAAATAAATAAAATTTATTTAAAATGAAAAGAATAAATAAATAAAATTTAGAAATCAAGGTAACTGTGCTCTTTAGTTATCCAATAGCATATCAATAATAATTTTGCAGGAAGGTATTAGAATCCAAGTTGGGATTTGTTGTTTTAACTGAGTAGAATCAATCAACACTAGGCTGAGCATGTCAGACAAGAAAAGGACCCTCATGGCACACCTGCAGGAGACAGGATGGATCACCCATCAGCACACGCAGCAAAGCTACCTTATAAATACCTACAGCCACATCCTCTTCAGAGAAAGACCACACCTAACTCCAACACACACCAGGGTAAGTTCTTGTTAAGACGGCCATAACAGAACACAGAAACCCTGATGCTGACCAAATGTTGAGAGCCAGGGCTAGTTTGACATGCTAAACATGATCAAGGAAAAACAGCCTGCCAGTAACAAGCCTTTAATGCTGTGTGCTCTTGGGTCCTGCCCCCTGAGAAAGCGCCTCAGACAACAGAGACAGGAAACAGAGCATTACTCAGAGGGCAAGAGAGCATGCTGGGTAATCGGGAGAGCCTGAGTTCAGATCCCAGGACCCACGTAAGACGCAGGGATGTGTGAGGCTATAGTCGCAGCACTGACTGTTCAGTGGGGTTGCTGGCAGCCAGCCTAACTCCAGGATTAGTGAAAGATCCTGTTTCAAGGGAAAAAGCAGGATACTCAATGTTCTTGTTCTCTCTCTCTGTGTGTATGTGTGTGTGTGTGTATACCTCTGTGTGGTCACGCACATGCACACACGCACACACACACGTACCCCACTAAACAAACAAGTAAATACAGAACAAAAACCAAATAAAAGCCTCCAGAGAAACAGGAAAGCAAAGTAATGGCTGCTTTCCTGCTTCAGACTGTCAAGATTCCTTGAGGAAACGTAGACCACAGCCAACAGCCACACAGGAAATGAGCAAGCCACAGACACCCTGGAGGCAGCAGCTCTAATGGCTACCTCCTCTTGTGGCCCCACTATTCATGCAGCTGCTCTGTGGGCAAGAAGCACGATGTGGCGGAGTCTCCCCAGGACACACGCTGCAGTGGGAAACAGATGTTCAGCAGATTACAGGAACTGTATAGGGACTCAAGGAATAAAAATCAAAGAGCCACACTAACAGGGCCCATGGAGGATGTTGAAACAAACCACAGGCTACGAGGAGAAACCCGGCCACTCACCCCTCATCCAGCCAGCACAGCAGACAGGAAAAGAACTCAGAAGATGGTCCCAGCATCACCTACCATGGCTTGCAGAAACTCTTCCTGCCCCACCAGCCAGTCCTAATACACGGCAAGTGGTCACCACCCTAGGTCCAGCAGTACCAGCACCCTTCCCCACCACGCAGTGAGAACTCAGGCAAGGTGTCCTCGTTCTTTTGAGGGTCCTGGGACAAGGATGTCGGTGGGCTAATCACAAAACTACTTACGTATTGGGTTTCAAATGACTCAAGACGTCTTTCTAAGATTTCTGACATCCAAGAGCTTTATGACTGAGAAGACTCCTGTATCCTTAAGACAGGACTGACATCTTGTTTTTAGCAAGACTATCTATAGGAAGAAAGTCAAATGGAAACTATTGCCTTAGCCCCCATATCAGGACCTGTGCACAGGACAGCAGACAGCCCTGACAGCCCCAGGAGAGACACTGACTAGAGAGCCAGGAGCAGGGTGGCCGGCACAACCACCTAGAAAACAGAAAAGGACCCCAGGACATCAAGAGACCAGCATGTTGCTAAGGCCGGGGACATGCCCCACCAGTCTGGAACTGCCAGGCCACGGGATTATAAAAGTGCTTCTGTCCCTAAAGGACACATCCCAGATAAGAAAGAGGTGAATCTGGATGGAGACAAAAATTTAGCAACAGAGACATTTTGTTCCACCTAATCTGGGTGCCAAGCTATCTGAGTGTGACCCCATTGTGATCAAATGTGATTATTAAAAGCTAAAAGCCAGCTGATATCTCAGGCAGACAAGGCACCATGTGACATCTGGCTCATGACCTCAGTCATTTGACAGTGGTCCTCTGTCCCAGACAATCCTGTCCCTTCCCAGTGGGTGGGGCTGGGCAGCTGTTACTGACCTATGTGGGCGTGGGCCGTGAGGCCTGCAAGCGCAGTGGAAGCACTGGGAGCAGCAGCAGGTCTCCCTCCCGGGTGGGAAGAGGTGGAGGATGCAGAGGATGAGGTGGACGAGCCCTGAATGACCCTGTCGAGCCAGGGCTCGATGCCGGAATGGCTCTGGAGCAGAGTGGAGGTGAGTCGCCCAGGTCGCCGTAAAGAGCCCTCATCTTCTGAGGCAGATGACGTGTCTGTGGTTAAAATAACGATGACAAGCATGATGTAGGGATGGGTCAAGAGGGGAAAAGGATCTCCCACTTGTCTCTAGGCCTGAAGTACAGTTCTACTCTGCATGGTAAGTGGGCACCTCGAAAGTCACTTCCGTTTAGAAGGGCACATAAGAAGTCCCACTTCTGGGAAGTGATCCCTTGAGTCCCAGGATCCCCAGAGAGGTCTTGGCCATTGGATGTCACACACAAGGAATGAAAACAGTTTTTGTCCCCTACACCTAAGAAGCCCCAACTGTGATGTGCTCTGTGAGAGTCCAGCACTCACTGCTGTCCGTCCACATGGCCTGACACCACATCCACAGGCCAGCATGCTATGGGTGCCCAGCCACAGCCCACGCCCCATGTCCTAGCCTACGCATCTTATGTCCTAGCCTGTGCAGGAAAGCCGCTGACCTGTAGGCGCTATGGGAGACTGTGGCCCTGTCTATGTCTGCATTCACAGGGAACACAGGAAAAGTCACTCTGGAAAGAATTCCTTCTTCAACATAATCGCTTCAGCTTGCAAAATTGTTTGCCCCATCAAGTCAGCATGCCTGCATTTTATTCTGGGTTTACAGTTATTAAAACGTTCTTCACTGTGGGCTGGTGCCTATAGCTTTATTAGCAGAGGCAATAATAAGACAGTGGTTTCTAAAGACTTCCCCCGACCATAAGCTTTCCTTTAAAGGGAAGAAGCACACTACTGAAGCTGCCAGGTACACCTTGCAAATCTTGGACGTTCGGTCTTTACTGTTTTAATGATTCCAAATGCGTCAGGTCAAAGGTGATTGTCAACTTTTTTTTTTTTTTTTTTAACTCAGTAACAGAGGGCAGCTGTGGAGATGCGTGGACGTGAAGCTGCCAGACGCCAGCACTCACTCTGGTTTAACGGCCGTTAGGGTGAAACCTTATCTACACATTTTCATTTCTAGTGATAACATCATCAGTGATAAAGTAAGCATTAAACGGTCCAGTTGGAGACGGGGCCGACTGGGGACAGGGTGAAGAGGCAGAGGCACAACAGATCAACGGCACAAGGTAGAGTAAATTTAAAATTCAGCTCGAGAACTCTGAACATTCCACTAAGTGCCTAGTTTTGGTTTATGTAAAATCCATACAAAAAGCCCACTACAGTACAAGTATCTACCCAGATTAAAAAAAAAAAAAAAAACCAAGGCTACTATAGATTCATAGGTAACGTGTAAACACTTTTAATTTCTAAATTTCTCAAACCTGTACCACAGGCTATAAGGATATTCCAATTTAATGAAAACAAACATTATACTACCGGGCCCACGACACACTGGTGAGGGCCCTTGCGGACACCATTTATCAATACCTGGAGGCGTGTAGGTTTCCACGGATGAGTGCACGAGGGCAGACCGTCTTTTGAAGGCATGGGCATCTTCCTCTCTTTGTACTTGGCCAAAGCTGCTTGCACGGCTTCTGTGTGAACATCTGCGCAGCAGCAACAGTAGCAGTGGGTGTTTTTACTACAGTGGTTACAATCTGCTTCCATGTTGCTTTACCCCGAGCAGGAAAAAAAATGCTCTGCCTGCCCACTTACCCCCGTGCCTCAGACTCTGCCTGCCCACTTACCCCTGTGCCTCAGACTCTCTCTAAATATTACTTTGCTTGAAGATTCAGCTTTTGAACTTAATAAATACTTCTAGCTATAAATTAAAAAAAAAAAAAAAAAAAAAAGGGCTAAGGAGTCCAGAGTCACCGACCAGCCAGCCAAGCTAAGCAGCAGGTCAATCGGAAGGTTCACAAAGTGAGTGAGCAAGCAAGCGATCAAGTAAGCAAGCGAGCGAGCAAAACAAAACGACACAGTGTGAGCATCTCAAGCACCCAGTGAGGTTCCCACTGTTGTTCATGGAACGTGTGCATCCGTCAACTTATCTATTTAAAAAAATTTAACACCCAACATCCATGCCAGGCCTCCACATACATACAAAGGCATGCACACCTGAATACACACGTGCACAGCTCAGTTGGTACAATGCTTGTGCATCATGTATGAAGCCCTGGCTTCCAATCCCGGTACCACATAAACCAGGCATTTTGGTACGTGACCAGACTGTTAGTCCCCAAGATGGAAGCGAGAGGATCAGAAGCTAAAGGCTGTACTCTACTACATAGTAAGTTCCAGGCCAGCTTGACTACATGAGATGGAGGACTTGTCTCAGAATAAAGGGGAAGGGGGACAAGATGGATGGACAAGTGAAGGTACTTATGACCACCAAGCCTGACAACTTATTTGATCTCTAGAACCCACAAAGGAGAAGAAAGACCAACTCTTGCAAGCTGTCTCTGACCTGGACATGTGAACCATAACATACATACACCAACACACATAAACAAACACATACATACATACACATTCGCGAGCACACACTAGACAAGCAAAACTTTTTATAAGTAAACAGAAATCAAAGTAAATTTAAATATCATTTAAATATTTATAAAAAGCATTACCAAAAGTGGGAAATTTTAATTAAATTATATTCATCATATAGGTTGGATGACGGATATCCCTGAGTTTCCCCAGAGCTTCTGGTGGAGAAGTGGATACAAACAGTCAGCATGCTAACCTGGTAGGCAGGAGGGCAAGGGCTCTCCGGAGAATAGAGAGATGGCTTAGTCAGTAAGGCTTGCACTGCAAGCACAGGGATCTAGAACTCATATTTTAGAAATATCTAGGAGCACTTATAATCCCAATGCTAGAGAGGTAGAAACAACAAGATGGCCAGACTCACTGGCCAGCCAGGATAGCCTACTTGACAAGTTCAAAGCTAAAAAGGAAAAAGAGAAAAAGAAAAAGATGGCACCTGCAAATGCATAAATATACACAGATGTAAATGCATGCACACATGCATATACACACATGCACACATACATGCACACACACACAAACTTTACATGCAAGCAATATGTAAGAAAAGTAAGACGTTAAAATAAATGATCTCAGCTGTGCCTAGTGGTGCACACCTTTAATCCCAGCATTGGGGAGGCAGAGGCAGGCAGATCTTTGTGAGTTCGAGGTCAACCTGGTCTACAACTCAAGTTCCAGGACATCCAGGGCTAAACAGAGAAGCCCTGTCTTGAAAAACAAACAAACAAACAAAAAATACCTATCTGAAGATTCTGCTTTCTTGAACAATACGATGATATGAAGTAAAAAATAACTGTCTTTGGGAGACACATTCTAGCAAAGAAAATCCAACCAAAAGCCTTAGTAGTCAGAACACACGTGTCCTGCCTGCTGCTACCCACCTCCTTCTCCCGCACTTCCAGAGCTATGAACCTACCTGACCGGAAGCGCTCATCCCTTGAGTTGGTAGCCCGAGACTTCTGTTGTTTAGCTGTAGCTGCCGTCAGTAAGGGCCCAGGAATTCTATTCTCTGTCTGCAGACATGGGTCTACTCCTGAAACACAGTTTTATATCTTGTGTAAACAACTGCTGTTCCCATTATAAAAAGCCCCATTTAAAACAGTGTGCATTTCTCTTATATGGCCATACCAGTACATGCTGCACTACTCCTAGTAGGGTGCTTAAACAACGTGGAGCCTCTGGCTTGGGATTAAGTGCCATGAACATAGGTCAGAGCAATATCCATATCTAGACTACCTTCTCCCCATATCACGAGACCTAGTCTAGCCTCTGGTTCATAATTGTAATGATAACTACACCCTCAGGATGTCCTTGGCAACATGGTACATCAGTTTAAGTCTCGTGTCAGCCACAGCTCTCCAAGCGCTGGGTCCTGCATACATTAAGGCTGTTCCATAAATCTAAAATGGCCTGTGCTGCCTGATACTATCATGGTCCACAGTGTCATCAAACTCTAAGTGAGAAACAGCCCACCAGCCATTCCTTGGTGGCCCTTAAATACATGGGGAAAGTGGAGGGGTACAGAATAAAACACCAAGAATAATACTGAACAACTTCAGAGCATGGAGTTCTCAGAGGCCAGCAACCTGGTCTAGATGCAGACCGCTGTGGGCTATCTTCAAATCCTGGACCGACAAAGCATGTCACCTACTGTCCACTCATCCTCAGCCGGCCAATGGCTCACAGTGATAGCACCCCCCACCCCCAGATACACAACAGTGAGAAATAGCAGGGCAACACAGCACAGTCATTAAACAAAGCCTCTGGTCTTGTTCCAATCCTAATTTGCTAACACCTTCAGCTGAGACTCTGTAAGAGTAAACTTGATGTCCTTAGCTTTGTTTAAAAATGCCTTATAAGACCAGCCAGCGGGCATTCCAACCTCACTGGCTCCTCCTGTCCTAACCACAGCCCCAGAACATGCAGAGTCCATCCTGACAACCTGGGTCAGTGTCTCTCACAGGAACACAGCACTACCTGACCTCTAAGGCTGGTCACATGAAGCAACACATATCTCTCTCCTTCCTCCCTCCCTCCCTTCCCCCCCTCCCTCCCTCTCTCTCTGTCTCTTTCTCTCTCTCTCTCTCCTTGACTCAGCTTTGCCTGTGAAGCTCAATGTGCTAATCCCAGCACCAAAATAGCTTTGTGGGAAAACAGGAAACAGTGGCAGATGAGCCCCCCCAGCCCAGAAGCCAATGAGGGGACCCTCATGAGCCACCAACTCGGACTCAATCACTTGACTCTCGCTGTACCCACAAGTGCTACTCACTGAGCTGCCCCAAGCTGCAGCCCGATAGGGCTGTGATGGCGTCTAGCATGGGTGGTTGTAGGGCACTCAAGAACAAGAGCAGCTGGTCCAGAAACCTGTGTTTAACTCTTCCAAATCTGACACATGCACACACGCACACACACACACACACACACACACACACACACACACACGCACACACGCACGCGTACAGATCTATAACAATACTGAACATTGCCTAACTGGGTAAAAGAACTACTTCAAAGTTTCACTGAAGAACAGTTACTGTCAAGCATTAAGGATTAGGAAGTGGCACATGCACAGTGATGTGTAGATACATTCCGAAACATGGTGCCTTTATCCTTTAGACAGATGTATTATCCAACAGACAACAAAAACTGACCTGAAATTACTGCATAGAGGGGAAGATTGTTTGTTTATTTGTTTGTTTGGAGACAGTGTCTCATTGTGTGTCCCAAGCTAATCTGGAACTTGCTATGTAGACCACACTGGTTTTGCACTTACAGAACTCACAAAGATCCACCTGCCTCTGTCCCCCTAAGGAGTAGGACTGAAGGCATTATGTAGCACACCAGGTTTGTTTTAAAGTACATATAAGAGGCACGAGGTGTGTGCGTGTGTGTGTGTGTATGTGTGTGTGTGTGTGCGTGTGTGTGTGTATGTGTGTGCGTGTGTCAGATTTGGAAGAGTTAAGCACAGGTTTCTGGAGCAGCAGGTACCTATGGAGACCAGAAGTCGGCGTCAGATCTCCTTGGAGGAGAGTTAGAGGCGGTTGTGAACTCCTGACGTGGGTTCTGGAACCTGAACTCAGATCCTCTGCAACGGCTGAACATGCTCTTATTTGCTGAGCATCTCCAGCCCCAAGAAGGTATGCTTTTAATTGCAGCAGGAATCAAGAGGTAAGTTTCCAGGAAGGCTGCAGCGGTGCATGCACTTACAAGCAATGGGTGTTAAGTAGTGGACCCTCACACACGTCTCAGCATGAGTTTAGAGAAAGCATGAGGATTCCTTTAACCAAAGAGGACACTTTATTGTAATTTGCATTTCCGTATCTACCAGTAAAGTTGAACATGATTTAGTGTTTATTATCCACTTACGTTTCCTGTTCTTAGAATTTCTTCCAACAAAGCAATTTATGTTTCTTCATATTTTTGGGATATTGGATATGTCTTCTAAATACAGCTTATGATCCCACTATAGTTCCTGTAGTTTTCTTGCTACATGTATTAGCTTTTGACAATGTATTTTTGTTTTAAATGAATGTTTTCTGTTTCAAAATAGAAGTACTGAAAGGTAAAAGCCATTTATGGCCGCATATTCTCGAAAGTTACAATAACAATAGAACAAAAACACCTTGCTAACTCCGACAGCTGCATAAGCCGCCTCCCAAGCACACAGTAATGTCCCTGCACACGAAGGTCTCCTCTTCTCCAGTCTTTACCTGTTTGGTTTCCCACCTCATGCTATGAACTGTAACCAACAGAACCGCGGTGTGAGGAGAAAAACCGGTACCCTACCCCTCGCTAGGAAAGGGCGTGGCTAAGATACGTGGTTGTTCTGGAGAATGGTTATTAGTGACTTTTGGAAAAACTACGCCTTACAGTTTCCTTCCATCCCAATTTTACTGTGGCTCTTATTGTTTGTTTGGCTGTCCTGGAACTTGCTATATGGACCACACTGGCCTCAAACTCAGAGATCCTCCTGGAGGCTGGGGTTAAAGGTGTGCGCCACCACAACCCCAATTTTACTGTTTTTGTGTTGAATGAACAAATACCAATATATAACCGGCATCAACATTAGTGTCCTGTCATTAATAAATATATGGATACAGGCAGTATAAGAAGTGCAGTTTAAGAAGCATTGTACATAAGGGGAAATGTAGCCACTGCGTTGTTTAAGAAATAAAGCGTGGGGCTGGAAAGATGGCTCGGTGGTTATTACTACTTGCTGTTCTTACAGAGGACTGGAGTTTAGTTTCCAGAGCCCATGTGACATCTCACAACCACCTCTAACTCCAGTTCTAGGGGACATGACACCCACTGGCCTCCTTGGGGATGCACATGGTACACAGAAACACATACGTAAACAAAGTGCACACAAAAGAGATGACTATTTTAAAGGAGAAGCAGCAATAATTATTAGCATTTATTATTTATAAAATGTTATTATTATTGTTTAAGCATGGGCTCACAAGATGAATGGGTAAGGAAAGGTGCTTACTAGGCCATCCTGACAAGTTGACTTTGACCCTCAGCACCCATATAAAAAGCCAGATGTGGTGGCACACATCTGTAATCCCTGCACTCCTCTAGAGATAGGAAGCAAAACCAGGATAATTGTCCAGAAGCTCTCAGATCACAGCACAGCAGAAACCAGAGAGAACCTGCTTCAACAAGACGGAAGGAGAGAGGCAACTCCAAGGGTTTTCCTGTGACGGGCACATGCAGACCACACTTGAGCACACGCACACACATATGCACACTTATTAAAGAAAGAAAAAGGAAGCTTTGGGGTGGCTGAAGACGGCGCGTGCCCGACCCTGTCCAGTTTTACTCCTGCCCAGGAATGGTGTGTCCCATTCTAGGAACCCCTTTCCTTCCTTCTCTTTCTTTATTATTACATAGGGGCTCTGCTGTAGTTTTCACCATTTGATTACTTATTTTATTATGATCATTATTACTATTTCAGACTGTACAGCCCTGTCTAGAACTCACTATGTAGACGAGACTGTCCTGGAACTCACAGAGATCCCCCTGTCTCTGTCTCCCCAGTGTCTGTTTTCAGAGCTCATGCTGGCCACACAGCTTTGTGCTATCTTCAAAACCTCATCTCAGTGAGGTCACCACTGATAGTGCCCAGATGCTCGGGCGTTCTATGCCTGGATTCTTCCGAGCAAGGCTAGTTAGAGGTCTCCTATGAACATAGGAGAAATACCTATTTAAGTCTTTGCCCATTCTTCTCATCACATTAAGAAATGTGGACTCCTGGTAGTACAGGCTAGCATCCTAGTGCTCAGTTGTCCCCATGCCTCGTGCTAGCCCCCTGGCCATTCAGATGCCCATCTGCAGCTGCAGAAAGCCACCAGGCAGTGCTGCCTGTGCACTCTGGAGCCACGTCTTATATCACGTGTGTTGTCACCGTCCACCCACAGCCTGCAGCTTCTCCGTCTCTCTGAGGAACCTCTTGATTTTACAGAGAGGAGCTTTTAAGTTTAATGTATCACAGCTTGTACATCGCTTCTCTTATGGCTGCTGTTGTACCAGCAGCAGCTCCAGCAACTGAAGAAACCCTTCCTACCTTGAGATGGTGACACTCCCCCCATCTTTCAAAGGCTCGACAGTTCCTGCCTCTCGCCCTTTGACCTAACATGCCTGAAGCTAACTTTGGTGTCTCATTTCATGCATTTTGCTAAACCAAGGCCGTGTGTGTGTGTGTGTATGTATGTGTGTGTGTGTGTGTGTGCGCGCGCGCGCGCGCATCTGGGCCAGCCTTTCTGTCCCACTAGCCACCTGTCCTTGCAGAGTAACCTATTCTCAGGGACGATGGCCTTAGAACAACTCTTTTTAGATTTCTTCATTTCCATTGATTAATTAAACATTTACATAATAATTCTTAATAGCTAGCCAGAGAACTCCTCCCAGCATGCTTTGGATCTCTTGACCTTTTGTACTTACATTATGACATACATTTTAGAATTAGGTCATAAAGTTCTATTAAAAATATCCAAAATAATGAATGTGCCAATTCTACAAATTAATGTGCAAAGAATCCAAAAATTTATAATGTGTCCTTGCGTACTAGGGAAATATATCGGGCCACCCTGTGACCTTAGAAATAGAATAAGTCCTATTTGGGAGTGAGAGCTGTCTCAAGCCAAAGCTGTAAATTATAATTTATGCCTTTGGATTTCTTTATCTAAAAACAGACATACTATTCAGCCCTAAGTAAAATATGGAACATCTACCAATTTTTAAAATCCCAAATCAGTTCTTACTTATTATCTTATTATTGTCAGTTCTCTGCTTGTAGTGTTGGGGACTGGCCCCAAGACCTACCCCACGCTAGGCAAGTGCGTTACCACTATGCCAGCCCACACCCCAGTGGCCAGCTCTACAAGACGCTGTTTGTTACCTTGAGTGAGGGGGATGTAGCGAGCCAGCAGCTTCGCCCTCTTCTTCTCGTACCCTTTCTGAGTGATGTCACCTGCAACAGTGGCAAAAGAGAACGTCATCGCTTGTAAGGTTCTGAAAACATCTGTGTATACGTGGGAGGTGCATGTGTGTGTGTGAGTGTGCACATACACGTGTACACATGGAGGTCAGAGGTCAGTCTTAGGGGCTTGTAACCACTTACCTTGTTTTATGAGAGGGGTCTGTCTCTTAGCCTGGAGCTAACCAAGGCTAGGTGGGCTGGCTGGAAGGAAGCCCCAGGAGCCCCGGAAATATTTTCTTCCCTGCCTCCCCAGCACTGGGTTTTAAGCACACCACACCTGTCTTTTTAATGTGGGTTCTCGGGATCAAATTCAATAACTCATGTGTGTGCTGCAAGTGGTTTACCAATCTAAGCTATCTCTCTAGCCAGTTTCTGGATTTTTAATGGGAAAAAAAATGAGAATTGTGGGATGGGAAAAATGGCTCAGTGAATAAAATTTGTGAGCAATGCTGAGAACCTAAATTTGGATCCCAAGAACCCACAGAACTCTGAATGAGCTAGTGTACACCTCTAATTCCAGCGCTCCTATGATGAAATGGGAATCGGAGACTGGATGGTCCCTGGAGCTCACAGGCTAGCCAGTCTGGAGTATGTAACAGCAAGCAAGAAGAGAGACTGTCTCAAAGCACACACGTGAGGTCTGACACCTGGGACTGACCTTGGACCTCTACACATGCCACCTTGTCCCACTCCCTGACACACGAAGATTTTTTAAAATTTACAATCTAAACACTATACATTGATGTCTTTCGAGAGAGTTACTAGGTAGGTAAGCTGGGTGAACCCAGCACAGAAGGCAGCAGAAAGGAGCAGACTACTGAACTGTAGCAGTGTAGGCAGATCTCATGTACCAGTCACTGAGTGAAGGAAGCCTGGGTCAAAGGCTGTATACCATATGTACATTATTCTATATAATGACACTCTGGAGGAGACAAAACCACAGAACCAAAATAGACAATGGTTGCCAGCAGGGCAGGAGGGAGGGGACTGTCAGAGGGGATAAGGCATCTAGAATGGTGTAAGACTTGCATGACTGAAATCTGGCAGGAATTACACAACTGTATTCACCTGTCAGGAGCTTACAGAACTCCACACTGGGAAACAGAATCTTACTATATGTAAGTAAAACTTGTCAACATGTAGACTCCAAGGCTGGAGAGACGGCTAAGCAGTTAATGAGTGTGTCCTGCTCTTTCAGAGAATCTGAATTTGGTCCCCAGAAACCATGTGACACAGCTCAGAACTAATTGCAAGTCCTGCTCCAGGGGATCCAATACCATCTTCTGGCCTCTGTGGGCACACACTTGTAGTACACATGCATACAGACAGATACACACGAATTTTTATTAAATCTTACAAAAGGTTCTGAGGTCACACCTCAGATCAGCAGAATCCATATCTATATTTGTAAGACCCTTAAAGGATACAGATGCAGTTGAAGTATCAGAAACAACGGTAAAAGGGACCCGGAGGCTCAGCCTCCACAACCATAGTGCCCTAGATGAGGACTCTGGAAAAGGCCCGCTGTCCCAGTATGTATATACATTATCATATATAGAAGCTAAACGTAAGCTAAATGCACTTGTTGATGAAATAGAAAACACACTTCCCATTTTCTACCCGGTCCTGGTCTCCATGTCCTCCCTGGTTCCTACACGAAACTGGGAGCGCTGTTAGTGCCTCAGTGTTCTCATGAAGGTCTAAGACCACGAATGTATGCTACAACACGTTCTATTCCTCGCCTTCAGTACAAATGTGTATTCATATAGTTCTCAGTGCCACCATTTTTTCTTTTTTTTCTTTCTTTTTCTTTTTTTTTTTTTTTTTTTGCATTTTTGGTGTTTTCTAAGCCCTCCTCCTTCATCTTGCACATTCTTCTAAACCAAAAAGTAGAAGGCTGCCGAGTATCAGAAAATACTGCTGTTGCGAGTGCCACTATCGAGCGTGCTGCCATCGAGCGTGCCGCCAGGTATCTCCTTTAGAAGAAGCCATTGTGACTAGGGCTTGTGGTGTGGGAACAGAACCTTTGGAGTGACTGACATTTAGATTAAGGCTCACAAACGTCCTGAGTGTACATGAATCTACAGCCAGGGAAAGGTCTCAGACAAACAAGCAGATGGCGGAGCAAGAGCTGGTCTACCGCAGAGCCTTCCCACTAGCCTGCCCTTTGTCTAGAGCCTGCTGGGTACCAGACCGCGGAAGCAGGCGGGCCTATCCTTCACCATCTCACCGTCCTCACGGGGTTCTGCCCCAACCCTCACAGGCAGCTGTTCTGTAGCGTTTAGTGTGTCCATAATAGAGTATCGCCTGCCATGTGTGTATGTGTGTGTGTGTGTATGTGGGTATGCATGTGTGTTTGTGTCTATGTGTGTGTGCATGTGTGTGTATGTATGTGTATATGTGTGTGTGTATGTGTGTATATGAGTATGTGTGTGTATGTGGGTATTTGTATGTGTGTGTATATATGTATATGTGTGTATGTGTGTGTGTGTTTGTATATATGTGTGTATGTGTGATATATGTGTGTATGTGTGTATGTGTGTATGTGTATCTGTGTGATATGTGTGTGTGTACTGCTTTGTGTCTACACGTTTTCACTTGACCTGAATTGGCATTATCCTACATATAAGTCTGTTTCTCCCTTTGTTGTTGGTTTTACTCCCATTAAATGCTCCATTTTTAACATCAACCCATCTTCAACAACGAGCAAATCTGATCCGCTGCTCTGCCACTGGATACTAGGAAAGGCAGCGTCTTCAACTCACTGGGCCCTACACAGACACACACAATGATCTTCAGGAAGGGCACTATCATCTCACTGGATTCCCGGACCTCAGTTCTCCTCACTATCACCACTGCAGCACACAGAGGGTCACGAGAACTACTCTCATTAGGCTCAAGATAATACTGCATGATCTCACTTGTTAACATTGCAACTTGTGCACAAGGCTAAAGCATAAGTACTTCAGAGCATCCTATATTAATACTATATTTACTCTAGAATATATTCAAATGTGACTCATTTATATCAAAATTTTTAAAAATTAAGGCAGGGTTTCACTGTGCAGCCCTGGAACTCACTAAGAAGACCAGGTTGGCCTTGAGCCATGTGTCGCCTCTGCCTCTGCCTCCTCTGCCTCTCTCCTGCCTCTCTCTCTCTGCCTCTCTCTCTCTGCCTCTCTCTCTCTGCCTCTCTCTCTCTGCCTCTCTCTCTCTCTCTCTCTCTCTCTCTCTCTCTCTCTCTCTCTCTCTCTCTTCTCTCTGCCTCTGCATGTATGTATAACCATGCCCAGCTATCGTCCTGTCTTAAATTTTACAATAGTGAAAGTACCAAAGGGACACTGAGATATTAAACATGTCAGGTGCCTGTTTGGTGCTCACCATAAGATAAAAGCAATCTCATTTTATCAACTGAGACATAGCCAGCCACAGATGGATGTTCTCATGTTACAATGGGTATACATTCCATTTAAGTGACAGGAATCCTGACTCAAAACTGCATTTAATACAGAGACTTCCAGCACTATACCTTACCCTGGGCTTTAAACACAGTAACTTTCAACAGAATACTGTAAATGAAAATCGCAAATGGCCAATCGCTGGCACGGAAAAAGATCAAACTGCAAAATTTGAGGTCTGGTTGCTACTGAACATGTATTACTTTTAAACCAACCTAAAGCTCAAAGATGTTGAGTGAAACCATTATGTCAGTGGTCATGTGTATTCTGTGTTCATATGTAACCAGCTGCCATTATTTCCATGTGCCCAACATGATGGACATTGGTCCCATGCACACACCGCTAGAGCACAGCCACATGGGACAGGTAGGATCCCATAATGGAATCCTGGCACTGAGCTGGTACACCAGGGAAGAGGGGACTCAAATGCAAGCTTTCTAAACCTAAGACCAATTCTTTCATGGGAACAATAAAACACAAACAAAGAGACAAACAACAGAGCCTTGTTCCCAATCACTACACAGAACTGGTGAGGCCCTGATGGGAGGCGGAGAGAACTGTTTATGCCTGAACATCCAGGCATCTGTGGGCTCTAGAAAGACTCGTGGCTACCCCTGGACAGACTTCTCTGGTGGTTGCAGGGAAGGCAGCAGCTCTTCCAGACTTCCAGGGAGGTACGACATGAAGCTGTAGCTGATTGCTGCTGCTACAGAAACAGACTTAGGAGTCCAGAGCCCATGAAAGCACTCACTCAACAAATTACGTCTAAAAACTTATTGTCAAAAGCACCGAATTAGTCTACAAAGGCAGAGAGTAAATGCTGTGGGTGATAGCCAATAACTGTCCACTGCCTAACTGTCCATCAGAAAAATACCCTGTCGCCGGGCGGTGGTGGCGCACGCCTTTAATCCCAGCACTTGGGAGGCAGAGGCAGGCGGATTTCTGAGTTCGAGGCCAGCCTGGTCTACAGAGTGAGTTCCAGGATAGCCAGAGCTACACAGAGAAACCCTGTCTCGAAAAAACCAAAAAAAAAAAAAAAAAAAAAAAGAAAAATACCCTGTCATGCATCTTTACTACAGACTCTGTTGGCTGTGCAAACATCCTGGTACCTGACATGCCGAGGGTGGATAGCACATGATTCATGAGCTCCTACCAAATAAAAGAGCAAGCCAAGCAACAATATAGGATGATCTTGCTCTGATAAAAGGTACACACACTGGCCAGCAGTGGCGCACCACTGCAGTCACCGCGCTCTGGAGTCCGAGGCGGCCATCTCTCCCGAGTTCGAATCCCAGCCTGTGCTTGTTCACCAGAGGGGGGGAAAAAGTACACACACACACACACACACACACACACACACACACTCATGTCAATGTGAATCATCTGCATGTATAGAATATATTGCAGGGAGGAACAACACACCATAATCCTGCTTCTCTGACTTCAGGTAAGGTGTCAGACAGATTTCTATTTTCATCTCACACACCTCTGAACATACTCTTTCGCATAATAACCACATGCCCTTTAGCATGTGGGAATGTGTGGAAGACGCTCTGGCAATGCTTTGGCTACAGATGTTAGTGAAGAAAACTAGATAAATTCTATGTGATACTTCTGAAACTTAAAACCTAAAACTATTTCAAAATAAAAAGCTTAAAAATATTTGCAGAAAACTGTAGAATTAGCGTTATTTCTTTTTAAAATTTACTTTGATTTTATGTGCATGAATGTTTGCTTGCGTGTATACACGTGTGCCATGTGTGTGCCTGATGCCTGCAGAGGAGGGCACTGTATCCCCTGAAACTAGAGTTACAGACATTTGTGAGCCACCATGTGGGTGCAGAGAATCAAACCCAGACCCTCTGCAAGAACAGCAAGCGCTCTTAACCACTGAGCCATCCCTTCAGCCTCATGTTCCTTATTTAATATATGTGTGTATGTATACACACACACACACACCACAGGTACACAGACACACACACACAGATACACACACACACACAGGTACACAGACACACACACACACACAGACACACACACGCTTGCTGAGACCTGACAGCAATGCCTTATCATCTGGAAGACTTATTTTCCAGGATATACTTAAATTATAAATAAAATCTCTTTAATAGCTATGGGACTAGTCAAGTTAACTGCTTCATTTCACTGAGTCTGAGTGCTTATTGGTTATCAGAAATTGATTCTTTTTACCTGAGCTATTGAACACAGACAGCATACTCAGTCATATATATATATATATAATGAATGAATTTCACCAAATCAAAGAGCCCATTTTCAAAAAGTGCATCTTTGTGACACTAAAAAAAAACAGATAAGAAAAACAGCCACAGTGGCAGGTGTTTCGGCTTGTGGGACAGGCCCAGTGGCCTGAAGGCTGTTTCCAAATACAAGGTTCTAAATATAAAGACGGAAAACACAAACCTCCCTCCACAGTTTAAGTTCTTTATACTCAACGCTAAAAAGTGAATATCAGATGCACTTCTTAAGTTTGCAGGTCTATCTCACCCATTCTTAATTCAAAGCAGACTTCATACATATTAAGCTTAATAATTCTCTTCTTTTATCTCCAAGTTTTTAAAGACATGGGAAGATGTAGTCACTAACCTGAATATTCATGCAGGAGAGTTCCACTTAGTAACGGCAGAAGTGTGGGGCCCTAAAAGACCGCCCCGCCCCACTCAAACAACTGGGAAAACTGGATTCTTAAAAGTGTTTTTTTTAATCTGAAGCCATTATGGAAGTGTAGAACCAGAGGTTAATTTTCTGCTGTAAGAGTCTGCCAAAGAAGAAGTAAAAAGCAGGTCACTGGGTTAGACAGAACTGTAACAGACACACAGAGCACTCTGAGCTCACCAAAGCAAAGGAGCCCTGGGAAGTACACAGGCCGTCTGCTGAGTACCTATACTTCAGATACGGATAGAAAATAGAGGATCCAAGCCCGGAAAATGGTTCAGTGGGTAAAAGCACTTGCCACCAAACCTGGTGACTTGAGTTTGATCCCTGGAAGTCACGTGGTGGAAGACAAAAACAGGCTTCTACAAGTTGTCCCCTGACCTCGACATGCATGCACTCCATGACACAGATGCATATACACATAAGCACGCATACACACACACATACAGAGAGAGAGACAGAGAGACAGAGACAGAAATAAGGTTGGTTTTTTTTTTTTTTTTTTTGGAAAAAAAAAATGAGAGCACTTTCATGTGTCTGGTGCCAACTTTAACTCACATTACCATGGACAGACAATGAGATCTTGACCCACATGCCAAGGCAAAAGTAAACCTACTATTAAGAAAACGTGACATTAACTAGAAGCAAAATTCACACCAACAGATACAATATCTAGCATTTGATTAGAAATTATTATGCATATAGGGCAATATGAAACTACAGCTTAAAACCATGAAATTTAAATATGATCATGATTTGCATATTTTATAAATTAATTAAAAAGCAAGATGGTAAATTTATATAACTGAAACCTAGAATCGAAAGATACCATCTTAAATCCAAGAATAAATTTAATAACGGATGTATGTAAAACCATAAATCAAAAAGATTGTGAAGGTAAATTAAAGATGATCAAGGAAATATACAGATATACATCAAAACTGCAAAGATGAACGATGCCTTTAACACTAGCTATTTGAGAAGCTACGGAGACCACAAGTTCAATGCCTGCCTAAGCTTCATAGTGAGTTCAAGGCTAACCACTCTGAGCGGACTGTGGAAATAAAACGTTGTGGGAAACTCAGCAGACCATCTTCTGGTTGTTTTGGGATGCACTCGGGAAGCTAGAGGCTGTAGTGTGTACTGTAAGACCCAGCCACATTGAGAGACGAAGCCCTGTCCTGATGAGAGGTGGAATCACCACACACACAGCTACTGCTCACTGAGGATACGCTACAGAAGAGGGGGACAACGGACACAGGTGACTCTACCCCCTCATGCTGCTTCCATGAGGACACCTCACCTGGCAAAGGCTCCTCTCTCCAGCAGATCAGCACCCTGCCCTTGAATCTCCTTTCAAACTTCTGAGATCTAGGTGCATGTCCACCTCTCTTGATAGAACTAAAGTTTGACCTTCAGGATAAAGAGAACCTAACAGACAACTAAAGCCCTCCGAGTGCACAGCCTGCTCCACCACCAGGGCTGATGGCTTGGCCTGCACAGACGACAGGCTTCTCCCTCTGTCAGAGAAGAACCCCCCGAAACAACACACTCCTTTCCCTCTATCAGCAAGGCCCCGATGAGAGACACCAAGGCCAACTACGGGCCTGGCCAACACCATCAGAAGAGCATGTCAACTCTCTTCCAAGTCCAAGTGCTGCCCTGTGGGAAAGATAAACACGGTGCTTGCTCCTGAAGACAAGGGGGAAAGAGAGGTGCTCCCCGTTACACAGAAGACTCAGCAAGCTGAAGATAGCTAGCCAGTTCCTCGGTTCTTCTAGTCACTCCAGTAGCAAGCTTTGTCACTAGCATGTGGGAGCCAGACTAGGTCCAAATACCTTTAAAACTACCAACCACAGGTGATCTTACGTGAGGATGGCAATTTCCTAACCTACTGACATGTCACACACAAAGGGCATTCAACTAACATACTGGGTATGGTAGCAGATGTGCGCTCAAAACAGCAAAGCCATCCAGTTGTGTTGGTCACCCATATTAAATGAACCCCAGGTGGCAGCCTCTTCCTGCTCGGCCAGTCTCATCACAGGGACAGGGTTTCTACACAAGCACATACTAGAGAAACTAACTCTCCTCCTCTTAAAGTAAATGCCAGTCCTGATGGGGTTAGAGGGGCTGTGGAAGAGCCTTCAGCCCCTTCTGCCTTCCTGTGCTCCACGAACACAGTCTTCCGGTGGAATAGGCCCTCACCTCCATGGACTTCCCATCTGCAGAGTCCTAAACGAAACCTTCCCAGTTTAAATGTCACTCCTCCTTAAATGCCTTTCCTATTCAGCCTCAGGGAAGCCTGGTTCTGAACAGACACACTCAGTCTCACCCCACCGTCCCCTGTCAGCTCTCAACACTGAGCATGACCTAAAACCCCCATTCACTTTTATCAATATTACTGTCCCTCCAAGTCAGGGACATCCATGTCAGGGCCAATCCTTCAGCACATTCTTGGTGGCAACAATGAACAGAGCACCCATCTGTGGCTCAAACCTCGCTGTAGAGCCCGGAGTGGCACATTATCATTCGCAGCACTTCCCCGGGGCTCTGCTGAGGCAGGTTCTTTCTTGAGAAGCTCAATGTCTTCACATGCCTCTCCCTCAAATTCTGCAGTCTGCAACTCTCTCCGCCTAGTGATTACACACCAGCACTGCAAAGCCCAAAGCCTTCATTTCTCTCTCCCTCACCCTGAGCCCTCGACTCCACCGTCAGAAGTCACTGGAGGTCCTTCTAAGTCTTCTGCTGCTTCTGCAGCCTCTGATCCGGCTAAGCAGCCTTTCTGGAAATACGGCTTCCGGCTGGTTTTGGCTTCCCGGCTGGTTTTTCTCGTTTTTTACTTTTGGAAATGAAAGCCGGGTGTGGTGGCACACACCTTTAATCCCAGAGGCAGAGGCAGGTCAATCTCTCTGAATCTGGAGGCAGTCTGTTCCACACAGTGCATTTCAGGCCAGCCAAGGGCTACACAGTGAGACGTTGTCTAAAGCAAAAGGTGGTAAGTGAAATTACTGGGTGGGTGTCTACTGTTCTACAGCTGTCACTGGTTTTCAGACATAAGACTCGGTTTTAAAATTTTTCCTTTATTCTTGACAATCATACATATACACAATGAAGTATAATCCTTTCTGCTCCCATGCCCCACTCCAACTTTATGTCTTTTTTTTTTTAATGACCCACTAAGTCCAGTCACTGCTCCCTTGATGTGCACTGGTGTGCAGTCATCAGCTGGGTCACGGCAAGAATTCAACAGTTCACATCTTCGAAAGCAATGGTTCTCCTCCCCAGAAACTGCCAACTGCCATCAGCCTTTCAGTAGGGGCATGTGCCCTAGAGATCACCCCAGCCATCTACGCCAGAATTTTGACTGGCTTACTCTTCTACAGGGCTTGTACAAGAGTCTCATGCATGTACAGCCATGACCAGAACACAGCACTGCAAAGCACTCCTGTCTTTTAGTTCCTAAATCCTTCTGCCTCCTCAAGCCTTATGAGAAAAGAGGAGGAAGAGGGGGAGAGATACAGATGACCTACTTAGAGCTGAGCAACTCAGTCTTTTAGTCTCAAGACTATGACCAGTTATACGTCTCTCCACTGACTGCCACCCACTGCAAAAAGAAGCGTCTCTGACCAGCTAAGAGCAATGGATGTATGGTTATAAACATAAATATTTAAGGGGCACAACCATTTAGCAATTAACAACAGTAGGGTCTACCCTAGGACCTGTGACCTCATCAGCCATGGGCTTTTGATCAGGATTGTGGAACCAAACAAGAAATTCCCTCCTGTGGAGAACACTTCAAATCCAATTGTTATCCTATCCGAGGCTATCACACCCAACGGCCATATCTTGACTGGCCAGAGTTGGTCCTGCAGGGTCCAGCACTGGGTAAGTTCACTGATGTCTTTTTCCCCTCAGTAGTCTGCATAGAACCTTCTGGAACTGTGAAAGGTGGCCAGTAGGGAGAAAGTTTCCTAGTCAGCTTGAAATTGGACTTCTCTATGTCCTACAACCAAAATATATGGTGTCTTCTTCAGCAACGTGGTCTTACCGTAGTTACAATGGGTGACCAAGGACAATGGAAATAACTTATGTCGCCTTGGAAAGCTCTGAGACATTCCCCATCAGTAACTTGCAGGAAGGTTTCCCATGCCTTACAACTGTGGTTTTCATTTAATAATCCATGTATTCCAGAAGTAACATTGTCCATCCACCCACGCAGGCCAACTCTATTCAAACCTGTTTTGAAGCTGTATTTTAAAATTAGCTTACTAATGGGCTTCTAGGGGCATTTTCATGGGTCCTTAGTTTTGCCCATGTAATCTTTTCACCTCAGTATTCCCTCCTTTCCTTCCAATTCATGTATCCCAACTCCAAATATTTTGAATTAGGTTGTTAGATAGTAGCCTTCCTCATGGGCTTTTTGTACACACTTCCTTTCGGCTCCCTGGATCCCCCCATATTCCTGGGCTCATCCTTGCTTAAGCCTTTTCACTCCCAGAATTCCATCTGTCCCCTTTCTTTCTATCTATATCCCACTGAGCTCTCTTTCTTAGGCTTACCTTCTCCAGAAGAGGCCGCTTTCTAGTCTCCTGGCTTCTGGCTGTGCACCAGGTTAAAGGAAGATCTGAAGCTAAGCTCTGCATATGAGAGAGCACACATGGCCTTTGTCCTCCTGGACCTCAGCTCGCTCTGTATAACCTTTCCCCCAATCTTTATCCACCTATCTGCAAATTGAGTTGTTTTACTTTTCCTTACAGTCGAGTAGTTTTCCATTGTACATATTACAGAATTTTTTCCCCTGTCCATTTATCTGGTTATGGACATTTAAGTCGGTTCCCTTTCCTAACTGTTGTAAATACAGCGACGGTGGACACAGATGAGCAGGAATCTCTGTAGAAGGCACAAAACCTACTGGGTGCGTGCTCAACAATGGTATAGCTGGGTTGTGTGGTACTCCCCCTCCTCTCTCCTTTGTTAAGAAACCTCCAGACTGACTTTCACATACACACTGGCATTTGCTGGCATTTGTGTTCCTGATCATGACCATCTGACTGGAGTAATGTAGAATTTTAAGTAGGGTTTTATTTTTATTCAATAATTTGTTTATTATGATGATGATGATTTTATTTATTCACTTTATATCCCGCTCACTGCCCCCTCCAGTCTTCCCCTCCCATAACTCTTCTCCCATCCTCCCTTCTCCTCAGAATGAGTGGGTGACCCCCTCCGCCCAGTACATCAAGTCTCCGTGGGGCTCGGCCCACCCCCTCCCACTGAGGCCAGGCAATTTTCATTTCCCTCGTGGCTAAGAAGGCAAACACTTTTAAGCGTTGCCTAGCCGTTTGCATCTCTTCTTTATGAGAATTTCTGTTCAGTTCCTTGGCCCGTCTTTTTAAACCAGGTTGTCTATATCTTAATGTTTAGCTTTTTAGTTCTTCGTACATTCTAGACATGAGCCCTCTGTCAAGGGACTGGCTAACTGGCAAAGGTATTCCCATTCTGTGGCTGCCTCTTCTGTCACCTCCGCTGCCTTTGTTGTGCTTTATGAGGTGCCATTTGTTGACTGCTGTTCTTTTTCTGTGCTACTGGGGTCTGACTCAGCCATGACCTGTGCCTATAAGTGGCTTATTTATTAGGGTTGCATTGCAGTTGTAGAGCACTTTTGGTAGGGCGGTCATTATCACTATATTAATTCTTCTAACCCGTAAGCATGGACTGTCTCCTTTCCATCTCCTAGTGTGTTCTCACCTTTCTTTAGCATCTCCAGTTTTTCACTGTAGACCTCTCTTTCGCTGGCCAGCTTTTCCCTAGGCCCTTCATCTTCGGTGTGGCTACTGCAGATGCGACTGTCTCAATGATCTCGGTCAGTCATTGGTACTCGATAAGGCTACTGACTTCTGTATGTCGACTTTGTGCTCTGCCACTTTGATGAGAGTCTTTATAAGCTCTTAAGGGTTTCTTGGTAGCGTGGTTTTGGGTCTCCTATCTATAGAGTCGTATCTTCTGAAAAAGGGAGTGTGTTAGCATCTTCTTTTCCTACTTGCATCCCTGCTATCGGCCTCCCTTATTAAACTGTCCTAGCTAGACATCAAGCACTATATTGAATAGTAAGTGGCAAGAGGAGTGGTGGAGGTCCCTTACCTGTTCCTTATAGGAACACTTTGAGTATGATGTTTGCTATAGGTCTGTCGTAAACAAACTTCATTATACTGAGGCATGAGCCCTCCATCCCTAGACTCTCCGGGACTTTTATCAGGAAGAGTAGATGGATTTTTACAGTTTTCTTCTACAACTAGAGATGGTCATGTGATATCTGTCTCTTGGTCCATTAATGTATCGAATTACATTTATTGATTAATGTACGCTGAGCTGTCTCTACAGTGCTAGGATAAAGCCAATTTAGTCACGACAAACGGTCTTTCCCATGTGATGCTGAACTTCGTTTCTGAGAACTTTACTGAGGACTCTGTGTCTTTCTTCACCGGGAGGTGGGTCCGAGGTTTTCTTGCTCGTGCAATGGCTCTGTGTGGTTTGTGGTGTCAAGGTCACACTGACTTTTCAGTTGGGAGCCACCTCACTGCCCGTTATACAGCTGCTTATAATAAGGTTCACTTACCCCGTTCCTCTCATGACCATGACCGGGAACCAGCCCACAGACTTAGGATGCCCTTCTTGTCACCCAAGCTGTCCACTGCCGTCTACAGCAACCGCCCATAGTCCCTCTCTCTCTCTACCAAATAAGAGAAGGCAAAGGGGTAGAACGGGACATGCCTTTCTTTAGGACAGTGGCTCAAGTGTATATGATTGTGTCGGTGGACAATAATATTGTCTTTGTTCCTCTCTATTCCTTGGTTTTTCCATCTTAAATTTATGTGTGTGAGTGTCTTGCCTGCATGTATGTTTGTGCACCACACATGTGCCTGGTGCCCCTGGAGATCAGAAGAAGAAGAGCGTTAGATTCCCCGAAACTGGAGGTACAGGTGGTTGTAAGTCATTATGTGGGTGCTGGAAACTGGACCAGGGTCCTCTACAGAGCAACAAGTGCTCCTAACTGGATGACTGAGGGAGGAACACAACTTCCTAGACCATCCGGGTACCATCCCTCTCAGCACTAGTTCCCAGGAAGGCAGCAGCTTATCTGTATTGAGTTCTTCCCATACCCACCAATGACAAACACAAGTTTTAAGGAATCCTTCACTTAGACAAATGTGGGTATTATGAAACTGACATTGTGCTATTCTAAACCAGAAATGTTTCTCTCTGCCTTGAATATGGGAAAAAAGAAAGCCCCAGGAAAGAGAGAATCCCATAGTGGTGCATGCCTTTAAGCCCAGCAACTGAGAGGCAGAGGCAAACGGATTTCTGAGTTCGAGGCCAGCCTGGTCTACAGAGTGAGTTCCAGGACAGCCAGAGCTACACAGAGAAACCCTGTCTCAAAGAAAGAAAGAAAGAAAGAAAGAAAGAAAGAAAGGAAGGAAGGAAGGAAGGAAGAGAAGGAAGGAAGGAAGGAAGTCGGTCCCATTTTTACAACCTTTGGTTGAGTAAAATATAAAAATGATAGTAACAAATGTGTAAACTGTATATGTCTACCCATACATCCATGGGATGTAGAGGGTTACTAAGTAAAGAAAATCTACATGTTAGAGGCAGGAATACAGAAGGACACAGAGAGTGACAAATGTTTTCTCCTATATGTGTGCTCCAGATCTAATTCTCTCTATATAAAAATGTGTGTGTCACTGAATGCAGAAGGGGAGCTGTTTGGGGAGAAAAAAGGAAACAGAAGTTGGGGGACAAAAAGAGGATAATGGGTGAATAGAAGCAAAGTATAACATGCATGCATGAAAAGGTCACTTTCAAACTATTCTGTACACCAAAAAAAATAAAAATAAAAAAACTACTGAAATACTAGTTTGAGGACTATGACCCATTAGTAACACATTCCTTTTGTTTATAAATAAAGCACTTCGACTGTTTCAAACCACTTACACACACTGAGTAAACCTTTACAGGAACCTCGAAACGTCAGTAAAATGTTCACCTCCTTTTACGGCTGGCCCAGCCCAAGTTTAGACATGTCATAAATCAGTGACTTGCCAGATGACACGGACAAGATGCCAGCCTCTAGGTGAGTACTCCAAAAGTCTGCCTAACAACAGTCTGTATCACTAGGCATCTCTGAGCCCAACAGGAAAAGCTCCATGTCAGCAATAATCTCAAGCTCTAGGGTCAGTGTTAAGGTGTGCAAGTTCCCTGTGAGCAGGGCCAAGGGCAACTCTGCTAAGGTAATCACTTAACCTATGTGGCAAATTGAAATGTGCCCGTCTAGGAGAGGGCAGGAAACTATGGTTACTGACTCTGGGGTTGCCGGCACACTCTGCAATCTCCTGCTATTAACTCTGAACCGTCTGCCCCCTTTCTCCACGTAAGCTGTTTTTTCAGATCCTCGACACGGCATACCCTTTACTTACGTATACCCCCATATATGTCTAAAACAGTACCCGTATAAGTAGATTTAACTGACTTAAGAGGTATTTCTTCAGCTGATATACTCTGGTCCTGCCACAAGTTAGGAAGTTTTTTGCTTTGAGGGAATCATTTAATTAACTATAAACTCCTAGCGAGCATTAAAACCTATATAACCCCAAGGAACTGAAATAACAGATATTCTGGAGCCGAAATGAGGAGCAATCTGCAAAAATACATTTGATATGCAAAAGCCAAGCTACAACTATGCGATTTTCCCGAGGAGCCACATCAAATCCAGTACAATAGATTTTTTTTCAGTATCATTCCCAACCACGCCTCCAAAGAGAATCAAGAATTCTCAAAGCGGAGCTGGAGCTGGAGAGACGACCCAGTGGTTAAGAAACACTGGCTGTCCTTCTAGAGGACTTGGGTTCAATTCACAGCACCAACATAAATCTAGTACCCAATTCTGGCCTTCAGGGACACCAGGCATGCGTAGGATACACAGACAAACATGCAGAGAAAATGCCCATATACATAAGAAGAAAAAGAAAATTCTCAAAAATTCACTAAATCAACGACAGCAAAGCTTAACAATCTAAATGGGGGTGGGGGTGGGGAGGTGGATTCGAACAGGTTCAAATTGCATTTAAGTCTCAAAAGCAGAGTTAACAAGCATAGATGATTTTCCTCCAGGGTTGGGGGCTCAGTTTCTGGAGAGCAGAACTCTTTTCCCAGGCATCCCAAGGGGCATAACATCCAAACTGAGGGCGCCACTCACTGTCTCCGAAGTCCTATTATTTCCCTAGTCTGTTTCTAAACAACCACTTATTTGACTTTTTAACTTTTTAAAATCCTCCTGTAGAGAGAGGGCTGATGGGTTGGCCCGGCGGGCACTTGCCTGCCCTCTAATCTGACAACCTGAGTTCATTCCCAGAACTCACCGGCTCCGTGCAAACTGACCTCTGACCTCCCCACGCAGGCACCGTGACCCTTGCTTGCCCCCCACCCCCCAGTGTAAAATAACTTGTATCAAAATTCCATAAAGGAATAAACGTCTTAAGTGTTAACACGTTCTACATCTGTTTATAGATCAGTGCACTTCGGCCTCATAACCCACAAGGCAGAGTGTTCTTTTTTGCCTCGTTTTATAGATGAGGAAACTGAGGCTCACGAGGCAGTGTGAGGTTCCAGGGGTGGGGCTCGCCTTCTGCATCCAGGGCTTCCTGCTGGCCGACAGGCTGCAAGACAGACTCTGGAAGCTTGGACCGTGGCCTTGACGCTTCGGAAGCCCAGATCACGGTCGGGCAGCAAGAGTGCGCCTAGGCCCACCTCCCAGCCAGTCCCTCCCGGTGTCCTTCGGAGGCCGGGCACCCGCCAGTCTGCAGAAGCTGGCGGGCTCTCCGGCGAGCGGCCCAGGCAGGGACAGGGATGCCGAGGGAAGGCCAGCGGGGATCCCGTATGAGGGTAGCCCGCCGGTTCCGGGGGATGACGCTCCCGAAGGTCCCAGGGCGGGGTCTCGGGCGAGGGTCCCTGGCCGGGGGAATCCCGCGGCTCTCACCTTCGGACAGCTCCAGCTCCAGCTCCGCCAGGCTCTCGAGCACCTCGGCGGGCAGCGGCCCCGCCTCCAGAGGGCATCCGCGGTCGGCCATGGCCGGTGGCTCAGGCGTTTTCCGCCAACCGGGGCCTGCAGACCCGCAGCGGCCGCCCGCAGCCGGCAGCGGGCGGGGCGCGGCCGGGGCAGCTTCGCTCGGGCGCGGGCACGAGCGCGGGCGGCTCCGGCTCGGGGAGCGCGCCGGGGACGCGCGTGCGCGGCTGAGGGGCGGGGCAATGCTCGCGCGGGTACGCCGGCCAGGCCCCGCCCAGCAACTTTAAAGGCTCGCTTCCATTGGCCAATAAGCCAAGTCCGAGAAGCCTAAAGCTTTTCTGCCCTTGGGGGCGCGAGAGGAGCGGCGGGCGGGGGAGCTGGACAGAGGCGCCTCGGGATATGTGCAAACCCCACTGTGAGCCGACTTCAATGTCGCCCAGGTGACCCTCCTCCCGGATGCCCAGCCTCTTCTTCCTCAGGAGCTCTGCTGGCACGCTTAACTCTGTCGTCGTTCCTGCTACGGGGTCAGCAAACTCTGGCATTTTTCGCGGGCCTTAAAGTGTGTTTGCTTATTGCTCTTCACAATAACCCTGGAAGCACTCTGGTATTGACCAAGAAGGAGCTCTGGCAGTGTCTCAGTCCTTGAGATGACCTTGGGGCATGGAAGCATAGATCTGACACGTTGGAAACCTTGATGGGATTTTTGAAGGATCTATTTCCAGAGTGTGTGTGTGTGTGAAGGGGGTATATACATATACATACATATATATATGTGTATAAACATACATATACATACATATACACACGCAAGCGCACACACACACATTTTCATTTCTAGTACTCTTAAGCCACCCTCTCGCCACTATTACCATAATATCATCCAGCCCTCTCTACATACCCTAAAAATCCCAGGTAGGCAACAACAAAAAAAGACCATTTTGGAGGCTTTTAGTGAGCCTAATATTACATCCTCTAAGAAACAGCATAGGAAGGTGTCCCCAACTGATTTTAAAACATCTGAACTGACTAATCTGGTTATACAGCCAGGATGCGTGGTATGCAAACGAAGGACTCTTTATTTCCTCAGGTCACACAGGCTCATATAGGAAGTAGTCACAAGTTTTGCATGAAAACTGGTCAACAGTGTTCACATTTCTCCGATCACTGGTCACTGGTTTCTTCTAAGGAAGTGTTCCCTGTCATCTTGAATGAAGAATAGCTGTTGAAAGTTCACTGGGTTATGAAAAAGCAACTGGGCTCTATCCTTTTTTTTTTTTTTTTTTTTTTTTTTTTGAGACGGGCGCAGACTGGAGTGGGTGTGGCCAGAACAAGGCTTCCTGGATCAGGTATCCTGGATTCAATTGCAGTAGATTAGCTTGCTGCTGGAGTATTTTCCCATTGATTGTAAAGTATGCAAAACAGCCAGACTTGAGGGCATTCCAGCAAGTTGCTGGGGAAGGGCTGCTTAGCTGACAGTCCTTCACTCTATGCTGCCCCGTCTACTTGTCCTTCAAAGAGCTGAATGTTTACTTAATTGACATCGGGACAAGAAGGTGTTTATAATAAAGACTTAAAATTCAACACAAAACGTTTTAAGCAGCATTGAACACTTTAGAGCATTTAACAATTTTTAAGGCTTATTTTATGTGTGGGTGTTTTACAGGCAAGTGTACCTGTACACCACATGCATGCAGTACCAATGGAGACCAGAGAGGGCGCCAGACGCCCTTCAACTGTAAGACTGTCCTTAGCCACCATATGAGTGCTAGAACAAAACCGGAGGTCTCTTCAAAAGCAACAAGCACTCTTAACTGGTGAACTGTTTCTCCAGTCCCCCAGTTATCTATTTTTAAGTATTTAGTCACTGGTTTAGGGCTCTAGGGAGAGTTGGATCTTTCTGTCTTTCTTCACAGCTCAACAGGCAGAACAGGGGTTGAGGCGGACTCAGTCATCAGTATAGACCCGGCAAGGTGACCCAGTGAAACAAATACACAGCAAGTAAAACAGAACTTCTTCATACGAAACAGTGGGCAGCTGATGGCAAACGACAAGCGATCAAGAGCCAAACGCTATGAAACTACATGCAAAAAAACAAAAAAGTCATCTGTAACGGTATGATTAAGAAAGTAACTCCAAACACAGTAAAATGCTCAACTGAAACAACTCTCTGTAGCCATTTGGTCTTCTCTATGGTTACCACAATTTCCTAATAATGACTCGGAGGCTTGCTTATGAATTAATGTAAGGCTTAAGCTAGGCTTGTTCGCCAACTGACTCATAACTCAATTATCTAGTGTAGACTATTCCTTATCTGCCACATGGCTAGTTACCTCTCCTTGGTTTCATACCTCCGGCTTCCTCCAAGTCTGTGGTGAATCTCCTGCCTCTCTCAGAGTTCTAATCTCTCTACCGGAACTCCCACTTCCGCCTTTTGCTAATAGGCCATCACCTTTTTTATTGACCAATGATGCTTCCACACAGTGCACAAGAAATTGTCCCTACAATTCTCTCCTCTCATGCCAAATTTAGAGCCTTGTTTGGGGATGGGGGGTAGGGAGCTGGGTCTGTGACATGGCTCGAGATGCCTGTATATCTATTTTCAAAGATATTTGACCCCTTAAACTGCCTGGATACCATTATACATGTCCACAGACTAGTGTCCTATCTTAACCTAGTATGCCTCCTCCTCCACATGGCAGAAGCTAGAACCAACCAAGAGACACACCCATGAATGAGTTGTGAGGGCATTTTCAGGAGAGGAAAGTCTTTCTCCAGAGTGGGCTCTCTGCTTACAGTAGTGCCTCAGGCATAAAGAGATGAATAAAATCAGCTTTGCCTGCCTGCCTGCCCTGTCCTGCCTCTTGCCAATGACTGCAGTAGCTGTTGCTGCTCTTTCTTATCCTTCATCGACATCAGAATCTAGCTCTTTCTTTCAAAAGGGACTAAAGATGAGCAACTGGGCCAGGAATCCTTCAAGCCTTTAGCACCAGCTCAGGAATACAGAGGCATTTGGTTTCATGGACTGAGCAGCCATTGGCTCTTGGTCTCCATGACTGATAGCCACTGTATGGCTGCCCACATAATTGTATTGTATATATGATGCTGGTAAATCCTTTTCCAATTTACATTCTATTGAGTCTGTTCCTCTAGGTAAACCTTACTAATACCCCACCTGCTGGATACTAGACACAGAATTATACTTACTTCTGGGCATAATTCAGATAAACATAATGAGATTAAAAAGGGGTTAGGGCCCTGAAGTCCCCACCTCTCCCTCTAAAAAGCTGTGTATTCATTTGCTAGCACAATGGTTACTAAGGACTGGGAACTGAGTTGGCTCAACAGTTTACCACACAAGATCTCTGGAGGATCGAAGTCTAAGACAAGGTGTCAGCCAGGATCAGTTCCATAGAGAACTATACAGGATAATCTGTTCTATAGCTGTCTCCTGGACTCTGGTAGCTGCTACTAATCTTTGATGTTTCTTGCCTTCCAGATGTTTCCCCACCCCCAATCTCTGCCCTCATGTCCATATGATGTTTTTTTTTTGTTTTTTCGAGACCATATGATGTTCTTATATGCCAGTGTCTTGTCAGTAGACACCATTCCCCTAATATGAGAACACTCTAGTTAGCTCATTTAATTTGATCATCTGCAAAGACCCAACTTCAACTAAGGTCATATGTACTTGAGACGAGGATTTCAATATGCCCTTGGTTGGGGTGAGGGAACAGTTTAACCATAAATCATAATGCACAGCCAACAGGTATCTACTGGCAGAGCTGAGGACTCAGGTGTGTGTCTGAGGCTGGATCACTACAATACTTTATGAAGCAAGCTAGAATGTAAGACAAGCGGGGCTCATGGTCGTATGAGGAATCCAAGAGACTCAATCCCCTGGCAATGAACGCCTTCCCATCCAGAACTGTAGGATTAATCAGTCAGGTGCGTCACATGCAGAAGGGGCTGGAGGCTAGTAACACACGCAGTTGCTTCAGAGAGAAGAGAGAGAGAGAGAGAGAGAGAGGAGAACCCTGCAAGAACCAAAGGCTTGCTGCATCCTAATTGGTTTTAGGGTCTAGTGTAAGGTGCCTTCTGCAGCATCTCAGAAGTAACAAACTTACCACACTTTGCCCTTCTTACCATCAGAAGCAGCAGGAGACATGGCCTGACACAGCCGATAGTCTGAGCTGACTACTCCTTCCTGGAAACCTCCACTCAGGTGTAGCCAAGATCTTGACATGCCACAGACAAGAATCTTAGGACAGTTGGGTAAGGAAGAGAATAATATAGAGGTGTGAGCTTGCTCTTTATGGCTGGGATACCAAACAGGCCATTAGGGACACCTGCTTATCATCTGAGGCCCCCATTGATATAAGGGACTGGAAGACAGTAGAGAGGAGATGGGCATTACAAAGGAAACTGAGAACGGGAAGATGTGCTGTCAGAAGCCAGCTCACTGGGCCTGAGAGGACTCGGCTCACAGGAAAGGAGGAAGTTCATTAGGAAGGCACCCTTCGACTGGTAAGGCACCTTCAGTGGCCTTTTTGTACCCCAGGGTAGAGCATGACCTAGATGAGGTAGGAGAGGCCCTTGTGGATCTGAGTGACTGAGACCAGCATATAAACCAATTCACACAGCGATAAAGCAACCGACAGATGAAGAAAGCAGACCAAGGGGGCTTATCGGGTCACTCAAAGACAAATACAATGAGATTTCTGTTGACCTGAATCCTATTATTTGTTTGTTTGATTTTGAGACAGGGTCTATGTTATCTTGGTACTATGTAGCCCAGGCAGACCCGAGTGCTGGATTAAAGGCATGTGCCTCCATGCCTGGCAAGCTGGAATTCTCAGTGTGGGACGGCACTGGAAGGCCCCTCCTCCTATGTTTGCTGACTTTGTAGCACTGCAAGGTACTCTGCAGGCTGCTGGGGTAGAATTGTTGACCACAGGCCTACAGCTATCGGGCTACCGTAGAGATGTGTATATGTGTGCTATAGGCGTGTATGTGTGCATGTATGTGTGCTACAGGTGTGGGTATGGGTGTGGGTGTGTGTGCACGCGCACCTCTGGCAGCTCATCTGCCTCATCAGGACTTGTCTTTTGCCACAGGGTTCTTTGAGTCCAAAGACAGTTTCCTAGTTCTTCAAGCTCATCTCTGGGTTACTCTCCTTTGTCTGCCTCAGCTCATCTGACAACAGAGCAAACAAGCCCTTATATTAAATTCCTTCTGAAACCCTGAAGGGCTTTGTTAGTTCTAGCCTGGGCTACTGATATACCACCACATATTTGCTTTAAAGTATTTCTGGGCCAAACTCTAACTGAGCATGATAAACTTATACCCCTCTTATATTCTGATGAAGTTTTTGTTTTGTTGTTTTGTTTTGTTTGTTTTTCGAGACAGGTTTCTCTGTGTAGCCCTGGCTGTCCTGGAACTCACTCTGTAGACCAGGCTGGTCCCGAACTGAGAATTCCACCTGCCTCTGCCTCCCAAGTGCTGTCTGAAGAAGTTTTAAACAAGATATCCACTAACTATATTTACTGTTTCAAAACCACTATGCCATGCTTTCTGAATCCACACATACGTGGACGTCTGTGTGACATGCCTGACCATACATTTGTTGAGGGGTGAAGGGTTCTGAGCCAGACTCACTGCATGGTGTAAATACGAAGGAGTTACAGAGTGGCTGTAGCCAAGAGAAGCGAGTTTGACATCATTTTATTTGTTTTGCCAACAAAAAGAATGAACTGAACAGATTTAAGAAAAACAACAACACAAGACCGACCATCCATCCATCCATCCATCCATCCATCCATCCATCCATCTGAGAACAGTTCTTAAAATGCATTCCTTCCTTCCTATGTGCTCATTTTCAACTGACCGTCCCATCCTGGCACACTAACAAAACAAGCAGCTTCTGCGGCAGACGAGGCAGGACCCAGCGTGGCCACCGTTCGCTGGGCTGGGCGGCTGGGCGGGGAGGAGCTCAGCATGCTCCCTCCATTTAGCAGTGTGTCGAGGAGGAAGCTCTGAGTGGCTCTTAGGGGCTGGTGCCACCACTCCCGAAGTGTGTGTCCCGGACCATACCATGAGCTTTCCTTAGGAAAAAAACCATCTTTCCTCAAATAGAAATGTCACAGGTTAAGAGCCACAAGGACTTTATTCATTGTTTAATCTTCTGGTGACAGGATTTCTGAGTAGAATCTAAAATTAAAATAGAATAGAATTTGTTATGAAACTTTTTAAACAAATTGTTTAGAACTTCAGAACATCATCACTGAGTTGAGCTTTGGTAAAAATGTGAGTTATAATGAAATTTTTCTAATGAAAGTAGAAGGTTAGGTTTAAGAAACTATTACACAAACTATATACAGGCCAGACCGTAACTGGTAATGATTTGAATGTGAAATACCCTTCATAAGCATGTGTTTTAATGCCCAGTCTTCAGGTGGTAGCACTGGAGGCTCTGCTCCCTTAGGATGAAGCCTCACTGAAGGAAGTGATTTACTGGAAGCAGGAAGTGACTTTTTTTTTAAACACCCTGGCCTCACTTCCTGTCCCTCCTCTGCTTCTAATCACCACACACGGAGCAGCCGCACACGTCAGCTACCACCAAATGCTACTCCAGGCGACAGGCAAACCCCGACACGATAATACTATTGTCTCAAAACGGGAACCAAAACAAATCGTTTTGTTGCCTCCTGTCAGATATTTGGCCAGTGATCAATTTTCTAACAGAAAACTGGTGCTAGAGAGTGTGGGGCCCTTGCTGGGATCACCTCGGCCACTTCTGTAAGGCCTCTAAAGCCTTCACCTGAAGAATCTGGAAAAGTGTGGAACCACAGGCCCTAGCCAACTACTGCTGCTTCCCAGATTCTTACTCACAGCCGTGAGAAAAGCAGTCCATACAATTACCTTTACATTCCCTATCAGCATAAGAGGACAAAATGTCTCCACCAGTGACTGAACCAGACTTAGCCACCACATCTGCTAAGTGCATTGTTTACACAGCTGTGTAGACATTTCACTCAAACTAACAATTACTAAGCTGAAGGCAGAGGTTCTTTTGTTTTGTTCTGAGACAGCATATTACTCTGCAGCCCTGGCTAGCCAGGTACTCACTTTGTAGCCCTGGCTAGCCCAGAACTCACTGTGTATACCAGTCTGGTTTCAAACTGTTTGCAACCCTCCTGCCAGGGGCTATCTAGTGCTGGGATTACTCAGGAGTACTGTCGTACCTAGTTACTAGCAGTCTTTTCTATGTTGTTATGTTTCTAAGGTACAGTAATGCTATTTTTAACAAGTACTGAGAACCGTTTTGTACCTGGTGGCAACCCCCCGAGTCTTTGCTGGATCACTTCTAAACGATGAATGTATTCTGTCAAGGAATGCTCAGGATCTTGAGAAGCAGTCAGGGATCTTTCTAGCCTCAAACTTGGTGTTGAAGTTGATCTGCAAACAAAGAACCATATGAGGAGGAAGAAAGGAAGGAAGGAATTAAGTTAACAGGTGGTACTATTCTCAAGGGTTTACATAGGAGCTGACCAATCAGGACGGGTCGCCACCAGGGCTATTATTCTCTTCATGCCTGTTCTTTTTCTTTTTTTTTTTTTTTTGGTTTTTCAAGCAGGGTTTCTCTGTGTAGCTCTGGCTGTCCTGGAACTAACTCACTCTGTAGACCAGGCTGGCCTCGAACTCAGAAATCCGCCTGCCTCTGCCTCCCAAGTGCTGGGATTAAAGGCGTGCGCCACCACCGCCCGGCTCATGCCTGTTCTTTACCACAAAGAAAAGGTGTTTTTTTTTTCTTTGCCTAGAATCCAGAGGCTCATGAATGCTAGGTAAGCCAACTGAACTAGACACTAGCCCCACACAGTACTCCACGGGTGTAGTGGTCCACTCCTGTAACTCCAGGATTTGGGAGACAGAGGTAAGAGATCAGATCTCTGATTTCAAGGCTAACTTGGTCTGCACAGCAAGCTCCAGGTCAGCTAGGGTGACATAATGAGTCCCTGTCTCCAAACAAAACAAATACCCAAAACAAAAAATTAAAATCAACTTCTATATCTCACTTTGAAGTCAGAATAAGTGGCAGCAATTATGTACAATTTCTTTCACCAAATTTTGAGATTATACTTGTTACCCCAACTGGATGCCTCAACATCCTTCACCTGGTGACTGAGACAGTCACCCTATCGGCCTACACTTCCCTGGGCAAAACCACCCTTGTCTAATTCCCATTGTGACCGTCCTTCCTGGCAGGCCCCGCGTCCCCAGGGAACACCATGTTCCTTTCCCTTTCCATGAGCCAAGCTCCAAACCTTTTCAGGGTGGAGCCTGCCTCACTGAACACAGGTGATCTTTTTTTGGTTTTGCTCTGTGTAGCCCTGGCTGTCCCAGAATCCACTCTGAAGTGTAGGCTGACCTGCGTCTGCATACTGAACGCTGGGATTAAACAAATAAACACCACCACTTAGCAACACAGGTGATCTTAGCTCTTCCTGAACGACGCAGCAAGATCCCCAGGCTCTTGCAGACTCTGCCGTGTCATCAGCCGACGAATTTTCGAATTACATTTCTCTGGGCCATACAGACTTCTGAAGCTCACTGGCACGACTGATTTCTAGGTGAAAAGGCTGGGGCAGCCCAACTGACCTTTCCTTGCCCAGCGAGACGGCTGCCACAGATCTAGGGCTGGACCGAGAGTCCTTGGTATGCCTGAAGAAGTGTCTCGGCTTGGCAGAGATGCTCTGGTTCCTGACGGAGAATGCTGTCTCTGGGATGCTCGATGTCCTTCCCAAGAATGATCAAATACCAAATCATTAGGAAAAGAAATTCACACTTTAGGAGAAGGGTCCAGCTGCCAAAACTTTAAGCCTATACAAACAATTTTAAGATCCTGCAAGGTGATTTCAAAATATTATCAAGTTGTGATATTCTCAAGTTTTGATGATCTACACTTTGCTTGACTGACTCTGGTCCTGACTGCCAGCACTCCATGGGCAGCCCATGACTGGGGGAACCTTCAGGAGGCCTTTAGAGAACGAGAGGTAAGCATGCCTGCTGACCTGAACTGAAGGCACTGTCAGGATGTTGGGCAGCCAGGGGTGGCAGTGGCCTAGGCCTTCCATGCCCTCTAAGTAGAAGGACATTCACATCTGCCACCCCTAGACACGAGGCAGAGACCCAGCAAAGAATCTCATTTGTCACTGGTCCTTTTGGAGTCCCCGAAGCCACTGTTATACTTCGTATGAGGAGGCAGCAAGAAAGCGCCAGAGACAAGGTGTCACTGAGCTAAAAACAACCATGAATGCTCACACAGGGGTGCAGCGGCATAAAGGAGAGCCCTAGTCAGCCCTGGAGAACGAGCGTGCTCCCTGACAGGCGTTGGTCGGTCAGCGCTGTTCTTAGTGCTGTAGGGTGGCTACTGACTGGGATTCCTAGTTTTCTTACTGTGCTTTATGACATTCTCACACCAAAACACTCAAGAAAATCTACCAGCGGCAGGAAAGGCAATGACTTGAGACCCACCGTGGCGGGTGCTTTTGCTGTGTATCAGCGCTCCCTTCCGATCCACTTCTTGCCACTTCTTAACCAAAAACCGCAACCTGCACAGAAAGGGGACAAAACATGGTTAAAATGAGAGCAAACAGGAAGTAAGGAAGCAGCAACACTCCGGCTGTGATCAGACACCAGAAGGTGCCCTCTGGGCCAAAGGAGACACCCCCACCCCAGCTGTGTGGGTCCACTGACAAGCTGCCAACTAGTTATGGACACAGAGCTGGCTGTACCAGCTTCATGCTGGGCAGGAACCTTCCATCTTCTGAAGAAGCCCTTCTGGCCACACCCTTGTCAACCAGATGGTTCTGCCCACATCCACCACAGGTTACCCCACAGCCCATCACACTCCAAAATTCAAGCCTGACGTATCACCAGAAATTGGGAAAACACACTCCTTCTTTCTGGTTGCTTCTGACTAACCAAGAAGGCCTGTCAGCAGGATCGTGCTAACAGTGTCGGAAGGCGGAAAGCAGGGTGACAGTACACAGGTGCTTGACACTCCTTTTAGCATGGCTTTCCTGATGAATGACATGACCGTAACTTTCCAATTTGTGATGTGACAAACCGTAGATTATTCCAAAAAAGATCACCGGGTCTGGAAACTTTTTCAGGCATTGTGATAATGGGTCCCAAGTATAATAAGTCTCAGGCCAACCTAGAACTTTTGACTGTCTGGTCTCAGCCTCCTGAGTGCTGGGATGATAAGCCCACGTCACCAAACCCAGGGACAGCTGAATCTATTTATTTGAATGCACATTTCACCTGCATATGTATACACACCACATGGATGCCTGACACCAGGAAGGTCAGAATGAGGTGTGACATCCCCGGGAACTAGAGTTGTGAATGGCTGTGAATGACCACGTGGGTTTGGGAGCCATCCCTCCTGCCCCTCCAGCATGAATTCTTAAAGACCAGTTGTCACTATGTCTTCTCCACAGTCACGATACCACTGATACTGAAGGAGAAAACACTGTAGTCTTAAGGCCTAAAGCCACCAGTGACGCAAGCATATGTTCGTTGCCAACTGGCTTGGGGGCGGGACGTTTACCTCAATACTGCGATGACCACCCGAACAGCGGTGCGGAACTTGGTGAAGGGACGTGGTGTGGTAATTTTCTTATCTGCTTTGGAAGGAAAGACCCCCAGATGAGCGATCATGGAGAGCGTTTCCTGCTCCGAGTCCTGGAAGCCACCAATCAGCAGTAAGAGATACTTCTTCTGATAAATCAGAGCTTTCCTGAAGCTCTCTGCTCGCAGGTAATGCAGGTACAGCTTTTCCATCTAAGAGGAAGACAGACGGTAAGAATCGGAGGAGACACGTACATTCCTGATACATCCCGTTCGGTACAACGACACAGTTAGTCGATCGTTACAAAATAAGGAAATTAATCTGGGTTGCACCTCACAAGTTAGCAGTCATCCATGCACACAGAAGCGCCTCTCTTAACAAAAGCACAGCACTCTCAAGAGAGCCCCATGAAGACCATGGGTTTGGGCTCTGAGGGGATAGCATACGGGTTCCACAGATAATACGGGTGATGGGAAAAACGGAGCCAAGGAGCTCGGATCCAAACTCTGAGAAGCACTTTTCCTGGGGAGCAAGTATAGAAAGAATGTCTTCACCTAGAGAAACTGCCTTCTGATGACTGACCATTACAGAAGCAAACATGGTATCCACATACAGCCAAACCAAGTCTGAGGGCCAGTTTATGCGGACTTCCTTTCTCATAGTGATCTGACCACTAGGGCAGCGGGTCTTCTGTAAAGAAGTGTGTTTGAACTGTCAACAGACACACTAAGCCAACAAGAACCTTGTAGTAGTCAAGGAGGTCTTCTTCCTGCAAGTGAACTAGCCCTGGCTTGAGACGTGGCCGACACTCCGACGCCCTTCCTGCATGTCTTACTTTGATATTGCAGGTATTTGTGTCCTGACTTGTAGTCTGTGCGTGCCACTCTGGGTCTGAGTGCCGTAGAGAACTCTGCAGATCTGTCCCATCTTGCTTCAATGAAGATTGCTTTGCCTCTGTTAAAAATAAAAAAAATATAAAAAAAAAAATAAAAAAATAAAATAAATCACAGCCAGCAACTCTATAGAGCCTTTCTTTTTCCATGGGGGAGGGATATAGGTGTGTGCCTGCAGAGGTAGGTCTGAGGTAAACCTGAGGTGTGTTATTCCTCAGGATTTTTAAAAGATGGGATCTCTAACTAGAGGCTTGAGTTTACCCATTAGGCTAGGCTAATTGGCTAGTTAGGCCCAGAGATCCACTAGTCTGTTTCCCCAGCACAGGAATGGATTATAGGTACACGCGCCACCACAATCTGTCTGCTTGTTGGGTGGTTTTGAGCCATGGTCTCACTGTTCAGCTCTTGCTATCCTGGAACTTGATATGTAGATCCAGCTGGCCCAAAACTACCTGCCTCTGCCTCCTGAGTGGTGGGATTAAAGGTATGAGCCACCAGGCCTCGCTCACACCTGTCTGCGGATGGAGCTCACGACTTCATGCTAGCAGACAAGCACTTCACTAGCCGACCCATCTCCCCAGCCCTCTAAGGAGGTGTTTCTTAAATAGGAACATCCTGAGAAAGATGACTCAGGGGACAGTAACGCAGGGGATGACAGCAGCATCTGTGCCAATCTGAAAGAAAAAGGCCATACTCAAACACCCCGTTTCTACCACAGCTGGCTGAGGAGCACTGTGGGGTGGCCTGCCCCAGATGAGGGTAGGAACTGGGAAAATATCTCCACAGGCTGGGATCCAGGGAGGCGTTGCTAGGCAACAACCACATGCCATGTGTTGTCTGTCCCTGTCACGCTGGGCATCACTTCGGTTCCACTCAAGTCACTGGGTCAGGGGGAACACTTTTATTTCCTGAGATATCGATACACAAAAGGAACGTTTTTAACAAGAACAAACCAGAAATATTTGGGGGCACACAGAGGCGCCCAGGAGGAGAGTCAGAGGCTAAGGTGGTCAATCAGAAAGAGGGAATGACCATGTGATCTGGATGAGATGTCAGTCACTGCCAGAAAACCTTGAACATGAAGAAGATACTCCACCAGTTCATTCACTGTCCCTCTTTAATCTACCCATCAAAGGCAGCATTCCCTCACCTCTCTGCTATCCCTCTTGATCAGGTGTACTCACTTATGACCAAAGCCACAAAGGCTCAGCAGGTTTCATCCCTGTCAAATAGATGTAAGCTTTAGGAGAAATAAAAGCTTCAATGGGCACTCTAAACAAGAGCCTTAAAACACGCCTGTGAAGAGGTGGGCGGGCTCTGGAGTGAGGTTCTCACCAGCTCCCGTCACTTCCGAGTTCCTCACCTCCAGCAGACAATGGGTCTGGGTAATCAGGCACAGCGCCACCTCGCCACCTCTCTACCAACAAAACCCCGAGAACAAAGGAAAGCAGACACATCTGAGAGGAGAAACAGGATCATCCACAACTCTAAGAGTGACAGAACAAGGCAGAAATAAATCCGGTCCGGTTGTGGACAAAATAAGCAATACTATCTGTCCATCTGTCGGATGAAAAGCATTCCTCCATCCCAAGCTAGTACATGCCTGAGACACTCACCAAGAAAAAAAAATAAGACACCGGGTCAGCTCAAAGGAGTTAGTTACTTAAAATCTGTCTCTGACAATAATGGGCTTGAGATCTAACACATGAGAAGACGGAGCCCTCATATTCGTGGACTTTAAGAATTAATATTGTTAAAAAATAATAAATAAATAAAGGCCGGGCGGTGGTGGCGCACGCCTTTATCCCAGCACTTGGGAGGCAGAGGCAGGCGGATTTCTGAGTTCGAGGCCAGCCTGGTCTACAGAGTGAGTTCCAGGACAGCCAGAGCTACACAGAGAAACCCTGTCTCAAAAAACCAAAAAAAAAAAAAAAAAGAATTAATATTGTTGCTAGGTCACAAACCTGGGATAAGCCTCACTTGGCACCTGTGGCTCTTCCCAGTGCTGCTCACTCCGCTCCCTACCCTAGACCTCTCCCCCCAGGGGCTGGACTTCCACCCACACCCATGCATCTATGTATAACTCAGTCATCTGAGCTCCACTGCTCTCTTGGTCAGCAGCTCCTCTCTCGCTCTCCCTCCCTGCCTCTCCTTTCAGTGCCGGTGTCCCTTAGACTGCTGGCACGCTCAGCTTGGGCTCTTCCCTCTGCCTGCTTTCTCCCTACCCTGCACTAAAAGCTCCTCCACGCTGTAGGTGTGGCCATTCCCCACCCCCCCACTTCCATTTTTTTCATTCAACTGTGAAACTGGCCATCCTACCAAAAGCAATCAACAGAGCCAGTGCGATTCCAATCGGATTCCCAGTGTCACTCTTCGGAGATACAGGAAGAGTGTATCTCATCTTGAACAATGAGAATATAGCAGGGAGTATCGCCACACCTGACTTCAAATTACACTACAGAACCCGGTAATAAAAATAACACAGTGAGTAGAAGAAACTCATCTGTGTATCAGTATAAAGGCCTTTCTAATAATAGATTTCCTTAGGAGACATGTAGTCATGCAAAGTACAATTTAGCTAAAGGAGCACTGACTCCAAAACGCCCCAAAGATGAGTAAGTAGTCGTGCTACCAGGCCCTTAAGAGACAAGAGAAACTTAGGATGCTAGGAGGTGAAAGACTAACCAGCCGTTCCGCTCCACTCCTGGAGCAAACGAAACAGCCCTGACACAAACAGACCTCGAACGGGTGGCTGGGCAGCTAAGTCTAGGTCCACCACTAAATCCTGTGTGCTCTTATCAGGAAAAGTATAGCATGCCAGGTGGGCAAGATGACCGGCAGCAACTACTCAGAAGGAACAACACCGGCGTTGTACTTAAAATAAGTCTGGCTATACACAGTATCTTTTCTAGGTAAATCTACTACTTAAGCAGCAAAAGTTGCAGTCTCCTGTCTCTGTTTACATTTTTTTCAAAGTATAACCTTGGCCTGGACCTGAAAGAGATTTAAAGGATGCTGTGTTTATATTTGTGGCCAGCATAAGCCTAAAATATATATAAGTTAATAAAATCTTGTATTAAAGGCCAGCTCCTCTTTGAGTCTTAGACCCAGCAGGACAAGGGGCAATAAAGAGCTTTTCCATCATCTCTGAGTGATCTCTGGGAAGCTGTATTATTTCTGTAACAAGATCACTGGGACACAACCAGGAACTCTGATGGAACAGAGCAGAGGACCCAGATACAAGCTCATGCGATCACAGCTAGGACAGATACTTGATTTTTTTTTTTTAAAAAGATGCCCAAAGTATACAATAAAGAAAAGACAGCATCTTCAACAAATGGTACTAAGTAATCTAGAATAATACCAACATGCAGAAGAATAAAACTCAGTCACCATCTCATGCTTTACCCCAAACTCCAAATTCAAAGACCTCTACAAAAGACTTGATACTCTAAACTTACTAGAGGAAAAAGTCGGGCATATGCTTCAACATATAGGCATACGTAACGCTTTGCTGACTAGCCCCCTGCAGCGCAGGAAAGCCAAAAAAAAAAAAAAAGCAAAAAGCAAAAAGCAACCACAGACAAATAGGATTTCATGAAATTAAAGTCTCTGTGTTAGAAAAGAAAGTGAGATCAAGTGAAGAGGCAGCCCACAGAATCAAAGAGTCCCTACCAGCTAGGATTTGAGAAGATGAGTCTAGAATAGGCAAAGAACCCAAAAAACTAAACACCAAGAAAACAAAACACTGGCTAAGGATCCTCAAAAGAAGAAATAGCCGGGGGTGGTGGCGCTCGCCTTTAATCCCAGCACTTGGGAGGCAGAGGCAGGCGGATTTCTGAGTTCGAGGCCAGCCTGGTCTACAGAGTGAGTTCCAGGACAGCCAGGCTACACAGAGAAACCCTGTCTCGAAAAACCAAAAAAAAAAAAAAAAAAGAAGAAAAAGAAACAAGTAGGCAACACTTTTAAACATCCTTAGCCCTCAAGGAAATCAGATTCAAATATTGTAAGACTCATCTCGCCCCAATCAGAGTGGCTAGCATCAAGAACACCAAGGAATAACAGACATTAGAGCGGCTGTGGAAACACTAGACCTTACACACTGTTGGTGGGGCGACACTAGCACGGCTACCTTCAACATCAGCATGGAGGCTTTTTTAAAAAACCAAAAAATACCATATGCCCCAGCTATGCACACCACTCCTGGGCATATAAACAAAGAAGTCACTACTACAGATAGCTGCCCATCCCCACTCACTGCTGCTCCGTTCACCACTAGCAAGCCAAGTGGCCGTCAGCTGACGAGCAGATATGGAAAATGTGGTGCATATGCACAATGGACACCACCATGCAACCATAACTAATCCCAATAAACTCACTGGTTCACCAAACTAGATTTGAATACAACTGTTTCTTTGGTCTGTCAAAGACTGGTGCTAGTTACAACTGAGTAGACACTGTTCGCATCTCTCCAGGAAAGTCATACAAGACCTATACATGATAGGTAAACTATCACAGCTCTGATAAGTCTTTATCTGCCCATCAACTGGTGGACATTTGAAATGCTTCTGCCTTCTGGATAAGAATAATACTGCAAAGTTATATAACAAAATTCCATGTACAAGTTTTTCCTCCCTTGGAAAAATACCTGAAAGTGGAATTGTTGAGAGACCTTTTGAGAAACTGTTAGACTGTTTTTTTTTTTTTTTTTTTTGGTTTTTCGGAGACAGGGTTTCTCTGTGTAGCCCGGGCTGTCCTGGAACTCACTCTGTAGACCAGGCTGGCCTCGAACTCAGAAATCCGCCTGCCTCTGCCTCCCAAGTGTTGGGATTAAAGGGGTGCGCCCCACCGCCCGGCTAGACTGCTTTTCAAAATAATTGCATCTTACAGTCTCACATGATCCTTTACCTGCTCATCTACAGAGCTAATGAAACATGAATTTCTTTTTTAGAAAAAAAGCAAGATTCTATAATTTTATAGAGAAATTTATACTGAACTAGACTTGCCAAACAACTTGACAAAAACAGCAGGTCTTGGAAGCTGGAGTCCCAGGTCTCAGAAAGAGTGGGTTTGGAGGGTGGTGTCAGCAGCAGGAATGTGTTTCAGTCAGCAGCTGAAGCATGGAGCCTTGGAGGCTGACACCGGCTGAGTGGTAGGGCTGCAGCCCTGAGAGCTGGGTTCACTATCTATGGCAGCAGTTTGCACACAGTGAACCACAGAGAAGTACATCTCCCCCTTCAATGTACAATCCAACAAGTCTGTCTGTCTGTCTGTCCAGGGCTCTGCACAGTCTGTGGTAGTCTCTAACTGGCTGCTGAATGTAGGTGGCAAAAAAGGACAGCTTGTACTTAAGAATTTCCCTCAGTTTCTAGTTGCTATGACAATGTTCCGATGACCTGTGATGCTAGCACAATCTCTGTCGGGAGCCAGGTCTGACCTTGTGGACCTCAGCCTGTTCCAGCCCTGACGGCAAGCAGAACGTGTTTTATGCTCCATTCTCTGCCACTTCGTGACAGTGGGGCTGTCCACTTGATCTGGCAAGGGGTTGTCAGCTGCATTTCACTATCGGTAGCTCCTTGCCCTTAGAAACTGAGCCTCCAGGTATTACAAAGCCCTGAGTCTTCTCAGATTCAGAATCATCTCCAGGGCCTCTCTGACCCCATCTCTGACAGATTCAGCATCGGACAACCCAGCAGAGAAACAACAGTCTTTTCAGCACCACACACACAACTATATTCTTGAACAAAGGCAAACTCAAGAGTGAAATCCCAGACCCCAAACTACAATTTTCCGGAAAGAACAAATTAATATATTGGATTCAAAATCCAGTAACTTTTGCTTTGCAAAGGAAATCATTCAAAGAAGCATACAGCATAGACCAGGAGAAAATATTTCACATATCTGAGAAAGGCGTTGACATGGCAGGTAGTAGTATAGGGCTACCTCTCTGTGAGTAGGAAGGTTAAGAGGGCCACGGTGAGAAACGCAAGGTGCTCACATATCTTACAATCAGAACAGATACTGGAGTTATAAGAAGATTAGGGGTTAAAATGGCAAAGCCTCAAACATTGGGGAGGATGAACAAGAAGGTTTAAGGCGGAGCACAAGACCACCAAATCAACAGGTTAGGAGGACTGAAAGGGCCCTGGTAAGTGATGCAGGCCAGCTGCTCTCCATGAAGCTCCCTTCTCTGAGGAACCAATGCGCCATACTCCAATTCCTAATGACGGATTAAACTGTAAGTAATCGGAACAGGAGAAACGGCTTGGCAGTTAAGAACACTGCTAGGCTGCTTCCCCAAAGGATTTCCAGCACCCGTTTGGCAGCTCCCAGACTTTCTTTCAAGGTCCAAAGTTCCAGCTGCAGGAGATCTCATGACCTCTTCTGGCCTCCAAGGTCACCGAGTGAGCATGTGGTGCACAGACAATATAATGCAGGCAAAACACCCAAGCGCATTAAAATAATAAATACATAAGTAAAGATGGCGTCTGCCTCCATCCACTTCAAGAAAGAGATCCTAGACCATCCCCATAGACAGTTAACTGCGAACAATTACACCTACGTCTTAGTAGCCCTGACACTAAAGAGAGTTTAGTTTAATTAGCACCCCTGAGGCATCACAGTTATGACAAACAAGGGCAACAATGAGCAATAGCCAGAGATGGACAAGGGGAGAGGGTACAGTGTCTAACGACCTCTAACTGGGTAGGCAGCACCTGAGCAGAACTGACCATCTCCCTCCCCAGGCGCAGAGCTGTGCGCCTCCCATTGACTTCAAGTTTTCCAGTTTCAGCTGCTGCTCTATAGAAGACTTTTCTAGACTGAAAGTTGAGGCCTTGTCCTCTCAGGGAAGCTCCTTCGGTTTATTCAATTTCCTCAATGTATCGCTTTTCTTTTTCTCGTATTAAAGCTTGCTAACACTGTTTACTCCCGAAACTGTATCCCAAACCTTCACTGGCGCTGGACAAAAAGCCAGACAGCACTGGCCCGGTTCACACTTGATCAGTTAATTGAGTTTCCAGCGCAAGGACAGTTGGCCTGAGAATGGTCCTCCCCCACTCAAGATTCCTGCTTCCGAGTCGTATCTAAAGTATAAAACTCAAGACTCAAGCAAGAAAACAAGAATCCAACTCAAAAACTAGACCAAGCCCGTAAGAGTCACTTCACCAAAAAAGATGTACAGACGACAGAAAAGACACAGAGTATACTAAGCCAGCAAGGACAGGGACATTGAAACTACAGGAGATTCCATGTCACACAGCCTAGCCCGAACAGGAAACCTGGACAACAATCCATCAAATTCAGATCTCGAGCGCCTTCATTCCTTGGAAGGTGAGTACCACAGGGCCACAGACGAATGGCCAGTTCACCCCTAGGTATTTTGTACCAGAGAAACGAACCCTATGCCCAACATGATGCTGTACGTACAGCCCCAGTGCCTCTTAAGAGTCAGAACTGAAAAAAATTCACATGTCCATCCCTCACACAACCATGGACCACCCGTCACACAAACACTCGGCAGTAAGAGAAATCGGTTCTTGGTACATAAAGTCTGGGTGAGTATCAGGCCTACAAGAGAGATGTCAGAGACCCAGTCAGAATGTGACACACTCTGGCGCTCCTGACATGTTTGAGAAGGACCCAGGTCAGTACCTGCTGGCTCCAGAGTAGACCAAGTGGCCTTGTTCCTTTGAAGGTTCACCTTGGCCTACATTTTGCTAATGTGGTTGTCACAAAGATAACACAAATTCCATGCATGGGTGAAAACTTATATGACACCATATCAAAACAGCAAACTGTACTACATATAAATTTAAAAAAAAAAAAAAATTAAGTTTTCATCATAAAAAAGTAAATCAGCAGGTAGAAAAGGAAGACAACCACAACTGTACCATTAGCAGAGAGCCAGATGGAACCCTGAGCTGGTCAGGTTGTGATAGCGTCAGTCTAAGCTTCCTTTTCAGAGCGCATACAAACGCTATGGAGTAGCCAGGACTGTGTGGGATGCCGGGCCTGCGTCCCTGGAGTAGAAAATTTGATGCTAAGCTATCAAAACACCAAAGAGCTGGGTACATGACTCGGCTGCTAAAGGGCTCGCCATACAAACACGAGGGCCTGAGTTTGGATTCCCAGTGGCGAATGGGAATCTGTAGCCTCAGCACTGAGGAGGTAGAGACAGGAGAGTTTCTGGGGACCGCTGCCCAGGCAGTCTCCCTGAACCTGTGGGCTCCAGGTTGAGACTTTGTTTCAAAAGATAAGGTGGAGAGTAACTGAGGAAGACACCTATGTGGACTTCCGGCCACACCCTGCATGGGACACGCACACAGCACACGACACAAATCATGCCTCACACACCTCAAAACACTGAACACTGGGTATGATGGCACGTGGCTGTACTTCCAGCACTTGGAATGAGGAGACAGGAGGATCAGAAGTTCGAAGTCCAGCTACAGTTATGTGGGGAGTTGGAAGCCAGCCTGAGCTACCTAGGATTCTGTCTCAATCCTCTGACTCCCCCACAAGAACCAAGCAAACAAAAGGAAACCCATAAAGCTTGGTTGGCAGTGCATATGTGTGGTGACTGAGTCGGGAGGAGTAACTAGCTCGGAGCTTGAGACAAGCCTGAGCAGCATAGCAAGATCCTGGAAAAGTGGCACACAGGCCCAGATCTAGGAAGGAGAAGCCCAGTTCCCTGACCAGCAAAATGCACAATTCTGACAGACCACTGTGGTAAAGGGACAGCGGGCAGGTGCTATGCCAGAAAGAGGCACAGATACGCACATTAAGAATGCAGCCCTTTTGCGTGTGGTGCTTCAGGGTCTTCTCGAGCCGGGAGACGGTCCTGCACAGCTCCGCTTTCTCTCGGGTTGCCATGCCCACCGCTTTTGTGAGGACATCGTTGTCGCTCAGCAGTTCATTCATGAGCTGGACCTGTAGTTCTGCAGCCATTTTTTTCTGAACGAATGTGTAAGAATTTCGTATTTTATTATTAGTTTTCAGAAGATTTGGAGTCTGATACCAGGCTTGTGGGGCTGGGCAAAACAATATGGGACAGGGAACTAGAGGCCAGCAAATCACAATTTTTTTTCCATCTTTTATAAAACAGGCCACACAAAACTGAACTATTCTGGCACATAAAGTGATAAAGGTCTGTTACAAGTGCAATCCTGATTTGACTATTTCAAGAGTCTGTACCGAGGTGGTGAATGAATTAAATAGAGAATGTTGCTGTTCACCCTGAGGGGCCACACATGTAATCGACATATAACATGCCTGTGACTTACAACTGGAACCTTTAGTCCTATCTGGAGGAATTTTAGAACTTGGACACAGAGAAGAGGGATGGGACACACCACATCTCCCTATGGATTGCAATAGGTGAAACAGCTTTCTCTATTATCTGATAGCATGCTATAATCCGCATCTACGATAGGACATTGGTCAGCAACAATGTCAGCATCTAGGACATGCAGGACCTGTGAGCCACCTCCAAGGCCTCTACCCGCAGGGAGCTAGAGCTGCCACTTCATTCCGGCTCTCAGCAGAAGCAGGACCAGAAGCAGGCTGCTGTGGGCAGGTGCTCCACCTTCCAGGCATCTGTCCTCGCAGCAGAACCCACTGCCTTCCGCTCAGCCTCTAGCTCTCAGGATGAGCCTTGGGCCATATGCAGTGAGCATCGAGTGTAGATGACCACACAGTATGTGTAAATGGGGCAGCTGAGACCCCAAGATGTCAGAATCAGATGCTAAGATGTAGAATACAGGAAACAGTGTACCCACCGGGGGACACAGGGCACAGGGTCACTCAGTTGCCCACACAACAATGGAGGAAGGAAGTGCTGGCTAAAGCAAGCTACAAAGAAGCCATGACATCCTCTACCAACCCCTGAGAAGACAACACGTGCTGGGAGCTTAGCTTCAGGCCACTCTGGCTAGAGCAAGTGTGCCCCGTAGGGAGCCCAGCTGTACCTGAAAGGAGGTGGCATGCTCAGTTCAGACTTCAGCTCCTCAAGCGTGCGCATTAAGGAGGACACTGCCTTCTCATTGGATGACGTCCAATCTTAATTGTCCTAGGAAAACGAGCAGGTGTTTAAAAGGTTCATGCATACCCCGAATGATCGCAATCCTAAGCTATTCAAGAACTCTCTGTTAGTGGCACAAAGAAAGTGCATCTGTACAGCATTTTCTCTGAGAAACCAAGCGGTCCAGCTCTGCGCTTCCTCGTGGGTGATTTGCCAGTCTGGTGCGTCACTTCACTCTGTCTGTGACAGTGGCCTAGGCAGCACTTCGGCCTAGAATGCTATGGTGGAAGGCTGACCGCGTGCGCAAATGGACACAGCTGAGAGTCAGAAACCTCCAAACCTGAGCTGGTGGTGGTGCCAGCAGCCCGCATTCCTCATCCGCATCCTCATCCCCATCCGCACTCGCATCTGGCATCACACCACCTCCTGTAGAATTGACAATAACGAAGTGTTTTCCTGGGTACCAAGATGTCTTCTCTTGCTGCCGAGCCTGACCACCTGTGTTTGATCTTCCATTTGGTGGAAGGAGACAGCAGACTCCCACAAGTTGTCCTCTGACCCCCATGTACTCACCCACACTGACACAAACGCGCAAAATAAATATAACAATAAAAAAGTCTAAGTGCTGTCTGTCCCAAATGAAATCCTGCTGTTCAGCAAATCAAATCTGGGTATGAACAAGGAGTCTTCCTAGCTGATAACACCACACCCACACACACCTTGGTGGGCCTGGATGCTACACAGCTAGGTGCATATTTAAAAAAAAAAAAAAAAAATCTAGCACAACTTGAAACTATGAATAACAAGATTTTTTGTAACAGTAGAATGTAAAAACAAGGTTTTATAGGGATCCTTCAGAAGACCTTGCCCATTAGTTCAACTAAATTCATGGAGTGAAAAAATTGTAGGACACCTTTAGATACGGTCCTGAAGTCAAAGATGCCCAACACTTCATTTTTTTGTCCCCCTTAAATAGTCTTGCAATATAGACCTTGTTGGCTTGGAACTCACTATGTAGACTGATCCAGTCTTGAACTAGCGGTGGTCCTCCTGCCTGCCCTGCGTGGGAATCACAGGCACGTGCCACTAGTTGGATGGGTGAGGATGGGGTACCGGTGACCACTGGGCATCATGTGTGCATGCATACCTGTCGACTGTGTGGTTGGTAAAGCTTGTGAGAAGCCCAGCTGCACACAGCAGCTGCTGCCGGATCTTCTCCAGTTCCTGCTGCTGCTCCTGGAACTGGCCCATCTCCAGAGAAACCAGGCAGGGGGAGCCCCGGCCAGGGCCACTTCCTCCGGGCACCTCCTCTTTGCACCTCAGCTCCCTCACCATGCGCTGGAGCTGCTCGATCTTATGTTCGTCACGCTGACGCTGGATCTCCAACTCTCTCTGTCACAACGGCAAGAACAACAGCAAAGACCATGTTACGGCTGGGCACAGTGAGTGGGGTATGCCTACAGTCAGCACTCGGGAGGTGGAAGCAGGGGATCGTGAGGTGATGATCACGTACACAGTAAGTCTCACTAAGGCCAACATCGGAAACACAGTAAGATTTCATCTCAAAACAAAACAACTCCTAAACAATCATCTGGCCGAAGACCAGCACTGTAATGCAAGCACCGCACAGGGACACCCCCCACCCCACCCCAGCCCCCAAAATCCAATCACAGAGCCTGGGAAGAAGGGGTTTACACAGTTCATTGGCCCTCTACCCAGATCCCAAAAGGAATCCACCCAGGGTCATCAACACAGGTCAGGAAAACACCCACACAGAATCTACACCAGAGTCTCATCCAGGTTTTCAACCAAGCCCACGGGGTAACCAGCAGAGAAGCATGTGAGGCTGACATGGGCTAACTTTTATACATGTATCCCAACATATGAGTCAGCACAGGAGGCAACAACAGGCAAACGACAAATCAGGCATGCCACTGGCAGCCTGTGGCCTTGCAGCCGGGCCTAACTGATTGTAGCTTAGCCCTAGAGATGGAAGTGAGTTCATCTGTGACATAAGAAGCACTGAAAAAAACCCAGCAAAAGTCTTAATGCTTTTTGCAGGGGAGAGAGCAGTGCTAGAAATATTTCCAAGGCAAAACACTCCCCACTGAGCTATGTTCTAGCCCCACTCCCTAATACTCTTTTGTGATTTAAAACAGATTTTAAAAGACTGAATAAAGAGAATTGCCTCTGACCAAGTGCATCCACAAAAATGAACGTGGGTTCCAGGGAGTGATTCAGACTTCCTAAAACTATCACAACTAATGTGCACAACAGCAGGAGCCTGGCTCTTCCCCACGCAGGAGGGGAGACACAGGCTCCCATTCTGCCCACGGGCTGCCACCTGTCAGTCAGCCAAGGCAAACAGCAAGATGAGGAGTCAAAGACTGGGCTGGGGAAGCGCCTCAGTGGACCTGAATGAGCGTTAGAAGCCTTGCTAAGAGGACAATGCCCCGAAGTTCCCTCTCACCTCCACACCACACACAACCATCTGTGACCCCAGTTCCAGGGGCTCTGATGGCCCCTTCTGACCTCCGCAGACACTGCACATGAGCACGGACACAAAGGTAGGCAAAACATCCATATGTAGAAAATTAAAAAATAAATAAATTAATTAAGAACGTTAAAGAAGTTAAAAATAGTTAATAAGTAAATAAGTTAAAATATTTAAAAAGACATCAGACTGGACATGTGTTCAAGAGTCAAGAGGACTTGTTGAGACATCAAGCTATACGATGCAGCCTATACAGTTCAATGCAGTTCCTGTCATATCTCAATGGCCAATCTTTAGCAAAGTAATAGCTACGTATGACAAATCCACAGTCAACCTTGTACTAAACGGAACATCAGAGCTTTCTTCTAAAAGCTAGAACGAGGCAAGAGTTCCCACTCTCTCTACTCAGATTCAATATGTGCTTAAGTCTCAGCTACAAGACAAAAGAAATAAATAGGAGGGTATAGAAATCAAATTAGTACTTCCAGACCGTTTGATCCTATACTTAAAAGACCTAAAAACTTCACCAGAAAGCTCTTAGACATAATAAACTTTCAGCAAAGTGGCAGGATACAAACAAACATATATACAACACCAAAGACCTCTATAATGAAAGCTTTAAGAAAATGGAGGAAGAAGCTGAAGTGGGCACCCCGAGGGAAAAACTTTGCACAAACTGAGAGAATTACTATTGTGGAAAATGGTCCACAGATTTAATATAATCCCTATCAAAATCCCAATGACATTCTTCAGATAACTAGAAAACAAATCCTAAAGTTCACACGGAGGCATGAATAGGCATGGCAATGCTTAGCAGGAAGAACAGCACTGGAGGCTTCATTTCTGCCGACATCACACTATATTACAGCACCACAGTCACAAACCACAAAAGTAAGGACACAAAAAGAGCCACTCGGAACAACAGAGTGGAACAGGCGACCCAGAAATAAGCCCACGTTGCTATAACCCAATCCTTGACAGAAATGTCAAAGACATGAATCAGAGATGAGGTACCTTTTCTTTAGCAGTAGTGCTGGAAATCACACACACACACACACACACACACACACACACCCCAAAACAAAACTCTCTTAGTGTAAGACCTGAAAGTCTTACACTAGTGTAGACCTAGAAACTCTAACCACTCCCTGGTACAGGGATAAGGAAAGGCCTCCTAAGAACTAACAGCGTAGGAAACGGTCCCCAGAACCACTGCGGCCTGCCGGCCCTGCCCCCTGCCGGCCCTGCCGCCCCTGCCGCCCCTGCCGGCCCTGCCGCCCTGCCGCCCCTGCCACCGATACAAAGAAGCTTCTGCGCATCAGAGGTGATGAGGTGAAGAAGAGAATTACAGAACGGAGGGAAGAAACTAGCTGACTACACACAGGATGGGAGATTGATGTCTAGAATGGTGAAAAACTGCAAAGACTAAGCAGCAAAATTATCCACCCAATAAGTGGTCTAATCTACTGGACAGGCAGTCGCAAGAGAAGAAATCTAAAGGTTAATGATCACCCTGAACCATTAGGGAAGCGCTATGTAAAGATGCTTGAGACTCTATCCCAACACCTCAGAATGGCTGCCAGTAAGGGAGAAAATGAATGCAGGCCAGGATGAGGATCCCGGCCTCGGGACAATGGCAGCTGTGCAGCTCTGTGGAAAAATCAGTATAGCTCTTCAGAAAGCTACATCTAAGACATACATGGTCACCCGACTGTAACTCCTGAGTGTTGTACACCTTAAGTGTTTCAGAGCCACAGAGCCCTGCATAACGCAATGGTTATTTCACTCTTCACAAGCACAGGAAACGGGACCGGCCTAGGTGTACATCAGCACAGGAGTGGATAAACAAACCGTGTTCCACGTACACAACAGACCTGTGCGGTCATGAAGGAAAAACGAAACCATGGCGTCTGGAGGAAACTGAAATGGATGAAACTGGACATCGTTACATTAGGTGAAGTAAGACCCACTGAGGAAAATTACAATTTACAAATATGGCTGTGCGTGTATACATATATATAAAACGTATGCATTTATATGTACGCGGGCAATCTAAGGAGATCTGTATGACATGAGAGATGACTGGGGGAAGGGCACAGAGCAGAGAGACAGCGAGAGGAGGAGTGAGCACAAAAAACAACGCACGACTGTGTGAAAACGCAGACGACAGTCACCACATGGCACACCAACTTGAAAATTTGGTGAAAATTTAAAAAAAAAAAAAAAAAAAGTAAATTTTAAAGGAGAATGAAAACGATCATTTTCAACTTCACAGAGGCTTTCAGGGAGCCCAAAGAGCCAAGCAATGTCTGGAACAACAGTGCGCGCGCACCTTTAACTTCAACATCTGTTACAAAGCTGGGGTGAGCCACACGGTGTGGTATCAGCACAAAGAGGAACGGGAGGGAGGCCAGGAACAAGTCCCTGAGAACGGTCACCACCTCCAGTCATTCAGGGGTGGTAAAGGACGGATCAGCGGCTGGAGGATCAGCGGCTGGAGGATTGCTCTCACCAGCGTCTCCTTGTCTCTCTGCCACTTCCTCTTGTCCAGGTCTGCGCGGCTCGACCTCCTTTCCATCCTTCTTGCTTCCTTGTGTGCTTCTTGCTCTTTCACTTTGGCGGATAACTGCTCTAATTCTGCCTGTAACCAAGCTGCCTTCTCCCTCTCTCTTTCCAGACAGCATCCCAGCTCCTGTTTGTGGGTCCGCAAGGCGTCCACGGCTGACCTCAGGTTACCACTTACCTCCTTCTCTCTCCTGAGCTCTATGCAGCGCTCCTGAGCCTGAGACTCCAGCTGCTGCTGGGTGTGGGCAGCCTGTTTCTGCACCTTTTCGAGCATGGCCTCCAGCTCCAATGCACGAGCCTTCTCTGCTTTTAGCTTTCGCAAAAGAGCATGCTGCACTTGTGTCTCTTGGCGGGCACGGGCCCTCCTGCGTGTTGCGGCTCAGCTGCTCTGTCAAGAGCCGCTCATGCTGTAAGGCCTCTGAGAGTTCCAGCGAGCGGTTCCGCTCAGCCTCCAGGCTCTTCTGCAGCTCGGAGAGCTGGCCCTTCTCCTGGGCCAGCAAGGCTTCACATCGTGAGGCCTCGATCTGCAGCTCCTTCTGCAGGTTGTCCTTGGCTGCCCGCTCGTGTTTCAAAGCAACACACAGCTGATTATTTTGAGCAAGCTGCTTCTCCAAAGATATTTTTAACTCCTACATGAATGGAAAAAAAGGAAAAAAAAAAAAAGACAGCAACAATTAATATCAAAAGGACAAGGATCTAGGTTTTTGTACTTACACTTTTAATTCAGAGATCACAACTTTTAAAGATTATCCTATGGGTAAAAAGGAACATACTCAGGACTGTGTGGATGAAATACTGTGCAGAATTAGTACTGAGAAAGTATGTGCACACATCTTTCTCCCTTCTTAGAAATCCCAAAATGCCAGTATGCTCAAACAGGTGTATTTAAAGTCATGCACTGTAGCCACAGACCATGAGCTCCAAGACACAGATGAATGTGAGGTGCACAGATGTCACATGTTTACTACGTCTGCTTATGGAGACCTTAGACGCTAAGCATCATCCAGATAGCTACAAGGAGACTGTGTGACACTGGGCATAACAGCCACACTTGTAGAGAGAAGCTCTTAAGCACCACCTGTCAATAAAAAAAGCCTATGGCCAATGAGCCAAAGCAGGAAACAGGAGGTGGGACATCCAGGAATCAAAGAGAGGATTCTGGGAAAGAGTCAGGAAAGCAGGAGATTCGCCCCAGAATGCTGAGGAGACACACGTAAGAAGACAAGGAGAGGAAACCAGCCATGTAGCTGAACTCATATTAGAGTAAAAGGGATAAAGTTAACAGCTACTTGGAGAGCATAGGAAAGATTACAGCCTAAGCATTTATTAATAAATAATTAGTCTCAGAGTCGTTACTTCTGGGACTTAAGTGATTGGGAGGAAAAAGCTTCAGTAACATTGCACTCCAGAGTAGGCCTCATGGGTAAGGCCAAAACAAATCAGACTCCATGGTTTTTGTTCTTTTTCTTTTCAAGAGAAAGAATATGATGGGTAAGGGGGAAAGTCTAATCAGACATATTGTACGAAATTCTCAAAAATTAAATTAAAAAATAATAATAAAAAATAAAAGAAAGAAAGGGGGCTGGGGGAAAGGATGCTCAAGAATTCTAGCTAGAACAACCAACAAGGCCGTACACCATTGCCGTAAACCACGGATACCCACCTTCCCCTTGCCAGGTACTGTTTTCCTTAAGTACTGTCTTGGCCCTGCTCACAGTGTTTGTTTCTGATGTGGGGAAGCAATGATAGTCCTAGCCAGCTATGATGACAATGGACCACGATGACAACCAGCTTGGCACAATAGCTCCAAGGGTGCAGTAGTGGTACACATACCTCAGTGGTACCCTCTAATTGGTCTTAAGGTCCATACAAAAAGAGCGACATTGTGCCTGGTCCAGGAAACCTAACCAGTTACCCAGGGCTGGTTAAGTCACGGGTCTCAGAGGGGAAAGCACCCCCACTGTTTTACTAAACCAGCACAATCGCCTATGGTCTATGCTATCCCGAGCTTATCTAACACTATAGTTCTAAATATATGTCCTTACACCCACAGGCAAGTGTGTAGTCTTCATCCCTCAAGGAAATTACATGCAACAGATGGAGAAAACCAATCCAAATGCAGGGCTGTGGAACTCGTCCTAACGGATCCATCTATAAATCCACGCCCCGACCCAAGGCTCAGGAGACACTGGGGAAGAGGGAGCACAAAGATTGTCTGAGGCAGAGACAGAGTTTACTGTGAGACTGTGTTTCAGAGCAATCTCTGAAGCTACACCTATAGAGCCTTACCAACATGGCCACCTAAATGTGAGCTGAGGAAACACAATGTCAGACATGCCCAAGTGGATAAGGATAGACCACGAGGCCTCGACCCTACACAAAGAGCAGCCAAGCAATGCTGAGAGTGGGAAAAACACCCTTCTTCATAGAAGAGCATATTCCCTGGTTATCCAGTACCAAATGGTCAGCCCTGATAACATATACTCAATCAAGTAACACCTTACAGAGCAAGCAGGTTGAATTCAGGCCTTAGATTTAAAAGCAAATCGAGATATACAGAAAGGTTTCAAGGGAAGAGTAAGGGGAAGTGATGTAATTATATTATAAACTCGAAAATCAAATAAATAAATAAATGTATAGCCTTATTCTGTCTTAACGTCCTCTGGACCGGGCTGCCCAGCATACGGAGAACAAGAAAGGCAGTCACCTCCAGGGCCCTCGAGCTCTGGCCCTCCCTCTGCAGGTACCGACGCTGCTGCTCCTCCTGCTGGGCCTGGAGGGCCTGCCCCTTTCCGCGCTCAGACTCCAGCTCCTCAAGTACAACCTTCAGTTCGTTCTCCTTCCCGTCCAGCACGGCTCTGGGAGGAGAGACAAGGGGATGGCCATGAGACCCGTGTACAGGGGACATCCAGGCAGGCGTCCCTCCCGCCGTTGTCACATGGAAATCCAAAGCCCCACAGCACCTGCCGGCTGAAGCAGATGAAGTTCCACTGTAGGACCACGTCACATGGTCATACCTGAGCCGCAGGACTTCCTGCTGCACCTTGTCCAGCGACTCCAACAGGCTCGTGTTCTCCTGCTTACAGGCATGCAGCTCGGACTTCAAGTCCTGGACGGCACTCTGCTCCACCATCAGGCGCTTGCGCACGTCGCTCGCCGTCTCCTGTTCTTTGCTCAAGGTTTTCTGTAAGTCGCTTGCTATGCATTTTTCCTGTTCCACTTTGTAGGCCAATAGTTCAACTGAGAGGAATGAAAACAGTAGACCGCACGTTACCCACGAGTCCCTAGTGCGCCAACTAAGTTAAGTCATAAACGATGTTGATTTGGAGGACAAGAGTTCCTGTGAGCATTTCTGTGAACTGGAAGCCATTGTATCTAAGAGAGCCAAGCCACTCGGGGACACATCCCTCTGTCTTCTTAGGTGTGACCTCCTGGTCAGGACGCACCCTGAGACCTATAGTACCAGCTATCCTCACACACCATATTCCTACAACAGAGACAGATTTAAGCCCATGTGGCATACTGGAAAATTCTCCCAGAACCTCAGGAAGCCTGGTTCTGCACAGTCCTCTGAAAATACAAAAGGGAATGCTTCTGCTTCTTTAAGGCCAGTGCTCTGCCAACATGAGAATCAAAAAAGGGTTCAAGACTGCAGAGCAGGACTCTTATAAACAGACACAAAATTGAGTATGGCGGAGACACGTGCACACAGTGTGACCCAGCACAGGGGTAATCACCTGACAGGAACCCAACAGAAACAGAGATACTGACCCTTGCAGAAGGGAGAACACCAGACTGTGAGGGAGGCTGCCGTGCTAAGGCCTGATCATCAGTACAACGGCCAGAAAGGACCATTTGTTCACAGATGTCACGTCCATAAAAACCTCCCGAAATGTAAAAAGTTAGATACAAGATCCTGAACTCCACTGCAAGATCCCTAGAGTCCCGAATACTTGCACCCATTCTCGGCCTCCTTTGCATCTGAGGGTCGGCAGGGAAGGCAGGGGTGGGGTAGACTGCAGGCAGGGACAGGAGCAGGGGCACCCACCCTGTCTCCGTAGCTGGTGCTCCCGCTGGCTCCCGCGGGCCTCTGTGCTCGTCAAGGCCGCACACAGTTGCTGCAGCTTCTCTTGGTTCTGTAGATGTGTCATGCGGAGCTGGGCACGAAGGGCCTGAATCTCGGCTAGCAGGCTGCTCTTGTCTGGCAGACACAGGTGTTCCTGGACCTTCTGCAGGTCTCCCTGGAGGGTAGGGAAGACCAGCCGGGGCGTGAATGCTGGGTGGCAGGAGGCAGGCGCACCTCATCCTGCACAGCTGCTCCTTTCACACCCAAGCTTCCAGTGCCGCTGTGACAGGTTAGTGGCTTTGTAAGGATGGAGCAGGGGCACAGCACCCACGGCCCGGCCTCCGAGTACCCTCCTCACAGCCCTGAGCCTGCTGTCAGTCTCAAGTCTAGTCTTCTCATCTGTGCCCGGGGACACAAACAGGATTCCTATCGTCCTACCATGCCAACGTCCTCTAGCCCGTGTCATCCAGTGTGCTTGATGGCATAGGAGAGCCCAAACTTGGTGGCACGGGAGAGCCCAAACTTGGTGGCATGGGAGAGCCCAAACAGTCTGTTCTTTTGCTAGGTGTGTCCGGGGAGAAAGACTGAGGGACCAGTCCACATCAGCACTTACATATGAAAGCATGTTGTTTCCTCAGTCTGTGGTCACCACATTCCAAAGTTTAGAAAAACACGTCGGCCAAACATTTCCTAAAAGATGGCCTCCCTCACATTCTCCGGAAGGTGCTAGTCAAAGCCTAGGTTCAAGGCTGCTGCTCACCTGCTCCTGGATAATCTTCTCCAGCCTCTTGACCAGGGAGTTATAATCTCCTAGGTCTGAGCCATAAGGTCTAGGCTGCAGCTCAGCGTTCTCCTGCTCCCTGGCGAACACTTCCTGTATGGCACGCAAAAGCTCCTCACTCCACGTAAGGTGTGTTTCCAAAGATTCCTGTAATGCAAACCAGGAGCCTGGTGCTGGGCTGCGGTGAAGGCTCAGTGGCAGAGGCAAGGCACCTGCTTTAAATGCCAACACACACACACACACACACACACACACACCACACAGTGTCCTCCTCAGTGTGCACTGCAAGTGTGATCAACAGAATGTGTCCCACAAGTTCACATATTCGCCCTAATCCCAACGGTGAAGAATAGTGTACCCTTTAGAAGAACTGTGATCGCATCGCACCGTGGGGCTCCACGTGACAACGCTGTGGTTAGTTATAGCTGTAAGGAGAAAGACCTAAGAGTACATATGCTCTCTGCTCTTCAAGGACGAGGCGACTGCAAACTGAGTACTGAACTCTCACTAGAGTCAGGCTGGTGCCCGATGCCTCCATACAGCCCAGAAATAAACACCTATTGTCTACACTGTTTGGTCTGTGGGGTTTTATCATGGCAGCTGAGAAGGCAGAGACTAGTAGAAACCAGTCTGACTGGAAGACTGGAATTGCTCAGCATGACTCAGGGTGTGAGAAGCAAACGCTAGCACCAAAATACTGGTTCTCTAAGAGCACAGCGCCTGGCAAGTTGATGACTCATCACTATGGCTGTCTGAATGAAAACGCCCCTCCCCCTCACAGGGAGTGGCACTGTTTGAAAGGATAGAGGTGTGGCCTTGTTGGAGTAGGTGTGGCCTTGCTGAAGGAAGTATGTCATTGGGGGTGGGCTTTGGGTTTCAAATGTCCAAGCCAGGCCCACTGGTTCTTTCTTTTCTGCTTGCTGATTCAGACATAGAACTCTCAGCTACCTCTCCAGCACTGTGTCTGCCTGCTTGCTGCCTTGCTCCCCACCACGATAATAAACCTCTGAACCTGTAAGGCAGCCCCAGTGAAATGTTGTCCTTTATAAGAGTTGCCGTGGTCACGGTGTCTGCTCACAGCAATAGTAACCCTGACTAAGGACAAGCACATATCCAAGAATATTTGGGCAGAACAAACTCATCTAAATGAACACACAGAACACACAACACACCACAAACACACTACACACACACAAACAACACACAACACACACACACAAAACACACACAACACGCACACAAACAACACACACAAACACACACACACAACACGACACTAACACACGACAAACATACACACACAAACACCACACAACACACGCACACAAACATACACAAAAACACACCACACAAACATACACAAACACACGACACAAACATACACAACACACAAACACACCACCGCACAAACACAGAGTTGGGTACATATAGAAAAAAGATGAGATGAATCTGAAGAAGAGTTAAGGATGTGGGTGAATGTGATAAAAAAAAGTATGAAATTCTCTAATAAAATATAATACAATAATAATTTAATATTTTAACGCTGACGCTAGTGGCTGGAGAGGTGGCTCAGTGATAAAGTGTCCCAGCTGATCTTCCACAAGATCACATGCTAGCTCACCTCTATGTGGAACCCCAGTCCCACAGGATCAGACACCCTCTTCTGGCCTCTGTAAGCACCAGGCACACATGTGGTGCACAAACATAAATGCACACAGAATACTCATACACATAAAATAAATTAATTAAAAAAAAAAAATACTGATATCAGGGGCTAGCAAGGTGGCTCGGCAGGCAAAGGCTCCTGTGCCCAAGTCTGATAGCCTGAGTTCAATTCTCAGAAAACACATGGTAGGAGGCAAAAACCAACTGACCTCCAAATGATGCGGCAACCCCTCACCACACGATAGTAACAAACGTAGTTTTTTTTAAAATATTGGTATCAGCCGGTGGTGATGGCACACGCCTTTAATCCCAGCACTTGGGAGGCAGAGGCAGGCGGATTTCTGAGTTCGAGGCCAGCCTGGTCTACAGAGTGAGTTCCAGGACAGCCAGGGCTACACAGAGAAACCCTTCTCAAAAAAAAAAAAAAAAAAAAAATTGGTATCAGAAGTGGTGAAATGAAACAGAGCAAAACCTGGGCATAGTGGTTTGAATGAGAAGTGCCCCCATACTCTAAGGCATTTGAACATCGTCCCTGGTTGTAGGTGGTTTGGCCTTGCCAGAGAAAATTCATCACTGGGTGGCAGCCTCTGAGAGTAGAGAGCTTTAGCCACTTATAGTTTGTTCTCTGCTTCATGCTTACGGCTGAGACCTGAGCTTTAAGTTCCCTGCTCCTGCCACCACGCCTCTCCATCACGATGGATTCTATCCCTCTGGAAGCATAAGCTGAAAGAAACCGTTCCTTCTGTGAGCAGCCTGTGTCACGGTGCTCGATCACAGCAACAGAAAAACAACAAATAGAACAGGCAACTTTCTCTGCTTCTCCTGCTGCTGTACCGGCTGGCCCTGGGCTGGAAAGGCCCAAAGCTACATGGAGCTACCCTGCTGGGTACTCTGTGCCTCCTGGAGCTATGGCCAGGAGCAGGCTTGCTGGCGGCAGTGCGACCATGTTATGAGAGCATGGCTCCTTCTCATCTACTGAGCCAGCAGTCGCCTACCTTCTCTCCTCTGTCAGTTGTCACCTCCGAACGGGCCTGCCTGTCCCTTTGGGAAGCCATCCAGAGGGTCACGTGGTTCCCCCTTGCTCAGTGCGCTAGAGGGGTCCTGGCTTTCTGATAGGGCCAGTATCTGGTGGCTCTCGTCAAACACCATCTGCAGCAAAGCCTACAGAAGGAAAAAAAAAACATCAGAAGAGGGAGGCATTCCAGTCAGAAACCATCATGCCCACACCCAACTACCACCACCTCAACTCTTTCACTGAAAATAAAAACTTACTTTGTTAGGTTGTTTAAACAGAAAACACTAAAGACCCCCCCCTCAATGTTTTATACCATATATAATTAGGAGACACAAAGAATAATGCAAAATTAAGTGTACTGGCTGGTTTTGTGTCAACTCGATACAAGCTAGATTCATCAGAGAGGAAGAGCCTCGGTTGAGGAAATGCGTCCCTGAGATCCAGCTGTAGGGTATTTTCTCAATTAGTGATCAGTGGGGGGGGTACTAGCCCACTGTGGGTGGCTCCATCCCGGGATGACGGTCCTGGTTCCATAAGAAAGCCGGCTGAGCAAGCCAGTAAGTTACATCCCCCCCCCCCCACGCCGAGAGCTTCTGCATCAGCCCCTGCCTCCAGCTTCCGGCCCTGATTGAGTGCCTGTCCTGACTTCCTTCTGTGGTGAACAGCCATGTGCAAGTGTGAGCCGAGTAAACCCTTTCTATCCCAACTTGCTTCTTGGTCATGATGTTTCATTGCAGCAATAGAAATGCTAAGACAATCAGTTATTCTTCCCTCTCTCTCTCTCTCTCTTTTCTCTCTCTCTGTGTGTGTATGTCCTCATATATATGTGTATGGAGACTGTGTGTATGTGCGCAGAGAAGCTCACTTGAGGAACCTTCAGCTACACTGGCTGGCCAGCAAACCCCAGCAATATCTATTGCTGAGATTATAGATATGAGCTGCCACGCCCTCGTTTTATATGAGTGTTAAGATGACCCTCAGTCCCTCATGTTATTGTGGAATTTCTGAGTACTCTCCCTAATCCTTTGGCTTCCATTCTGAAAGGAATAAAATAAAGCTTACTTTAAATTAACTTCAGAATTCTCAATAACATTAAAATGGTTTTATTTACGGATGGGGCTAGAGAGGTGGCTCAACAATTGAGAATGCTAGTTGCTCTTCCAGAAGACCCAGGTTCAATCCCAGAACCCACATGGCACCTCACAACCATCTGCAACTTCAATTCCAGGGGAGTTGACACCCTCTTTGGCCACCATAAGAGACACACAGTGTTACCTACAATCTCAGCACTAGGCAGGCCGTGTTAGAGGCCAGGCTGGGCCACGCCATGAGACCCTGTTACAAAACATTGTTTTGGGAAACTGCTATTATCTGAATAAGATGCCACACCGGCATGATACACCATTGACTTACCTCAATGTCTGTCATAAATGACTTAACTGCTCAATGGCAACTAGAAGCTTTTTTCTTTCCTCTAAAGAAAACAGTACCCTCCCCCACTCTCCATACCCACCCTCCAGTTCAGACTCAACCAGAATAAGCTAGTTCTGAGACTCTAGGGCGAGAAGCTGGGAGGCCCTTACCTAGGGGGCTACCACCACCTGGGGGACTGGCATAGGACCACAGAGGAGGGCCTTCAGGTGAGACTCCCACACTGTGACAGCTCAGGATGAGTGTAGCTCACCAATGGGCTAAGGCTGACCATCTGGACAGGTGCAGGTGTAGGGCGGCAAACAAGGAAGGGACAGGTTTTGCCATGCCCTTGGGGTTGCCAATACTCTCGGGCAGTTACCTTCATTTGCTTTGCATGGACTTCCTTCTCCTTCATTGCTCCTGGTGACTGGACAAACCTTCTAGAGAAAGGACCAGTAGCAGCTACTACATCAGTGGTGGGAGTCTCGGATCCTTTGGAGCCCAGGGTCAGCATCATAGCAATGTCTGGGCCATCACCTAGGAACACGGAGGGTCAGGGGTTGAAGCCACAACCTCTACTTCCAGTCACAGTTGCAGCGACTCACGGCACACAAAACACCAAATAGCACCAGGCAAAGCTGTCAACAATTTCCATAAAACACAAGTCAGAGGAAAAGGAGCAAGCAAGGAGAAGCTTCCTTTGCAAGTCTGATAGTTGTCTGTGACTTATAAACCTGAAGGCTATCTCATGGTTATCTTGCACGGATGTACCTGTTCATCCCCGCTGGTAACCGCACCCCGGAAAGCACTGAGGAACAGCCAGACTGTACCTAAGGCCTAGGTACTCAGCACCCAGCACAGGGACCAAGAATGTAAGAATGCGGCGGACAGACAGGACAGCAAGCCTAGAGGCGGTGGGAGCAGCTGGATGGACAGCAGTGTCCACTCTGGATGTGTCCGACGTGACCTGAGGTAGGATAGGGACGGGACTGCACACAGTCCAGAACTTGTGGCACCAGGCATCTAATAGTCAGGGGCTTTACAAGCCCTTGCGAGTATAAAAGCTGGATCTTCAGGCCTGTAGCCTAGGAAAGCCAGTGCCGTACAGTAAGAGTCTGATGCCCAGAGACTCAGCCTAAAGGGAGGCAGCAGCTCCAGACCCACAGCGAGCAAAAGCATCAGAAGATCTCCACCCCGAATGAAGTCAGTCAACAGTCTCAGATGAGTAATGGAAGCACTAACACCAAAGCATGCTGGGAAAAAAATCAAGTGCAGCAAACGAAAGGAAATCTTAGAAAAGTAGTTCTTACACACAGAGGAAGCCCAGACACTCATTCTCAAGCATGAGGTGAGGAAACAAGAGTTGACACCTCCAGGGACTCACAGCCTTAACTTGGTCACTCTCAGCAATGTGCCTGCCTCTCTGCCTCCAAGCACTAGATAAAAGTGGGTGCCACCATGCCTGGCTAGATGCAAATTTTTTTTAATATTTTATTTCTTTATTTACCTACTTGTTTATATCTGCACTGGTGTTTTGCCTGCATGTATGTCTGTCTGAGGGTGTCAGATCCTGGAGACTGAGAACTGCCATGTGGGTGCTGGGAACTGAACCCCAGTCCTCTGGAAGAACAGTCAGTGCTCCTAACCACTGAACTATCTCTCCAGCCAATAGTTGCTATTTTAACAACAAATGTGATGGGACAGTAAGTCCTCTACTGAGGCACAGTTGTCCCCACTGATTCCAACACAGGCAGAGCCCACATTGGGATGAGACAGCCATCCGCTCCAAATGAGTGAAAGGAAAGAAACATTCTTTCAACATTTCTTGCATTTCATCGCTTCCAATGAACTGCATTCTCTTATGCTCTCGTGCCCTCAAATGCTTGAAAAAGACAACCATGGCTTGAGGCATCCCCCACATCCTGACTTGGAACAAGAAAGCCATTAAAGAAGAAGTTAAGAACAGAGGAGATCACAGTTTGGCCCAACATCTTTAATGAAAACCACAGACCGGGAGACAAGAGAACAAGGACAGTAGGTCAGAACTACAGAGATACAGATGTTCCCAGGGGCTTCTACCCTCTGAAAAGGAGACCCGGTAGACATACTTGTGACCCACAGGGTCCACAAACCTCCTGAAGCGACGAAACCACAGCCATGCTCAACCTCAAGAACAAGCCAGAGCCCGTGAGCAGATCCCACTGCTGCTCTTTGAAATGTGGTGTTTGAAGCCCAGAGAAGGACAAGGGGATTGCTCTGCCTGCAGGCTGGGGAGGCAGGTAAAGCTAAGGCCTGACTTGCTCTTCCTCTGGGACAATGGGTACAATCTGCATAAGATCCAAGGACAGGATAAACCACAGGTGCTAAGCAATGTGCTGGGACCCGGACCTCTTAAGAGACAAACAGCAGCACGTTGACAACTCATACTCAGGGCACACAAAGGTGACAGTGCATTCGGACAGCAGAGGACCTGGCGGAACCTCTGTAGTCTCCTCAACTCTAAAAGCACGCACACACAATAATAATAAAAAGACGGACTCACTTTTCCCGCTCCCATCGCTTCTTCTCGCTAACTCATGAGAAGGGATGTTAACGATTCTTGAGAATCAAAAGATGTTACGATAAAGTCTTCGACGTCCTTCTCCTATTAGACAGGCAGGTTTTTGTAAGGTCACAAAACAATAAATAACAACAGGTGGTGACTTACTAAGGGCAGACTATATCAGCTTCCACAGAGGAGCTCCCAGCTCCTAGCACTCAGAGCGTGCAAATACTCGGGATGTGCTGGAATCCCGCTGCCAGCAGCAACTCAGTCAGCACTGAGAATATTCAAAGGGACGGAGAGATGCTCAATGAGAAAAGGGAGGTGTGGCCACACCGACAACCTGAGTGTAAAACCATGGGACCCACACGAGAGAAGAAGGCCATTGCTCACAACACGTTCTCTGACGACCACATGCCATACACAAACACACATGTGTACAAAATAAAATGTAATCTTAAAAAACTTTAAAAAATAACCTTTATAAAGCAGCCACTAGCAAAATATCTCAAATTTTTAAAATTTGTGCATAGATGATAATGAGTATCTTAGATAATATGTATGCCCCCAAACTATCCTCATATAAAAAATACTTCAAAATAGAAAAAATAAAAAATTGAACTAAAAAAATAATAAATTGAAGTGTTCTTATAATTGATCAGTACCGCGTGTATAACCATGTACACACAGGACTATTACTATAATACACACGACTATTACTATAATACACACGGATTTTACTATAATACACACGGACTATTACTATAATAAATCTAGGGCTGTGGCTGTGCAGGTGTGTCAGCAGAGTGTGTCAGCAGAGTGTAAGTCCCCTCCCCAGCATCCACATAAAATCCCAGGTGGGGTGCTATGTCGCTATCATCCCAGCACTTGGAAGGTGGAGACAGGAACATTCCTGGGGCCTGCTGGCCAGCCGGGTCAGGCCCAAACAGGAAGCTGTGGCTCAGTGAAAGACACCCGTCTCAAAATAAGATAGAAAGCAACAGAGGAACAAGAAACATTGACCTCTGACCTCCATGTACACACATACAATACAAAATCTAAAGCAATTTAGACAGTGAGGCCTTTTGTAAATTACATAAGACTTAAGCCTGTGCTACTCAGAACTAACATCAGTTAAGACCCAGAACGCAAAGTTCTGAAGAGTGCAATTAACCCTCATGCTTCAGACGTGACAAAAAAAATCTAAGGGTCCCTTCAACAGTCAGCTGGAGGGCTGATTTCTTCTGCAAAACCAGGCTCCTCAGCGACTATGAGGCACCTACTGTCAGATGAGCCAACAATGACCTTGCTGTGATGCACCCCACGAAAACACTAGCCACCCACAAAAGTCTGCAACAGGGAGTGTGTGTGGGGAGACACCTACCGTGGCTGTCTTCTCCACATGGTGCTTCTCAGCCGAAGGGGTCACTGCCCACAGCGGGGCCTGGCCTGTTGCAGACTTGCCCGGGTAACAAAGCAACCCCGACACATCAGCCTGCAGCAGTGAGTCTGTCCAGTCTGGTGAGATGTCCACACTGTGCAGGCTCACTGTACCCACGCCGGGAGTCAGGGGCAGGCTGTGCTGAGGCTCCAAGGATGAGTCCTTCCGGAGAACCTCAGGGGAGCTCCAGGAAGATAGTTCCAGCGCCCTCACTGGGTCCTTCTGGGGCTCAGCCTCTTTAGGGAGGAGGGAGTCGTTGTGCACACTGGTTCGGGGGGAGAAAGGTCCCCCTTGTGATGTTAACTTTTCTTGAGTAGGGAAATCTGGCATTTCAATTTGGAGCAACAGACCCGGATTTTGAATAACGTCACTTACATCCCACGTGGTTTTAGCAATATTAAGTACATCATCAGGAGGTGACGGTTTGCTTTCTCCGCCGTTATGACAATAACTACTTGAACCATTTTCTAACAGTTTTGGCTGCTGTAACTTAGAAGTTTCCATGTTGGTGTCCCTGAAGGCCATGGAATGCAGCTGCTGGTCCAGTGTCTCCTGAAGTTGTCTCACCTGGGCTATGAGACTGGCGTTGCCCAGGTGACAGTCTTCCAGTTGTTCTTCCTTAGCCTATGTGGGAGGGGAATATGCAAATGACAGGTGAGTTCCAAGCAGCCTCACCGCTGTTTCTCTAGTGTTTCTGAACTATTTTCAGAAAATGAGCACCTATGGGTGGGATCCATAACGATCCTTCAAGACACTTAAGATGTCAAGTTTATTTAATGGCATAAAAAACAGAGTTAAAGCTTGGAAGTTGGGGTGGTTTTTTTTTTTTGTTCTTGTTGTTCGGTTTTTTGTGTGTGTGTGTGTTTTGCTTTTACCTAAAAGACAAACATCATCACCAAGGTCTGGGGTGATTTACTTGAGGTTTTGCGGTTTTGTTTTGTTTTGATTTGAGAAAAAAGAAACTAGAAGGTTCTATATCCAAACACTGAAAAGCAAACAGCTATAATGAATGTGGAGTTTCCCTGTCAGCAGGCACCTGGCACTGTTTGTGGTACCACAGGCAGAGTCCTCTTACAGTCACACAGATGCTCCTTAAGAGCATGGAGAGTCGGCGGTAGCCCGCTGGTGAGAGACTTCACAGAGTGTATTCCCAGAGGTGTTCAATGGGCTTGAGATGGGTACAAGCATCTCTCAGAATCACTGTGCAGGTCCGGGTCCTGCTCTTAGCCTAGGTCCAGCCAAGGGTGTAACTCTAAACCTCTCACGCTCTCAGACACATGAGAAGTGGAGCATGAGTTCTGGGCCCCGACCCCCCAGCAACACCCACAGCACAGGGCCATCACAGCCCTTAATAGTTCCAAATACCACGCTTGTACTCAGACCAGCCGGCTTTAGGAGTCTTTTGAGTCCTTTGAGTGGCTAAGAAGTCATGGGCTTGCTTTGAAAGCATCAGTGAGCAGGCCACAGGGCCTCACTCACCAGAAGGATGCTGTTCTCACAGAGGTACTTGTGACTGACACGTGACGTAACACCCAGGATGGGGAGCAGACCCGGCCCACCTGCTTCCTCATTAAATCTTGACCCTAAACAAGCCAAGGTTCCCTGAGAGACCCTTCCTTCCTAGAGTAAAAACTGACCCTTTCTTAGAGTAAAAGATATGGAAAAGGAAGAAGAAACAAAAAAACAAAGGAGGAAGGGAAGGAAGGAAGGAAGGAAGGAAGGAAGGAAGGAAGGAAGGAAGGAAGGAAGGAAGGGAAAAAGAAAAAACAAGGCTCAAAAAATCTCAAGAGTTCCAATGCTGAAGAGACACCAGCAGGGCCAATGAAAATCAATCATGGCTAAAAATCTCCAAGATTTTTGGATTTGGAAAGTGGGGCAAATTGGTGTTGACGTGAACAAGAGTCTATGCAGACTTCAGGGAACATGTATCTTTAAATAAAGCTTGAAAGAGACTCTAGAATGCACAAGGAAGAGGCGTATAACAGGTGTTAGGGAGACTCCACTATGCGGGTGGATCCATGGAGTACTCCCACCTTGGAGAGCCAACCCTGTCATGATGGATCCGGCCCCAACTGCAGAACCTGGCCCACCTGAGCACGGGCAGGCCCAGCCTGGCTTCGTCACCAGGGCCACGCACCTGTATCCCTTCAAGAACCCTGCTGTCATCCTCCGTGCTCAAGGCCACTGCCTTTTTTCACTAAGAGTATCTCTGCTTCCAGTCGCCTCTGGCACACTGACAGCCCACTTTCGGCCTCGTGGAGGCGGGCATCCTTTAGTGTCACGAGGACTTTGGCAGACTGTAGGTTATCCTTGACCAGAGGAAACACAGAGAACTTCTAGAGCAGCGGTCCTCACCTTCCTGATGCTGTGGCCCTTTAATACAGTTCCTCATGTTGTGGTGAGCCCCCAACCACACAATTATTTTGTTGCTACTTCATAACTAATTCTGCTAGCTATGAATCATAATATAAATATCTGATATGCAGGTTATCTGAGATGCTATCCCTGTGAAAGGGTCATTCGACCCCCAAAGGTGTCTTGCGACCCATGGATTTCGAGCCAATGTTCTAAAGCTGGAACTGGGTTAGGCAGGGACTCAGACGTGGCTTGGCTGCTCCTCAGACCATCCGAGCAGTAGGGCTGCACCTAAAACCAGGCAGACACGGGAGGGAAGTGCTTCTGGCTCTGCTCACCACCCACAGCCGGGCCGCAGGCACAGCAGGCTGAGGACTTCAGACTCAAGGATGCCTGGGGTAGGGAACCCCAGGGTAGAGCCGTGGGCCAAAGGAGCAGGTGGGAACAGTCGGGCAGCTAATCCTGAGACCTATACTCAGAGTCAAACTGGAACATTTTTAAAAGACAGCTTGGGTAGGGCCTTCTGCTCCACAATAAAGGAGCTCAAAATAGGATAGGATTGGTTTTTTTTATTGGATATTTTATTTACATTTCAGATGTGATCCCTTTCCCCATTCCCCCCCACACCAGGAATCCCCAATCCCATCCCCCCTGAATAGGAATATTTTTTAATAAAAAATTTTTTTGATTAGAAAACACACACAAGACCCCATGAATAATGCTAAAGTAACCTCTGTATCACACATGTATAGTGCCCAAATACTCAAAGAATTGTTCTAAAAGGCTTAAGCGACTTAAAATTCTAAAAGGATTCTCTAGGGGGAGCTACTGAGCCCAGGTGAGCCAGACCCCAGGCTCTCTTCTCTGCCCTGCCAGGAGTCACAGATGACAAGAGTAGCAGTGTGCAGAATAAAAAGTCACCAAAGGTAAATAGACAAAAGCAGAAGCCCCGATGCAGAAGGAGACTGTACCCTAATGATTGGAGGCCTACCTGTGTGGCTGGGCTGCGGGGAGCCAAGGCTACCCCGCAGCTGACTATGTCCTGCTCCGGTTCAACATCATGTTTGGCCTGTGCCTCTGCACTCGGGTTTGCAGAGCCAACAGATGTTCCCTGAGGCTGATGCTGGCCCAACTCCATCTGGAACTTGAGGAAACGCCGGTACAGCACTTGCAGCTGCTGGCTGAGGCGAGCACATTGCACCTGCAGCTGCCGAAGCTCGGGAGGCTCGTCTGGAGTAGCAAGGGCCTGCTGTTCCAGAGCATGACGGAAGTGTGCCAAAGCCAAAAGGATGGCCTCCAGTTCCAGGGAATGGCTTACTTTCCACTTGTTCATGGCACCAATCTCCAAATCTCTCTGCACGATGACTGCTTCCTTTGCCTTCAGGGTAGCTTCAAACTCTTGGATCTGAGAGGCCATGGCTTCTACCTCAGCCTCTCTGAGGGCCACACAGTGTTCCAGTTCAGCCAGGTGTCTTGCAGCAACCTCCTCTGCATCCTGGAGACGCTGTTGCAGTGCCTCCAGGGCCTGGCTGTGCCCATGTGCCTGATCTGCCAGGAGCTGCCCAAAGACCTCCTTGGCTGCCTGCGCTGCTTGCAGCTCACTGCGGAGTGCCTGTCCACCCAGGCCTGCTGCCTGGAGGCAGGGCAGCTCATCGTAGAGGCTGCCAGCCTGAGGATCACTGATTTCATGTACCTTGGGCCCCATGAGGCTCAGCTCGCTCTGCAGCTTCTCAATGACTTCGTGGAGCTGCTCCGTCTCCTCGGCTTTATCCTTCTGTAACTGCCGCTGGTTTTCCTGCAGGTTCTCGATGATGGCTTTCAGCTCTTCAATCTCAGAGTTTCTGCTGTGTACAACCTAAAGAGGAAGCACGTGTCATGAGGTAGTCAGACATGAATTAGCCTGAGCGCCTCCCCTTTCCAGGACACAGAAGCCTGGAGGTCTGACACCTGAAAAGAACGGAGACAGACAGAGACAAACCAACAGTATCCCCCATGGCTTTCTGTTTTTGTAAATCCAAACGCACTACACCTGCTCTACAGACAAAGGATGCCTGCCAATCTCAGCTATAGCTCAACACGCATGCGCCCTACCCTAAAGCCCTGTGTATCAACTCAGAAACTTGAACTTTAATTCCTCTTCAGCCAAGGATGGATATGGCCTTTTAGACTTCTGTGCTGACTTGTGGGACTGGCACGCCTCCTGCTACACTAATGAGACCCCTTATTCTGTTATCCTTCTAACTGACTTGTTTCGGTTCCCTGAAGCAGTAATTTAAACTTTAGGTGTCACACTGGCCAGGGGATGTTCGATAATGAGCGGAATGACCCACGGATGCTGTCCCTCCAGCCACCCGACTGAACACTGTAAACATGGCGGCAGGCTCTAGTACTGCTGCCTTATATGACATGAAGGCCCTTCACTAGCCATGAAAGAGGACGCTCATGGTGTGCTGTTTCACTTAGTCCCCAGTAACTTCAAAGGACCATAGATATGAAATAGGCCTACAAAAACAGTGGGAACTTGGTTACCCATGGTACCCACGTCAATATGACCAACTCCATTTTCTGAAGATACCATCTGTTGCAATAAAGCTCGCCTGAAATTTAAAAAAATAGTGCCTGGTCCAGGCTATTCCCAGACAGCTGCCATTTTCCCACGGCTCCGGCTCTGGACGGCAGCTCCGGCTCTCTAGAAACACTGGCCCTGGTACCCACGAGACGGCAGCGTGGAGGATGGCTCTGCCCATCCCCCACACTGTCTCCACAAAGCTCGACTGAACCCCAGGCAATACCCATCATGCCCATGGTACCCGGTGGAATGAAGACTCTTAGAGCTTAAGGTTATCCAGTCGGTTCATATATTTGGAAATGCTCAATTAACAAGATGCTCACACAATTAGAATTGTAAACCCAATTACCTAACCTTGATATTAATAACTACCTCTGCTAGAGACACTCAGACATCCGCCACCACCTTCTCTCCTCCTCCTCCTCTCTCTCCCCTCCTGCTCCTCCTCCTCCTCCTCCTCCTCCATCTCCTTCCCACTCTTTGCTCCTCCCAAATTACCGAGCTTTAGTGCAATTGTAGGGGTTGGGGAGGGGGTATCCCATCGTGCTCTAACAGTTTTCAAATAATCATTGTCTCATATTTTGCTTTCAAAATATCAAGGGTCCCAAAACAACATGTGGTCTCGCAAGCTCTAGGTCACAGTTCACACACAAATACAAGCCAGGCCAATAATAAAAATCCCAAACCCCAAACACAAGTAGTCCCCCGACTACTCCAGCCCCCAATTTGGTTTGGACAGTATCAGCCATACACCACTATATATCACAACATTATTACAGATGTGCAACCCTGGTAGTGAAATGTCCCCCAGCTCTAGGATTGAACATGAGAAGGTGTGTGGGTGATTGAAAAAGCACGCCATTCCAGTGGTACTGTGAAAGAGAATTGCTGCCCCAATCATGCCTGTGCTGGCTCCTGCTCCCCAGTTTGACTGTACTGTGAGCCCAAAAGAGCTTCTTTGACATTGCTTGGTCATGGATCTTCCAAAATAGAAATAGCTCAGCCCGGGGTGCCACCTTATCCCAGCATTGGGAGCAGAGGAGGCATTTCTGAGTCGAGCCAGCCTGCTCGGTGGTTCCGACAGCCAGGTACAAGAGAAACCCTGTCTCGAAAAAACCAAATATAAAAAAAAAAAAAAAGAAAAGTAAGACTCCTTTAAATGCACAGAAGCTCTATTCCACTCACCTTTCCTGTGTCACACACAGGCACAGGCCAGTGAAAGAATCTTTAAGGATGAATCAGAACACGTGACCCACCCACCCCACCCCCGCAAATATGCATGGCTCAAATTATCTACATTATGAAAAATATACAGTGTATTTGTAATTAGAACACTAAGCAATGAGAAAATAGGGCAGGCCAGAAAAAAAAAATACATCAAGGAAGAATGGCTCTAAATCCCTCAATAAGAAATTAATTTTACTTGTTCTGTGATTAGTAAGGAAATGAAAAGAAGATGCAATCAAACCACAATAAAAAAGGTTAATCGGGCAGCTTCACTGAAAATTCTACTTCACAGCTGGGCATGAAAATGCACATCTTTAATCCTAGGCCAAGGTGAGCAGAGCCCTGTGAGTCAAGGTCAACCTGGTCTATATACTGAGCTCCAGGACAGCCAGGACCACAGAGAAAGATCCTGTTTCAAAAACAAACAGGCTGGGCCGGGCGGTGGTGGCGCACGCCTTTAATCCCAGCACTTGGGAGGCAGAGGCAGGCGGATTTCTGAGTTCAAGGCCACCTGGTCTACAGAGTGAGTTCCAGGACAGCCAGGACCAGAGAAACCCTGTCTCGAAAAAAAAAAAAAAAAAAAAAAAAAACAGGCTGGAGAGGTGGCTCAGCGGTTAAGAGCACTGACTGCTCTCCCAGAGGTCCTGAGTTCAATTCCCAGCAACTACATGGTGGCTCACAACCACCTGTAATGGGATCTGGTGCCCTCTTCTGGTGTGTCTGAAAGCAGTACAGTGTACTCACATACATAAAATAAATAAATCTTTAAAAAACCAGACGGACAGACAGATAAAACCACAAACATTTAACTTCACATTTAAGGATTAATACCAATCTTGGACTATCTCTTCCAGAAAACAGAAAAGAAGGAAAAAAAAATTGACTCAAAGAGGTCAAGAGCTGACTGAATTCCCTGGCGGGGACAGAAAGATAACCTCACAAAACATCTGCAGATGGAGGCCTGCCCCATGAGCAGGTGAGCGTGCTCTTGGGACGTGAGGCTGACTCTGCACTTGAAAACGCCACCACGCAGTCCACCGTGTTCACAGGCTCACGGAGAACAGGGACATGATTAGAAACTCAAAGAAATGTTGAAAGACACTGTTTCTGAAATTCCCTTACAAACAGAAACCTGGTGCCAATCGCATTAGGAATGGACCTACTGCTACAAATGTTGGGAACATGGAAATGTCTGTGCAATCTGGGAGCATCTCCTCAACACCTGGTCAGCACATTCCTGGTGCAGAAGAAGCCTGTGAGCTGATGAAACACCTATGCAGAAAGGCCAAAGATAAAGAAAAATACAATCTGTTCTGTCCTAAACATTAAAAGAGACTGAATAAATACAGAATATATACAGATTTACAGGCATATAAAAATAATGGAATAGGTGATAGTTACTAATTAAGCATAACAGACTCCCTTATGCCAAGAAGTCTGACAACTTCAATAAAATATACATCTTCTTTAAAAAATACAACTTATCAAAACTATCACAAGATAAAGCAGAAGAAATCTAACCTGATTTCCTAAAGAAAAGGAACTATCAAAAAATCTCCCCACATTAGCCAAGAATAGTTGTATACATCTTTAATCCAGGCATTCAGTAAGCAGAGGCAAACAGATCTTTTGAGTTCAAAGCCGGCAAAGGCTTTTTTTAAAAAAAAAAAACTACACAAATTAAATGAACTTCAATTGACTTTACTATCACAACAACCAAAGAAGAAATCACATCATGTTAAACCTTTCCAGAAAACAGAAATTGAGGATGCTTCCAACTAACATATTTTTAAGATGTATTATTCACATGTATGTGCAGACAACTGGAGCTGAAGTCACAGGCAGCTGTGAGCAAGCTGACATGTGTTCCACCCCTTTGTGAGACCCGGGCACAGAGCCACTGACCAGTGTCTCTACAGCATCATTCACATGAGCACCAATACTACCCACCAACATCCGACGTGCGAAATCACGATGACACAGAACTGTCCACCAGTGACAGCAATATTCCTTCAGAGTGGTACAAACGGCACACACTGCTGCATCTACGCCGCATTGGGACAAGCCCTCCCCTAAGTGCACTACATCAGGGAGACCTGAGCACTCCTGTCAGCAATAAGAGCAGAGAAATGCTGGGGCAGAGCCACGGGCTCTGCCGCAGAAGCCTGAGAAAGCTGTTTCAGCCCGCACCCCAGCAGAACCCCTCAACCTTCTATCACACGGGCCCTTCCTCGACTGTGGAGGGAAGGTTCTTTGTAGGTACTTTGTAGTGGCCTCAGGGTACACAGCCAACATACATTTATTCCTCCAGGTAGATCTGTTAACAGTTCCCCTTTAAGCCCACCCTCTCCTCTTCAGGTTTCTTAGTAAGGCCGCTGGCAGCCAGCTTTGTTCTGTGTATCTGCTGATAAGTTTATAAGATGCAGTATTTCTTCATTCTTACTAAGTCATCTTTGTGTGTGTGGCAGTGATGTGGGAAAACTCTAATTAAGGTCGAAGTCCACCACTGGGCGGAGAGCCTCTAAGCTTGGCCCAATATGGAGGACTCCCTTCACTGCCAGGGCTTCTCCTTCTCTGACCTCGACTGGGAAACTCAAAACCCACCCGAGGAATGTGACCGGAGACTCCTGAAATGCTTCCCCATGCTAATGAGGCATTTCGGTGCCTTAAGCCTTCAGCCAATGACCTTTGCCCATCCTGTATGTTTCTATCCCACTCCCCAATTATTACATAAGCCTTGAATCATGTTAACTAAAGCTGCTCTGACTCCCTGCAGCTGGCCCTGGTGTGATCATACCCGTGGGTAGTCACAGGGCTTCCGAACCCCCACGCCCAAGTTGTCATCTCTGCTCCCACTGCCCTTGTGGCCCAATATCAGCTGACAATCCCCTAGGGTAGGGACAGCCACAGCTGTTTGGTTTTTTGCTCTGTGTAGTCTTGGCTGTCCTGAAATTGCTTGGTAGACCAGAGTGACCTTGAACTCGAGATCTGCTTGCCCCCGAGCGCTTGGGATAAAAACCCTGTGCTACCACACCCAGCTACTAAGTCATCTTTGATCGTCTCGAGCTGTTTGTTCTTTTAAGTCCAAAACCTTTCATCTAAATGAAGAAGTGCTGACATTTTTTCTAATATTTTAACATATTTAATACTTATGAAAGTAGTTTTGAAAGGTTTCAGAGTCTAGGTATTATTATCCTCTAATGATAGAAACTGACACAGTTACAAAGTACACACTCTGGCCACAGGCCTCTGCCTGGCTTTGGATGGTGAACCTTTATGCAGAAGGTCTCGGACATGGAGCCGGGTAGTGCCACACAATTCACGCTACTTACCTCAGTGTCATGCTGCGAGAGCGTCCTCTCTGTTACCTCTGGCTGGGCTTCTGGACCCCGAGAAATGCTGCCCTGGGAAAGTACAGGGCACCCGGCTTCATCCAGCTTGGACCGTGATACAGGTGTCAGCAGCAAGTCCCCCATGGACTCTTGCTTTAGTATCTCTCTCTCCTATTTCAGGGGGGAAATGAGTATTTATGTTAGGAAAACAAGTAAGGAATTGGGACTTAAAGAATCCACTGTCATAAAAATCTAAGCCACCGCCAGGCGGTGGTGGGCTCAGGCCTTTAATCCCAGCACTTGGGAGGTAGAGGCAGGTGGATTTCTGAGTTCGGGGCCAGCCTGGTCTACAGAGTGGGGTTCCAGGATAGCCAGGGCTACACAGAGAAACCCTGTCTAAAAAAAAAAAAAAAAAAATCTAAGCCACCATAAGTTCTCCTGCAGAAGTGGGTACGTTTGTTCACACATGTCTGCACTTACCTGGGCCTGTTTGCACTCAGTGGACCTCTAGACTATACATGCTGGACAGAGCCTAACTGAGCTCATGCTAGACCCACCTGGTGAGGGGAGCCAAAGAGGTGTGCCTAGGCTTCTACTGTGAGAAACTCCTGGTAAACACCTAGCATCATATGGAAGTGTCCACTGGGCTAGTGGCAATTATAAAAACACAGGGACAGAGACAAAAATAAGACAACCTGGACGATACAGCCAAGTGCCGAACATGAATGTATAAAAACTATCCAAGGAGAGATGGCTCAGCAGTTGAGAGCACTGGCGGCTCTTCCAGAGGTCACAGGTTCGATTCCCTTCACCCATACAACCGTCTATAATTCCAGTTCCAAGGGACCTGTTCTGTCCTCCAAGGGCACTGCACACATGCAGTGCACAAACATACATGCAGGCAAAACAGCCACACACATAAAATACAGCAATCATTCTTTTAAAAGAAAGGTTTCAGAGAACCTTACCATAGTATACATGCTCACAAAATACCAGGGAATAACGAAACCGGCAAAGAATGTCAAGTGGTCCAATGCAGGGAACAAACGGGCACTTCCTATCTCTTTATATCTAAAGTTCAGTGAATTCAAGTCACGGAATAAGGCTGCCCTGTCCTGAGGTGAGCTGCAGGAAGTGACGGGAGCAGGGTGGGAGTCCTGAACGCACAGGTTACACAGGAGAATCAAGAAAACAAGGGGAATATTCATGTTCCCACCAGCACTGTGGAGAACTCCACCAGCCCTTCAGGCGGGACTCCTGTCTGGCTGGAGCTACTGACTACTGCATAGCATCTCTCCTTGGCTCTCATTTTTGCAACATTTGATAACAAAAAGCAAATGAAAACTCCCAAGTTCAAGTCCTGAACTAGACACAACTGAGTCTAGGCAATGAGACAACCCCGTCTTGACAAAGGCCGCCTGCTGCCTGGAAGCCACTAGGGACATCTGTCCAGGACTACTATGAGGTACAGGATACAAGTCCCTTCCTTAGTCTCAAGCCACATGCCCAGAGACCCTCCAGCTCTGTGCATGGCCCGCCACAAAGCCACGGGGCCCGCCCACATTCCACCACACCCAGCTTAGTTCTTTGGCCCAACTAGGAACTTTACCTTTAATTCTTCCATGCCTTTTTTCTGTTTTTCCAGTTCTTCCTGGAGCTGGGCCATTTGTCTTTGTATGTTGGCATTCGTCTCCTCCAGACGCTTAATTTCTTCTTCTCGGATTAACAATTGTTGATCTGCAAAATCTTTCTTTATGACCAATTCATTAAAACCATCCAATTTTTCTCTCAGTTTTTCTTGTAACAATTCCACCTAAACACAGAAACAAATGTTTGAGGAACACCACAGAGAGTTTAAAAAATAACAAAAAACCAAAAAAAACAACAAAACAAAAAAACTTCCGGATAAAAACAGTCAATAACCAAACCAGCTTGAGTCAGGCCACGCCCCCAGGGTCCAAAGCTTGAGTCAGGCCACGCCCCTCTTATAGGCTCCCCTAGCCCGAAGCATCAGGAAGTAGTCAATGCAGTGACCGGACAGCTGTTTATGATGCCTGGTTCTTCTGTCCCTTCTGTCATATGTGCCATGTTGAACTACATCACGTGATGTGAAATTTGTGCCACCCTTACAAAGCTGTAAAGTTCTATTTTCCCATTGTTCGAGAGACTCAGGAGATCCTTCAGGGGGCTTCTGCCCACCTCATCGCCTCATGACAGCTCACCTACTTCATTTTTTAAAAAGGTGTTCACACTGGTTTTTTTGTTTTTATTTTTCGAAACAGGGTTTCTCTGTGTAGCCCTGGCTGTCCTAGAACTCACTCTGTAGACCAGGCTGGCCTTGAACTCAGAAATCCACCTGCCTCTGCCTCCCAAGTGCTGGGATTAAAGTTGTGAGCCACCACCGCCCGGCTGAGTTCCTGCTTTACATTAACATACAATCCAACAAACTTATGGGAAGGCATCAGGAGGCCTGTGGTACTGAAGGGCTGCAGGGGGGCCTCACTTCAGTACAAGGTTGGAGGGAAAGCCTCTCGCTCAACAAAGAGCCAGGTCTATGCTGCACAATCTCCTGGGAGCCCATTCTTTCCTAACAACGTACGTGTCATTTTTAAGAAAGCAAAAGCAAATCAACTATAGCTATGTCAGACAGGGCGTTGCAGACTTCCACAGCCCCAAACGAAAGCACAGAGAGCAAGCAACAGGGCAGTGCATACAGCAGCAAACCACCACGCAGGGTATGGGGAAGCTGCACTAGAAGCTGCAGGCCATCGGCGACAGAAGGGACCAAAGCAAGGAGGTGCCGTCCATCCTACCTCCTCATCTAGTGGGACGCACTGTTGTTTCCATGTCCAGGAAAGGCAAAATGTAAAGGAAAACAAAGCTTTAAAATGTTGCAGTCACCAGTCACCCACAGACACGGACACCACAGGCTGACCTACCTGGCTGACAGGGGACCCCGGAGGCTGTAGCCGGACTGCCTGGCGGAGCTGCCCCTCCAGCCTCTGGATCTCCTGCTGGAACTCTTCACGCTCGTGCTCACGCTCAGCAGCCTGCTCCTAAACCAGGAAGCCACATGTGAGGACGGTACTGAAGGGAGGGCCATGAGACAAAGCCGAGGAACACTGCTAAGACGACCGTGACACGACAGCACAGAAGGTATGTTTGCTCTAGTAAATTTTAGTGATGTAAATTAAAAACTAATAAAATAATAATAATAAAAACTTCTTACATCCATGAACTGACGCTGGCTACGTAAGTGCTTGTCTAGGGTAGCCAGCTGCTGCTTCAGGGTGGTCACTTCCTCAGCCAGCTGGGCACAGCCCCGGTGCTGCACAGCCTGGTCCTCCAACTCAGACTCCAAGACGCGCATCTGAGAGAGCAAGGTGGCCCGGTCCTTCTCAGACTGCTTCCTGACTCCCACTGGTCTCTGGTAAGAGATTCCACTTCCTTCTGCAGTGCTAAGGATGCCAAGAAAACAGACATGGAGTCCTACTCAGAGCATAGGCTGCCCCAGGCAGGACTCGTGACTGGCGGCTCATCAGCACCAGACCCTGACAGACTGCTCATAGGAAGCCAAACTGGAAGGGCAGAGGACCACTTAGGAAACAAGCGTCACCACATCCAGCTGCCCTATGAGCGTGAGATCCAAGCATGAGCCCCAGGAAAAGAGTGAAGTCTCACCCAAAACCTTGCTCCTCTGCGGAGGTGTGACAAAGCCTGAGCCGACCTGTCTCTCATCAGACTGTAAGCCCACATCCTAACATACCCACAACTCTGAGGTGATCTCTGAAGTGCAAATTACTTCTGAAAACAAAAGTTACATCTTTTAAGTAACAACTGGCTAAACTTTAGAAGCCCAAGGTAGGTGTGTCCTGAAGCCAGCATGGGCACGTGGTGGTGCACACCTTTCATCGCAGCACTTGGGAGGCAGAGGCAGGTGGATCCCTGTTACTTCTGATCTACATAGAGACCTTGTCTCAACCGCCTTTGGTTCCCAGGCCTCCAAAAAGTGTGCCTGGGAAATCAGTAGTGTGCCATAATATTCTGAAAATTTTGTCCCCAACATGAAATTCAGCATGGGTTAAAGCCTCCACCCTACTGACAGCTTAGTGAGGAGGGGAAAACACTGGCTCTGGAGAACCATTCACGGAACTGTCAGGACTGTGACATATCTCAGAGAAAACAAATAGCAATTAGGAAATCAAAACATGGTTAAAATAACTAGGGTTAGGGTTTAATGCCTATACCCTGTAAAATCCAGTTGAAGTTTAATTGCCAAAGTAAAGTTGCTATTGTTATGAGAGGGCCTTTGAGATGTGACTAGACATGTAGTCTCCACCCTCAGGGATGAGTTTAACTCTAACAAAAGGTGAGAGAGATTCCCTCTCTTGGCCCTTCAGCATCTTCAAGAGGATCATGGCTTCTGAGGCACAGAGCTGTCTCACCTTGCACTTGCCAGCCTCCAGGAAGCCAGCTTCTATCAGTTACAAGTGACACAGGCCAGAGCTGGTGGTGTGGGAGAGGGGCTATCTGCCACGCTACGGGTACTATGTCTGATCACCGGTACCGCAAAACAAACACACAAATAGTAACTCATTTTCAAGGATTTTAACAACGCAAATGAAGTAAGGCATGGATACAGGGCCCCATCTGAAATGAAACTATAGATTAGCAAACTTCTTGTTTAAAAGGATTCACTAGTGACAAATCCTGAGAGATTATCAAAACGTAGGAATATGAATTTAAGTAATTAATTTATTGAGTTTTGTTGTTTTTGAGGTAGGGTTTCTCTGTATATCCCTGGGTGTCCTAAAACTCATTATGTAGACCAGGTTAGCCTCAAGCTCAGAGATTGGCCTGTATCTGCCTCTCAAGTGCTGGGATTAATTAAAGGCTGAGCCACTGTCCAGTGAATTTCATAAATTCTTACTTTCCTGACAAACTGTTACCACGAATGTAACATTATCAACAAACGCCCATGCTAGGAAGTCAGGAGTTTCAGGAAACTATCCTCAAACATGCAGCTGCAACAATGTCATTCACAAGCTTTCCTTAAGGGAGAGGGTCTAAGCTTGGTCAGTCGGTAGGGCCTCATCATGAAGAAACACACAGGTCCCCTTAAGGCCTGATGACACCACCTCCCATTTCCCTTCAATGTATGGCCATGGTTAGGGAGCTGTGGTGATGAGGACTTCACCATCAGGGTAGTCAAACATAGAGCCACAGGCAGGCCCAGCCCCTCCCCAGGTCCCCTGCTAGGAGCCCTGCACAGGGCCCTGATCCAGCAAACAGCATCATGGTCACAAAGCATCAATTCTGGCAAGACAGCACAAACAGGACTTATAACTGGCAAAGTCATTAGAGAAGAGTAAATACCACTGGAACATTAACACGGGACGGAGCTGCCGCTTTTTAGGACCGGTTATTAAAGACTGTATCATTCACTAAGTTGCCGCCAAAGCTCTGAAGCATTTCTTCCTCTTAGTAATTAGAGAGACCTGATGCAAACATTCAGTACAGCATGCAGAGCTCGCTCTTTACAAACCTGCGTCCTTGTGTGCTGCCGAGACAGGAGTGCCTGCGGTAATGGGAAAGAAAGCATCACAGGAGGAAGCGAGACCAAGCGGGCAGTAGGATAAGTGAAGGCCGGCAGCACTCCAGCTATCGGGCCTGCACATCCACACCACCCCGCCTGCCCTCAAGCCGGTACACAGCGGGCTCAGGAGGTCATTTTAGAGAAGACAGGAAAAGATAATTACACAGCAAGCACATAAAGAATTGAAAGAGAGGCAGAACGGAGTTCTCAAAGGTCCTAGGAAGCTGTTTTCATATTCATGGGACCCCAGGTGATCTCGGGAAGCCCGAGTGCATTGCACCGGCGGGTGGGTAGATAAAGGGGCAAGAGTGAAGATTAAGGCTGGGTAAACAATTCCAAGGGAGGTCCAGCCTACAACACTCCAGTGAAGGTGCAAGAGCTGGCCAGTGACAGAGACCAATGGACAAGAGACTCCCTGAGGCCAGAGGGCCAACAACCCGTTCTTGCACTGGCCCAACCTCCTGGGTCTCTGTCTGGAACACACAGGCACAGCCCGGCCATGGTGCTGCCCTGAACATCAGGCCATACTGAGACAAAGAAGTAGGGGAAGAGCAGGGGCAGTCCCAAAAGACTCCCAAAGAAAGCCAGAATACGCATCCGGGATACTCCTCGAGGCCACCAAAGAGTCCACGGGCCCTCAGAGACTCTTTATCTGCTGCATGTTAATAAAACACAAGGTGGCCAGGGACAGGATTCAGGTATGCACAAGAAAGGGCCAGCTGCTGAGAACTATCCCAGAATGGAAGAGGAGACCTAACAAAAAGCCAGACATTTAAGTGAATGGGCCGGGAGGAGAGCATCTCACACGCCACAGACAGAGACGTGAGGAAGCCCCAGCAGGACTGTGAAAACCCGCAAAACAGAATACAGCGGTGGTCACGGCCTCAGGTGTTCAGGAGGAGAAATGGGCACAAGGGTCATGCCTGCACAGCTATTTCCCACAGAAGGAAAACTGAGAATAAAAACCCGGAAAAAACACACAGGAAAAGAGGACAGAGAGGACAGGGTTACATGCGGAAGTGGAAGTGTTTCTGACAAACCAAAAATGACCTGTGCATCCAGTGTATGTGTCATGTTTCATCCGTTTTCCCATTTAATCAACTGAAATGTCTAAAAATATTTTATATAATTTAAAGCATGGTGGCATGCTATAATCCCAGCACTCGGGGACACGGAGGCAGGAGGACAAGTAAAAGACTAGCCTGGGCAAAACACAGGAAGACCTGCATCTCCAGGAAGTAAAACGGTCTGATGAAAGTGTACAATGGTATATAAATGTTGGATGTTTCATCAAAGCTCCTATGTTAAAGGGGTGTGTTCTGAGCCGGGGCCTATGGGAGGGGCGGTACCATGAAGCTCCGCCCTCATCAGCGCCTATGGGAGGGGCGGTACCATGAAGCTCCGCCCTCATCAGGGAATGAACCCTTGGGTAGAGTCACAGCCTAAGGGTTTGGGGGTGAGAGCTTTGTTATAAAAAAACGCTCGTTCCTCCTGACTACAGTGAGCTGAGTAGCTTTCCTCTGTCACACAGCCAACATGACAGGCTGCCTCTCTCACCATCCCACCATGACAGGCTGCCTCTCTACATACAGGTCGAAAACATCTGAAACCTCCCAGACCGTGAGCCAAAAGAACCCTTTCCTCCTTTACGTTGTTATGGCTCCTCCCAGCCAGCTGGCACATACGAACTACTTACAGGACTTAACACCAGACACTTGTTTTCAGAACGGTTTTTAAGACCCTCATTTTCCAGCTGCTCATACATTAACCTGCTTGCTGTCTTAGAAAGGCATGTCCTTCCCTAGAGGTACAGCTCCTTAGCAATGTCAGCATGAAGACGAACTCCCTCTGGACCACTGCATCCTACCAGGCGTCCTCCCTATGGCCAGCGCTTCCCATAAAACATCCCACGCAATCACAGAATCCCACAGACACACCCCCTTGCCTTCTGCATTTCCATCTGTGGAAAGGCCAAGTTCTCACGCAAGCAGGGACCAGCGGCCGTGGTCCTCAATCCCACTCGGCCTCCTGACAGTCACACGTCTCACCAGCTTCTCTTTCCTTTGCTTCATTAGTGAAAGTTTCCTTCTGGTTCCACAGGACGGAGTTTTCCTCCTTCAGAGCGAGCAGCTCCCGGGTAGCCTGCTGCAGCTGCCTTCGCAGACCCTCTAGCTCCAGGACCAGCTGCTGTTCTGACTCCTCCTTTTTGTCCAGCGCTTCCTGCAGATCTGCTTTCTCCACCTTGAATCCTTCGAGGAGACCTAAAAGGCAGGCCGAGCACAGTGAGATATACACAGTGATACAGCAGCCTGACTCAGGGCAACAGAGACTGCTGGGGGCCCTGTGTGGTGTGGCCCGAGTACTGGAAGGTCAGAGCAGGTCACTCCTGATGAGGAAGCAGAGGGTCCATAACCCTCAGAGAAGGAGGTTGGTTCTCTAGACAAGGCCCAATCCCTGAAGACAGCTGAACAGCAGCCAGCCCGTTCTGTGCAGAGGTACCATCTGTGGGACAGAATGGCTGTGGCAGAGCAGGGTACCACCTGATGGCTGAGAGGTGATGGGCCAGAGGGGCTCCTGTGCACTGATTCACAGGGCCAAGGGACAGCAGTCACTGCAGGACCCTTATAGCCCAAACACAGACCCATTACCAACATGGCTTCCGAAACCAATGCAATTATCAAAGAAAACTACTGAAGGGCAAAGTTGGCACCTCGCCCTTGAAAGGTCTGCTCAGGCGTTTTGCTGTTAAAGACCTGCTTTTCACCTTTCCAGTGGAAAGGTCATATCTGCTTCCAGTCCGAGCATGGCTGAGGCAAGATGCCTCACCCTCGCCCTGCCATGTAGCACTCACCCTCAGCCGTGTGCAACTCCAGTGCCAGCCCGTCCTTGGCCGCACTCTCCTCCCTCAGGCGCTCCAACAGCTCCTGCTGCTTCTGCACGGCCTGGGCCATCTCCTCGTTCCTGTGACGGAACTCTTTCTCAACACAGTGATGGAGCTGGCGAGCTTCCTCCAGCTGTTGAAATACATGTGAGAATCACAACTACATACAAGAAAATATAGAGGGTATGAAGAAGAGGAGGAAGGGAAAGAAAGAAGAGCCGAGGTGGGGAGCTTGTTAATATCAGAGTCACCACCACTAGTGCTGGGTGGCAGGGCCGCGGCAACAGAGCAGTCTCTACATGGCTCACAGTTCCTCCTTAGCCTCCTCTGATATCTCCTCCTGTCAGGAGCCATAAAAGGACAAGCTAATAACTAGGTGATCATCTGAAATGGTCTGCTTTGGATTATTATATAATCTGCGACAGGTGCGTCCTTATTCAGCAAGGCTGTAAGGGATTCATTTTACGAAAGATTCCTTCTACTAATATGCTTTTCCTGTTATTATTAAACATATATAACAATCACACTAAACAGCACACCCCTTTGGAGCAGATCTCTGCAGATCCACGAAGATGTACTGTCTCGTAGTGATGCTATATAGACAAATAGATGACATCTTAAGTCTTAATGATCCTCAGAGGATCACAGAAGGCAGGTCAGCTACAGTAGCATAGTAACTCAGACTTAGATAAGTAAACTGTTTATTATACAGCAACCCTAAATAGCTCGTAAGACAAAGTCCTGAATCTCATAAGCCCAAGTCTTACCCTCTGCTGATGCTCTTCCCCTCCACTGCCTCAAGAAGAACCCACAAGAAGGAAACCTCCCCCACACCGGGGCTGGCCCACACGTCCTCCCAGGTCTGTGTCTCATCTGGGGCTTTGAGGCACTTAAGGCCTAAATGGGCCTCAAAACACAAAACACCTACACCCACTGCTCCCCAGAAGACACACAGCATCTGGGCCCAGCAATGTTTCACACAGAAACACTTACTTTGTGAACTGCTAACCTCAAAAAAAAAAAAAAAGGCATTTGTTGCTTTCTCCAGCTTCCTGTTTCTTTTTTTGTTTGTTTGTTTTTGTTTTGTTTTATTTTTTCAAGACAGGGTTTCTCTGTGTAACTCTGGCTGTCCTGGAACTCACTCTGTAGACCAGGCTGGCCTCGAACTCAGAAATCCGCCTGCCTCTGCCTCCCAAGTGCCGGGACTAAAGGTGTGCGCCACCACTACTGTTTCTATTTTAATATCTTTTCCAATTACCTAAAACTGTTCTAAGAAATTAACAAATAAATTCTATTTCTTAGTGATAATCTCCAAATATAAAACATTATAGTATGCAGTAAGTACAAAAGGTGGATTTGTAGGTTTTGGTTGGTGGTGTTTGTTTTTACTTGAAAGACAGGGTCTCACTCTCCAGCCCTAACTGGCCTGGAACTTGCAGACCAAAGTGGCCTCCCAAGGCTGGACTAAAGTATGTGCTCCCTCACCCGGCTCTGCGTTTTACTTTTGAGTCAGGATCTCATCTATCCTAGGTTGGCCTCAAGCTCGCTGTTAAACAGAAGATGACCTTGAAGCCCGGATCCTTCTGCTTCTACCTCCTAAGTGCTAGGCCCACAGGCACGCACTGCCTTGCCTAGTTTACACCATGCTCAGCATCAAGCTGGGGAACCAACCAAGACTCTAGCTGTCGTTCTCACTGGATGCTTCCTCTCGGAAATTTCAGTTCAGAAAGAGTTCAACTAAAGAAGCATACGTGAAAGCTTACACAATCAGCTGTAATAAGAGAGATTAAAATCAACAAGGGAAGGAAGGAGAACTGCCCCCTAAAAGAGTTAAGTGGTTTCTGTCTCTAGCCACGTGGTGGAATAAGGCATACTGGGAGCACCCATGAATTCAGATCTGTCTGGAAAAATGAAGATATCTTTGTAGCCTGCAAGCTGGAATGAGCATTGGGAACACCTCGGTGTCTATGGTAACATAACCTCCATGCAGCCCTGTCTGTGAGTGTCTGTCTCGTCCACCCACTCACCCAGTGGCCTCTGCCATGGGGCCTGGGCCTCACCTGTTTGGAAGAGTCCAGGGCCGTCTCCAGGAGATCCTCCACAGCGGTGCTGAGGCTCTGGTAGACTCTCCTAATTGGCTGCTCACATTCCAGTGTGTTTTCAGGGCTCATAAAGAAGCTTTCACACACGTGACTGCTAATTTCGCACACTGAAGATGTCTCTGCCCCTTCCGGCAGAGTTCTGTCTATCTCCAGCAGACCCTCGTCAGACCACATATTGCCAAGGGCAGCAGCTACAAGACAAACACACACAGATACCCACATCTTCATCCAGTGAGTTCATCACCCAGTCAGGACTGACCTGGGACCAGTGTGTGGGAGAGTGGTGTGGGAGGCACAGATGATCCACCTCCTTAGCAAAATAGGAACCAAACTCAGACTCAGATCGGTTTACCTAGCCCTGATCCTTGCTCTCCTGGCGTTTGGGAACTGACAGGGAACAAAGATCCTGAAGGCATTTCTTAGCATAACGGCCCCATTCCCAGTGTACACGGCGCTAACAGGCAACTCATCTTGGTGTATGTACCTGCTAGCTGGGCATCGCTTATATCTGTGGCATCCTCATGGTCCAAGAGGAGTCCCGCACGCTCACTGATCCGGCTCTTTAGAGTCACAGCTGCCTTCAGTGTTTCCCCAAACAGATCGAGAAGTCTCCTCAGGGCATCTCGGAGGGCTTTTCTAAGATAGAAAAAAAAAAAAAAGACATCTATCATCAGAGCTGTTCTGGGCCCTTTACAAAATGCTAACCACGTGCCTGCAAATGTTTTCATTTCTGAGAGGAAGTGGGGGGCTATGATTATAGGGCTTCAATTAGTAGGACTTCAATAAAACAATAGCCTTTGCTGCTCTTTGGTAAGATGTAAAGGTCTGTGAAAGCGTCCCAATATGCAGGGAGTTAATGTTGAATCATTAAGACTGCAGAACAACATGGCTGGTGTCTCTGAGTCCCGGTGTCAATATGTACAGAAGCCCCACAATAAGCGCCGGGGCCGGGGGCAGCCGTGCAGGAGGGAAGCACTGACCCCTCGCTCTGAGCCCGGTCCACATCAGCCCTGAGCATGCAGATCAGAGTGGCGCCCTCCTGGTTCTCCCGTTCCCGCCTCTGCTGCAGCTGCTCCAGTTCCAACCGGCACTCTTCCAACTCCCGACTCAGCAAGAAGACCTTGTCTCGCACCTGGTGAGAAAAAGTGGCAGATCTCAGAGCAACTTTGGCTAAAGCAAGTAACTGCTGGGAAATTCCATCACAATTTTTAAATAATGTCAAAATAAAAACAAAAGGCCAGTGGTGAGCACAGGGGTGAGTAAAGGTCAGAGGACTGTTCTTCCTTCATTGTTCATTACTTACTGAAGTATATATAAAGAAGGTCTACCTGTCCCCGATACATGGGAAATGAAAGAGGAGATTCATATCACAAATAATAATTCAAAATAAAAATCCCCATGCCACGTTCACTATGAAATTAACCAACATGTAGTCATGTTTCTCTTCAAAAACTCTTCTCTTACAAGTAGTCCTTCTACATGTTTCTCTTCAAAAACAGAGGCAAGGTTGGAGCGGAGGCTCACACCCTCTATCCCAATACTCAGGAGGCAAAGGCAGGAGGATCTCTGAGTCTGAAGCCAGCCTGGTCTGCATACTGAGTTCCAGGACAGCCAGGGTTATGTAAGAGACACTGACTCCAAAACAAAAGAAGCCAACAAAGCCAAGTGTCTCAGCACCTCAGCCACTCAGGACAGGTAGACCTGCTTTCCTGTTGCTGGCTACTCGGGCTTCCCATGATGTCCTATCCTCAGCAGTAGCCACAGATCCCAGGAATCTGGTGTAGCTTGGCTTACAAAAGAAAGATACCAGCCACGGCACTATTAATCCCAGTCTTTCGCCTGGGCCAGCCGTGAGTGACAGAGAATTTTGTCATCTCCCAGATGAAAGAGAAAAGTACAATTACCACACATGCCCATGGAGGCACCAGGCAGAACAAAAAGCAGCCATCTTCCTCTGGTCAAACAAAAGCACCCCTCCAGCCCTCAACGCACATCCACATCTGTATCAGAGCAGAAATCAGCTGACGAAGTGCTGACACACTGCAGGTCCGAGGGAAAAAAAAAAAGAGTCCAAAGACCAATGGCCTCTAAGTAGAGATGCTGTACACTGCACAGCCCCAAGCGGGAGCGTACCTAGCTAGCCATGACATGAAAGTGCTACAGTGGGTCCGGGTTAGGCCAGCAGCCCATGAGAAGTCAATGACCTAGAAAGTACAAAAATTAAACTGGATATGCTAGAGAGAAGGCTCGGCAGCTAAGGGCATTTAGGCAGCCATGAAGACTGCAGCTCAGAAATCAGCAACCACGTAGCAACTCAGGTGTCCTGAACAACAGATCATAAACCCAGCTCCGAGAGAGTTAGAGACAGGAGGATCACAGGGACTGGTTGGCTTCCATTGAAAAAACACAAACTGACTATAAACATATGAACAAAGAGCCGTTCATCTTCTTAGTAATATGGAATGCAGATTATGGCACATGACATCATGTCATAGCACAAAACCAGCAGAGCAAGAAGGTGGACCAGACAAGGAGGGGCCGAGTGTAGGAACAGCACAGGCACTTCAGTAGAGAAAGTCTACATTTGCCTAAGCATCTTGGCTGTGTGCAGATCGCTCTGAGCTCTGAGACATCCTGAGAAGATTCACCAAAGAAAAATCACAGGAACGAAACTGATTAAAGTAGGAAAATGGAAAAGGCCAGCAGCCCTGCTTTGGTTCATATCTCAGAAGGAAGCCCAGTAATGAAAAGAAACCAATATCGTTCACATACCATGCGGATCCTCAGTTCCGATGGAGACAACCAGGCCGGAAGAATGGCTCAGCCGGTAAAGGCACTGGCTGCCAAGTCTGACAACCCGAGTTCAAAGCCTGATTTCCACACGGCGGAGAGAACTGACTTTATCAAGTTGTTCTCTGACCCCCACATACATGAGGTGACACACGCATGCCCACCACCCATGCAATAGTAAATAAGTGGAGTAAAAATTCACAAACAAAGTTACACAGTGTATTATTCAGAAGTGCATTAAAAAAAAAGGAACTCAGTGAGGTAACCCAGTCACAAAAGAACACACATGGTATTCACTCACTGATAATTGGATATTAGCCCAAAAGCTGAAATACCCAAGAGTCAACTCACAGACCACATGAAGCTCATGAAGAAGGAAGACCAAGTGTGGGTGCTTCGGTCCTTCTTAGAAGGAGTAACAAAATACTCAAGGGAGCAAATATGGAGACAAAGTATGAGACAGAAACTGAAGGAGGGGCCGTCTGGAGACCAATCCACCTGGGTATCCATCCCATGTGCAGTCACCAAAGATAGACACTGATGTGGATGTCAGGAAGTACATGCTGACAGGAGCCTGATAATGCTGTCTCCTTAGAGGTCTGCCAGAGTCTGACATATACAGAGGCGGATGCTCACAGCTAACCATTGAACTGATCAAGGCGTTCCCAATGGAAGAGTTAGAGTGAAGACTGAAGGAGTTGAAAGGGTTTGCGGCTCCATGAGGAGAGCAACAATACCAACCAACCAGAGCTCCCAGAGTCTAAACCACCAGCCTGGGAGCACTTAGGGAGGGACCCATGGCTCCAGCTGTATATGCAGGGGAAGATGCCCTTGTTGGGCATAGGTGGGAGAGGAGATCCTTGGTCCCATGAAGGCTGGACGCCCAGTAGGGGGGTAGTGGGGGCATATCCTCATAGATGCAGGAGGAGGGGAGATGGAACAGGGGGCTCTTGGGGAGGGGGGAAATGGGCTAAGGACATAACATCTGAAATGTAAATAAAATATCCAATTAAAAAAAAAGGAACTCATTAATAAGTGTAAAAAAAAAAACCTGAAACCACAGGCTGGAAGGGAAAGGGTATGCACTCACAGAGAAACACTGCTGAGGCACGAGCTAGGGGCTACTTACTCCGGGTAGCAGGGACATAATCATTTTTCACAAAGGTATTTTAGCTGAACATGTAGAGTTTTAAAGATACTAGTAGGACTCTTCTTAATCACCACTAATTTCTTAGCTCCGGCTAACCAGCATCAATTGTCCCAGTAGTCCCTTCTATTTTTCACTCGGCCAAAGCTGCCGAGTTCTGCTGCTTGCTGGGGCTGGACTATGGCCCCCTTGTTCTATTACATTATCACCAGCTTTCAGATATTTCCAACTCCTTCACTGCCTAAACTTCCCGCTGTCCTGGATCTTGCTCTGTAGATTTACCTTGAACTCAGAGATCTGCATGCCTGTCTCCTGGGATTAAAGGTGTGTACCACCACACCTGGACTTAAGCTTTCACCTAGAACTTGCTCTTCAGTCTCCGGTTGGCCTTGAACTCAGAGGTCTGTTTGGCCTTACCCTGGGATTAAAGGTGTATAGAATCTTACCCCAAAGTCCCATCTCTTAATCTGCTATCTCCTACAACACAAGATTCAGCTCCATTTCACTTCCTGGTGCTCCTTTAATACTCGAACCATATATTTTATAGTTTTCCTTTCTATGCTTGTTCAAAATGTTCTTCATGAGACTTAATCAGATGAAAAAAGTCTTTGCTGGGCTCTTTTTTAAAGTCTCCCTTTTGTCACTGCAATTAACATAAATGTCTTTACCTTAGCTCAGGTAGACTCTTCAGACGAGGGCAAAAAGCAGCCCCATTCTCCACCAACATACCTCAAACACAATCTCCGGGCACATACTGAAACTCTCCCCGTACCCTCTCGGGCCAGGTCTCCACAGTTCAAATCACTCGCAGTAACAAAGTCTTCCATATCCCACCAGGATGACTCATTGAGCCTCAGTTAAAGCACTCCAGTTCTTTCAAAATCCAAAGTCCTAAAATCCACATTCTTCCAAACAAAAGCATGGTCAGAACTATCACAGCAATACCCAGTCCCTGGGACCAACTTCTGTCTTAGTTAGGGTTTTACTGCTGTGAACAGACACTGTGACCAAGGCAAAACAGGTTGTATTTACATATATACATATACATACATATACATTACATATACATATACATATATATATATATACACACATATATATATATATCAATAACTACAATGTGAATAAAAATAAACCTTATAAACAGAAATGATACTTTTTCAAAGTTATCTGAGAGACAGCTGGAGAAATAGCTCAGAGGTTAAGAGCACTGACTGCTCTTCCAGAGGTCCTGAGTTCAATTCCCAGCAACCACGTGGTGGCTCACAACCATCTGTAATGGGATCTGATGCCCTCTTCTGGTGTGTCTGAAGACAGCTACAGTATACTCACATACATAAAATAAATACATAAATTCAAATAACTTCAAAGTTATTTTTAGGTTTCTTCTGCAGTGGAACAGGAAAGCCTACCAGACTGTCCTCCTGTACTCGGCCGGTGGCTCTCTGTTCTTGCCACTGACTGGGAACAGAGACAACAGAGTGGTTTCATGTAGGATCCCATTAGGAAAGGCCAGCAATGGAGCAGGGAACCCCACTGGACCCAGAGCTATACAGGCTGACATTGGGCCCTCTGCCTTAAAGCAGAGCTGCAGGACCCGAGGCTGGAGGTACAACCCTGCAGTCTTCACTCTCCCTCTGTCTCAGACAGACTTTAAGGAAGAAAGTAGCAGGCGGCCCAACCACCCACCAGACAGCAGAGCCATCAGGCAGAACACTCTGTCCTAGGGAAGCCTGCAGGATAAACCAGGAGCATCCTACATGTTCAGGAATTCGCGAGGCACGTTCACAGGTCTGTGGCCCGAATCTCACAAGGTTTCACGACAGTCATAAAGCTGATGTGATCCGGTATGGCCAACATAAAAAATGGCATTTTAGGGACAGGAGAGATGGCTCAGCAGTTAGAGTACGTGCTGAACTCCCAGAGGACCTAAGTGTGGTTCCCAGCGCCCATCAAGCAACTAACTAACTCCAGTTTCTAAGGATCCAACACTCTTCTGGTACCTCATACACACACACACTCGAACGCGTGCACATAAGTAAAAATGAAAATATATATTACAAGAAAAAAAATTTTAAAACATACTCTTAGCCAGGCAGTGGTGGCGCACACCTTTAGTCCCAGCACTTGGGAGGCAGAGGCAGGTGGATTTCTGAGTTCGAGGCCAGCCTGGTCTACAGAGTAAGTTCCAGGACAGCCAGGACTACACAGAGAAACCCTGTCTCGAAAAACAAAAACAAAAAACAAACAAACAAAAAAAATTAAAAAAAAGCTATACTCTTAGATTTCTCTAAACATCCACAAAAATACATGAAAGTATTGCATATAGTTTAATCATGAGCCAACAAACAAAACGTGCCAGAACGTTTAAGGGAGAGACAGTGCACAAAGAACATTACTTAGAGTGAACACAAACACTGTCAGTAGTAAAGTACAGATATTCAAACGACAGAAAGCTGACGACAGTTCTCTTACCACTTTCAAAGGTTAGCCTGCGAACAGGATTGGGTTTTATACAAGAACATACGAAACAGCCCTGCACAATCAGCACTGGTCACTCTGTAGCTACTTCTGGACCACGCTTCTTGCTTAGGGTCAATAGCCAGGTAGACGTCTTCATGGGTCACTCACTTCTATCGGAAAAAGCCCCAGCTTATGTTTTCAGAGATTGTTTTTCACCACCATGCTCCAAAGGGCGGTAATCCGGAAAACACCCCGCCCGGCTGTGAACGCTCCATTAAAGTGAGCCTGCTGCGAAGAGGCTGGCTCTGCAGACAGGTGCGAGATATTTGTGGCTCGACAGAGCCTGGGAGACAGCAAGGACAGCGAGTCCCTGCTATTTTGGGATGCTGGCCCTGGCATCCTGGGGAGCACTCTGAGAAGACACTGGAGGGAATGTCTCAAAGTCAAGGCAAGTCTTAACCACGTGACGAGACTGGCCATGCTTACAGACCTGCTCATACGAATCCAGGGCAGAGGGTAAAAGGCTAACCATCCCAGGAATGAAAATTTAAACTCAGTGCACACAAGGCCCTGTGCAGACCCTAACTCAGAGAACTCCAGCCGGAAAGAGGCAGAAGTGGAAGCTGGAAGCAAGGTGAGATGAAGGTGACCTGTTGCTGTACCGGTACCTTGAAACCCACAGGGTGGAAGGACAGTGCATTGGTTTTTTTGAAAGATGGTTTTCTCTGTGTAGCCCTGAGTATCCTGGAACTCACTCTGTACACCATGCTGGCCCTGAACTCACAGACATCCACCTGCCTCTGCCTCATCAAAGGCACATGCCTCCACAGCCACCTCATTACGGCCCAACTGCTCTTTCCTTTGAAAGCAGTTGCACACAAGCGTTCACACGAAAAGACATCAGTTGTGCGCATGCCCAGGCTCGGGGGCAGAGGAGCAAAGCTATGCCATACCTAGAAATGATCATATTCCTTCAGCACCTAACAGCGCCCCGACAGTGTGGCCCCAGACGCCCCAAGCACTTGACAGCTTTAGCATAAATGCCTCCAACACTCACCACCACCACAACCACCCAAGCATGGAAGGAAAACCCGAAACCAAGCTTAATCCATAGCTCTGAAAGCCAGCTCCATGTGCTGTGACAGAGAGGACGGGGAAGAGTCACCTATTGGCAAGAAGAGAGCAAATCACTACAAGGACAATGGCCTAGCACATCGGCAGCTCAGGGCCGCACCTCAAGACAGCACGTGGGCAGACTACAGCCCCTGAATACAAGGCTGCCCTCCAAACGAGGTCTCTTCTGGCTCTCACACCTCAGTACGACTCTCCAGCAGCCATCTTGGCCTTCCGGTGACCACCTGCCACTCTGCAACAACCCCGCGGGGCTGCAGCTTGAGCAGGATCAGAGACCAAGGCCTACGTGTTTAAGTAGCTAACAGGAAGCGGGTCTCACTTTCAGTCTTCCTTTCACTTTTATAATCTCTCTAATGATGAACTATTAATATAGCAGACACAGGCAAACTTGAGTTTTTATTTGATAAAAAATATTACTACAGTATTGTTTTCATTCTTTATCATAATAACTTTGTTTATCTTTTAAACAGGGCATCATTGCTCTATATAGCTCTAGGTGCCCCAGACCAGGATTATGTAGGCCAGGCTGGCCTTGAACTCAGAGAGACCTGCCAATCTCTGCCCACTGAGTGCTGGGATTAAAGGCATACGCCACTATGCCCAGCTCATAATAGAATCTTTATAAAGATTTTTTTCAAAATTATTTCTTTTATATTGAGATAATTATATCATTTCTCCCTCCCTTTTCCTCCCTCCAAACTCTTACGCATGCCCCTCCTTGTTCTCTTTCAAGTTCATGGCCTCTTTTCTTTTTCTTTTTCTTTTTTTTTTTTTTTTTTTTGGTTTTTCGAGACAGAGTTTCTCTGCATAACCCTGGCTGTCCTGGAACTCACTCTGTAGACCAGGCTGGCCTCGAACTCAGAAATCCGCCTGCCTCTGCCTCCCAAGTGCTGGGATTAAAGGTGTGCACTGCCATCACCACCCGGTGGCCTCTTTTTTTCATTAACTGTTGTTACATGCATTTATGTCCCTATGTTTACAAACTATATATTCCTAAATACACACACACAACCTGCTCAGTCTGCATGCTGTCACCTACGCGCATGCTCTCAGGGCTGACACTGGGTATTGGATAACCACGGGTGTGCTCCTCCCTGGGGAAGACCATCTCTCCCACTCTCAGTGTTCTTCGCGTTTTTTAATTTTTTAACATTTATTTGTTTTATTTTTTATGTTAACAGAATTTTGCCTGCATATATGTCTGTGTATTACCTGTGGCCTACAAAGGCCAAAAGAGGGCGCTGGATCCATCCCTCTGAAACTAGAGTTATGGACCATTGTGAATCACATGCATGCTAGAATCTAACTCAGGTCTTCTGAAAGAGCAGCCATCTCTCCAGTCAATACCCTCATTTTCAAAAAGCATCTCAAAATAAAAATAAATCATCTCAATACACTGGTACATGTCTCACAGAAACACCTAGTTACTTCTGAGTCAACCAAGCTCTGCTCTTTCCAGCCCCAGGAGATCATGAAACAACAGTCTTTCCAATCTAAGAACACGCAGGCAGGTGAGCTTCAGGGGCCCTTAGGTGACTGGGGATCGGGGGTTCCTAGCCTACAGGTACAGAACAGAGAATATGTGCATACACTATGCTCTATGTACATGTGTATATAAACACGTAAGTGCCGTGTATACACACATATACATAGGCCCAGCAGGCAGGACTGGACTTGCCAGGGTCAGGACCTCTTAACATACTACATACTGAGAAACCATGGCAACACTTTGCCCAGATGTAGAAAGAGCCCACACAGATCACAAGGACGTCAGCCAGGTCCCTCCAAAAGCTTCACAAGTTGAAGGGTTCCTATTGCTTTGTTAGACTTATCTCGAAATCGCCATGTGCTATGACGAGCCATATAAAATGTATTCTGAAGGAAAAGCCACACTGTGTGCACAGACTTCCAAGTGTGTTCAGTTGTACTGTGTCGATAGTCACGGCCACACACAGTAGCTAGCTCATTCGCAGCCTCTACTCTTCCCATGTGGAATCAGCAGGTTCACCTGATGCCCACTGTGTCTGTCGTTGTGAGCAGGCACTTATTAAACCCTGCTTTGAGACAGGGTAGATGGCTCAGCCCTAAATGTAAGGATAAGAGTTCAAAACCCCAGTACTACTTAAGAGCTTACCCATAATCCCAGTATGCAGAAAGCAGAAACAAATCCTCAGGGCAACCTGGCCATCTAGACTAGCTGACACAGTGACTTCTAGATTCAGGTGAGAGACTCAAATTCCATAGTAAGATGTAATGGCCCACAGAATCAACCAAGCAGGGCTCACAGAGGCTCACAGAGGCTCACAAAGACTGAAGTGACAAACGCAGACCCTGTATGGGGCTGAGCCAGGTCCTCTGCACATACCTTATGGTTGTGTAGCTTGGTGGTTTTGTGGGACTCCCAATAGGAATGGAGGTGTCTCTGACTCTGTTACCTGTTGCTCAGGACCCTCTCATCCTGGGGTTGCTTCCTTCAGCCTTGATATGAGAGTTTGCACCCAGTCTGACTGTAACTTGTTAGGCCATGTTAGGCCGTGGATCTCCCTGGGAGGGCTGCTCTTTTTTTTTTAAGGGGAAACAGAGGAGGGGTGGATCTGGGGATGAGGGACAGTGAGGAGAGGAACTAGGAGGAGTGGAGGAGAGGAAACTGCAGTCCAGATGTGAGTTAGGAGAGAAGAATAAAAGAAAAGATGGTGTGGGCTTAATCGGAGACCCCAGCACCCTCGACCAGCGGCTCTGCTGCGCTCAGCGACTGCTTGCCCTAGGGAGTGCAGCGTCACCCGAAGTGCTACCCACGCCAATGCTTACCTGTATAACCTGGTCCTGGGATGCCTGTAGCTCCTGAGGTTTGGCCAAGTCTGCTTGTGACCTCTGCATTTCAGCTGTGTGTGGCTCTCCCGGCTCCTGAGACACAACTTGGTGCAGTAGGCCCTCGGCGCCCACACTACCCATGGCTGCCTCGCCATCCTCCTCCAGCAGGTGCCCGTCACTGTGCAGAGCCATAGCCCGGCCCTGCTGAGAGAGAGTTTCCACGGGGGTCAAGCCAAGGGCGTGTCCCAGATTTCCCCATCCCAAGGAGTATAACACATGCAAGAAGCGGCCAAGATTCCAAATGCTTCCTGTAATTAAATTCTGCTACCAATAAAGCTCAGCCATGGTTTAAAATAAGTATTTGCATGTGATCTGTATGTTTCTGCTTTTAGAATAATATCTTAGAATTGTATTTTAAGATGTATTTCTGTTGTTTGGTTTGATTTTTCCAGAGACAGGGTTTTCTGTGTAGCCCTGGCTGTTCTGGACTTACTCTGTAGACCAGGCTGGCCTAGAAGTCACAGAGATCAGCCTGCCTCTGCTTCTGCGTGCTGGGATTACAGGTGTACACCACCATGCCCAGCTATTTCTATATCTACTTCTATTATCTCTAATTATGTATGGTATGTGTTGTCTGCATGTGGGTACCGGTATATGACAACAGCTGTCCACAGAGGCCAGAGGTATTGAGTTCCCCTGGACATGGAGTTACAGGCTGAGCTGCCTGACATGAGTGCTGGGAACCAAACTTGGATCCTCTGGAAGAACAGCAAGTGCTGAGACATCACTGCAGCCCAGAACCTAATTTTCTTTAAAACAAATGAATCAAGATGACCTACAGGTTCAGGTCTGTAGACTGGGAACAAGGTCTGGTCCCTTAACTGTACTGGTTTGTGTTAAGTGGGAACAGAAGTCTACAAAGACCAAGGCTGCAGCTCCAGAGGACTGGACTGAGGGAAGGCCTCTCAGCAGTATCAAATTGTTCTCCAAACCAGTCCAGAGAGACAGAACGGCTCCAGTCTCTTGGCCATTCTAGACACTGGGACGGATGTACGGTTTACAGTAAGCATTCTCAGCTGCTCCGTGCGTTACCACACAAGAGCTTAATCCACTTCAGGAAGACAGAAGCCATCATCTAAGAAGTCAAAGGGTGTATACAATGCACACTAGATGGTTTTATAGATACGGCTTATTCATGATCACAGGCCCCCGAGTCCTGCGAGCAGACATAGAGCACCTACGAGTTCGCCAGAAATTCCCTCTTCATATAAAAATTAATTTCAGGAAATTGCAATAGGAAGAGAGCAAAGACTTTGCACGTACAGCAGAGAAATCAGATCCATCGACTGGGGTCTCTGAACTAAGACTCACAGGAGGGCTTGGGTCAGCTTCAAGGAGCTCCTGAAAGTTCTCAATGCAATCAGTGCAAATGTGACTTGAGCCCCACCAACCCTGAATGTTACATTATCATCTACAGTGAGACTATAAATCAGCACTGCTATCAACTGTCTGTGAGGCTCAGACACACAAATGAACATGCACACACATAGACACATTGACACGCACATGAATGTGCCAACTCAGAGATGTACACATATACACAAATGGGCACACACAGAAACAAGAGACATGGGTACATGCATACACATTCAGATGTGGAGCCAAGACACGCAGGGGCATATGCACAAATGCCCAGTGGCCAATGCACGAGTAAAGGGACAGTCACTCTGAGGCGCAGGACGTGGCCCTGGCATCTCACCTGATGAGCTCCCGGCAAGCCAGTGGCCGGGCCTTTCCCGTTCTCTGTGTGTTGGGCACTCGTGTTGATTCTCAGGCTATCTCTTATGGACTGAAGCTCCTCAGCATATTTGAGTTTCAGTTTTTCCAACTCCTGCGTCAAAATCTCTCTGTGACAAGAATCCTTTCTCTGTAGCTGTTCCTCCAGCTCCGCTCGCAAGAGCTCCAAAGCCCGTTTGTGTTCATCCCGGATAGTCTGAACGTCGGCCATGTAACAGGATTCTAACTCATCCAGATTGGACAGGTGTCTCTTCTCCAAAGCACTAATTTCAGTGTCGTGTTTTACCTGCAGTTCGGCCACGTGAGTCTCAAGGAGCGCCTGCTGCCTGCTCTCCAAGGAGGCGAGCTGTTCCGTGAGCTCAGAGCGGTGCTTGGTTTCAAGCTCTGTCCTCAGAGCCAGGAGCTGCTGCTGGTGTCCCTGCTGGAGGAGCTGCAGCTCCTGGCTGTGCTTCTCCTGGGCGTCTTGAAGAAAGGCATCTTGCTCCTTGGCAAACTTCTCCATGATCTCTTTCCGCTCTTCCAAAAACCTGAGACAACACTCAAGAAGAACACAGGCCAATAGGGCACGTGGCCTCACTGAACTTAGTCCCCTCTGAGCCACAAGATACACTGCCCACAGGGAGCTGCCTCAATCCTGGATTTGAACCTTCCTTCGGAAAAACTCAGGGCCCACATGAGGCCTGAGTAACTCCACGGCAAGTACTCTAAGAGCCACAGAGTCACCAGTTCTTAAAAAGACTGTGAGAAGACATGGCACCCGCGGGGAATTGGTACACACATCCCTACAGGAAGGACCTCCAAGGGCAGGTTCAACAGCTAAGTTGTGACAGCATTTTACCCCAGAATTCTCTGTGCCTTGACAGGGAAAATATTACCTAAGAAGGTCATAAAGCAGTCCAAGGCCCGGGAGGAAAGAGTAACAGCAAGTCAAAGAGGGGGTGGGGAGTAACAGCAAGCCAAAAAGAGAAAGATGAAGGCTTAATTTAAATGAGAGGAGTTGGTCCCACCTGTAGAACTGTGGCCAACCAAGGTCCCTGGCAGAACAGGCTATGTTCCGTGCTAAGTGGGTCAAGTTTACATACACATGAGTTCTGACTTTTGAGAGCCTGCGTGTGTCTGTCTATGTTTGTGTGTGCACACATGTAGAGGCCGGAGCAGGGCATTGGGTATCTTTCTTTATTGATCTCTGTCTCGTTCCCTTGAACCTGAAACTCGCTGTTTTGGCTAGGATGGCTGAGCAGTGAGCCTCTGGGAGTCTGTCAGTCTCCACTCCCAAGCAGTGAGTTACAGGTGCGCGCAGCCACGCCCAGCTTTTACCTGAGCAGAGGATTCAGGCTCAGCTCCTCAACGCTTTGACAACAGGCTCTCTTACCCACCCAGGCATCTCCCAGTCCCAAGAGCTTTGCTTTTCTGTATGCAACCCAGTCGTGGGTGGTCCACAGACTACTTTACTGTAGGCTTTCTGTGAGACAGGAACTCAAAGGTCCTGGGGAGTTGGGTATCTGGCCCAGACAGTAACGGGTCTGTATCTGAGCTCAAATCTCTAACCCAGAGAAATCCTTAAGCAGCCCTGATGCTGAAAAGCTGGAGAAGGTGGAAAAGCAAGTGGGGCCAAGCCACCAGCAGACTCAACAGTCCCTTGGTAATCAGACCTCATCTTCTACAGTCTAAGGATTGAGAGTCACAGAAGAGCTCGCACCAAAGCAGACAAATAATCTGGCTATGCCCTAAGTCTGTAACTTCAAGGAAGTATGGGATTTAGAAGGAAATGTTTATTTTTTAAAACAATATGCTTAAGCCAAAAAGACCCACAAAACAGTCATCCCAATAAAGGACATGTCCACATAAGACCTTGTAAGTGAGCTTTAAGATTTTGTAACTGGGCCGGGCCGTGGTGGCGCACGCCTTTAATCCCAGCACTTGGGAGGCAGAGACAGGCGGATTTCTGAGTTTGAGGCCAGCCTGGTCTACAGAGTGAGTTCCAGGACAGCCAGGGCTACACAGAGAAACCCTGTCTCGAAAAACCAAAAAAAAAAAAAAAAAAGATTTTGTAACTGGCTGGGCAGTGGTAGTGCACACCTTTAATCCCAGCACTTGGGAGGCAGAGGCAGGAGGATTTCTGAGTGCGAGGCCAGCCTGGTCTACAGAGTGAGTTCCAGGACAGCCAGGACTAAACAGAGAAACACTGTCTCGAAAAACAAAAAAACAAAACAAGATGCTGTTACTAAATGCCTGGCATGGTGGCACATGCTTTTAAGCTGAGCTCTTGGAAGGCAGAAGCAGGAAGATTTCTATGGGATCAAGGCTAGTCTGATCTAGGTAGTGAGTTCCAAAACATCTAGGACTATAGAGAGACCCTGTCTAAAAACAAACAAACAAACAAACAAAAACAAAAAACCCGTCACTGAGTGTAGAAAGATGCTGAGAAGTTACAGGTATTACAGGCCTGGTCTGCTGGTCTGCTCTTCCAGAACAGGGGTTCCCTGCACCCCTGCACCCACAAGGTGGCTCACAGTGGCTTATAACTCCAGTTCCGGGGGAGCTGATGCCCTCTTCTGGCCCTCAGAGGTAGCAGACATGCATGTAGAGCATAGACATACATGTAGGCAAAACACCCACATACATAAAATAATTTTTAAGATCTTAAATACATGAAAACAATAAGATGAAGAATAAAAAAATTAAAATTCAATTTATTACAAAAAAGATATTCTGTCACTAAAATATTAAAACACACACACAGAACAAAGGCATAACTGGGTATAGTGTCTATGTCTGTAATCACAGCATGCAGAATACTTAGGCGGAGAGTTAGGAGTTAAGAGGCCAGCCTGGGCTACACACAGAGTATGCGGCCATCAAAACCTATAGAGAAGGTTGGAGAGTTGGCTCAGTGGTTAAGAGCACTGACTGCTTTTCCAGAGGTTCTGAATTCAATTCCCAGCAACCACATGGTGGCTCACAACCATCTGTAATGGGATCTGATGCCCTCTTCTGGTGTGTCTGAAGACAGTAACAGTGTACTCATACACATAAAATAAATAAAGAAATCTTAAAAAAAAAAAAAAAAAAAAAAAAAAAAAACTATAGAGAAGGTTCTGTCTCAAAACAAAAGTTAGATGTACGTAAAGTTAGAGCATTTAGGAGGCTGAGGCTAGGGGACTGTAGTGCACCTTTAAATCAGCTTAGTGACAAAAGGGACGCCTCCTCCAAAACAAACAAGAGTGGAGATGCATGCGTACTCGTACTCAGCTTCCTGCGAGGGACTCAAGCTCCACAGGGGATGGGGCTACGATACTCCTAGAGAGCCTATCATGGAGCACACGGCTGTGCAAATACATCACACCCTCCACCTCCTTCCAGAATTCCTCTGCCGCCATTTGGGCAGGTGGCTCCACACCAAACCCACCGGCCCACGGCCTCACCCACCTATTCTGGGCCATGAGCAGCTGGAGGGCACAGTCCTCCTTCTCTCGGAGAAGTAAGGCGCTCTTCTCATCCTGGGCCACAGGGGGCTCCTGGCCACACCGGCTACACAGCAGACCGTCCTCTCTAGTGAGTTCTTGTTCCAGCTGCCTCAGGTGACCCTGCTGCTCCATCAGAGACTTCTCCAGGTCCAGGATCTGGGCGGCCTGCTGGTCCTGCAGGTGCCTCATGCTAGACTCCCGAAGCTCAAACCTGTTTATTATGGACAGTTTCTCAGACTCAGCCTTCTCTCTTAGCTCGAGAAACATGGAGGCTAGCCTCTCCTCAGCTTCTCTCTTTAGGTCCTCCTGCGAAAGCGCCCACTCGGCTTCCTTCCTTTGGAACTCTTGTTTCATTTGCTGAATCTTCTCCTCAGCTGTACTGAGCTTCACCTGATAGGCTTCCACCAGACTGCCCTGGACCTGTAAGATGACGTGGTTTTATTTAAGAGGAGAGACATTCTCTTGATTTGGATGTAATAACTCTAGCTTACGCCTAACATGAAGACTCCTACAACTGATTTCAAAATATGGCAGTGGGAATACATCTTGTGTTGATGGGAATGGTAAGACTCTAAAATAAAGTAATGTAAAACTCTCCTCCACAAAAACAACACCTGGAACCATGCACACAAGCAGGCAGGCACACACTCACACACACACACACCAGGAGCAAAGATGGACCTATCAGGCTTTTTCAAGGGGAGACCACACCCAACAGCGGCAAGAGGAGACACCCAAGAGATTAAGTCACCTGATCTATAATAAACCAAGGAATCCTAAAGGTCTCTTGAACAGGAAGATAAAGAAAAAGCAAAGGATGGGCAGATACCTACAATTTCAAGACAGAAAAAAGTATGGAATAAATTCTCGAAAAACCCTGTCTCGAAACACCCCCCCCCCAAAAAAAAAAAGATGAGAGAGATGGAACAGAGGAACATACAGAAAATTAATAAGAAGACGGCAGGCTTAACATCTAACCACATCAATAACTGCTTGAAACATTCATAGGCTTCACACTATGATTAAAAGGCAAACAGTATCAAAATAAGTTAAGACATTTAACAAGATCATTTACAGGAAACGCGGTTTACCTCCTTCATTAGCCTAGAAGAAAAATATATGAAAACCAAATGCTAAGGGAAAGCTCACGAAGCCAAACAGGGTAGCACACACCTCGAACCTAGCATTACATAATTTAGCAAGACTGTTAGGTCAACACTTTCTCTAAATGAACACCAAAGTTGGCATGATCATACTGATAAAAAGATTTTAAGATTTCAGGATTTAAGATTTTAAGGCAGAGAGTAGAGGGAGATGTTTTATTAATAATAAAAGGTAAACTTTCCAGGAAGACTTAATCACAAACATGTAAGTGTATAAAATGCTTAAAGCAACTGAACAAAATGTAACAAAATTACTATAAGAGAATTCCACATATGTTGGTGTTGTTGGTTGGTTTGGTTTTTATTCCAAGAGTTTTGTGGTGTAGCTCTGGCTATCCTGGAACTTTCTATGCAAGCCACCCTGACCTTGAACTCACACTCACAGATCTGCCTGCCTCTGATACCCAAGCACTGGGATAAAAGGCGTCTGGCCACATTCCTTCCTTGAACTGATTCTCCAGATAAAATGTGGTCTGGGAAACAAGCATCTATTGTTTAGGAAACTCTGTCTCGTTAGTCCCCTGTGTGGGGACAGATCACAGGCCACTAACTGCAGACTGCCTGCACGTGAACAGCTGCTGGGCTGGACAAGGTGGGCTCTATTAGTTCTATCTTACGCCAAGCCCTTACCGGTTCCTTAACTCTCAAGACAAGTTAGGGATCAAACCTGTAGGCAATAAATAAATAAATAAGTAAACTCCTCTAAAGCTCTTCTCTGATGGAGAATGAAAATCCACAGTCATTCACGAAGAACAAAGGCATTAACGCAGAAGGCACTGAAAGTCACGTCATCAGACATGGTCACAAGCATGATGAAGAGGCCATGGTTTAGTGAACACACAAGCAGCAAAGGACAGGAACACTAGTTCACAACCCTTTGAACTGGCTGCATAATTGAAGAAGCTGACATTTTCCAGTCTGTCCACGCCCATAATGGCACGGGTCATGACATGTCCAAATTTCCACGTAGTTGAACAATCCCCATGAAGCTGTGAAGAAGAATCCAGACATACTTGAAGAGAGTGGATAAGAGAAGACTGCCGGTGCCTTCCTGGGAGCCCCTGAAGATGTCCGAGCATTTCTAAAACTCAATCATGAGACTCACAAGAGCTACAGGTGACAGAAAACCCACAGGCCGACGAACAGTCCAGCCAGACGGAATACACAGGAAGGGAGAACCTGGGATGGATGCAAAGGCCTCGGGTCGCTTAAAAAAGAGTGGAGGCGGCATGTGAGGTTCTCATACCCCCGAGCATCGACAAGAGCCAATGGGGATAAGACAACACACAGGGAATCTGTCGCATTTACCAGAGCAAGGGAAACCAGGTATTCATAGACATATGGGCAAGAAAGATTTCAAGGGCTGGGAAAAAACCTGTCATAGACTGAACTGTGTTCCCCTCCATCAGCCTAATCTCTAGGACCTCAGGATATGATAGGACTGTTTAAAATAGGGTATCTAAAGTGCAACAGGGACATTGGATTGGGCCACAATCTACACTGATGACATCTTTATAAGGAGATGAGATCGAAGGTCAGGGATGGAATGCAGTTAATGGTGAGCTCTTGTCTAACACACACACACACACACACACACACACACACACACACACAACACACACGAGCCTGGGTCGGGTCCCACACTGCAGAAAACAAAGAGTGATGATGCACACCTATAACCCAGCCTTGGAGACGAAGGCCAGGAAATTGAAAGGTCAAACTCATTCTCAACTACACAGCGCCTTGGCTACCTGAGACCTTACCTTAAAAAATGAGATGAAAAAGATAGATGATACACACACACACACACACACACACACACACACACACACACAGAACAAACATCGCTTGCAAGTCAAGAAGAAGCATCCCAAAAGACTAAGCTGGCCTTGGATGGCATGTGTTCTAACGAAAAGACGCTCCACATGTAATTAAAAACAGAACAGCTCCCAGAGCTGGAAAGACAACTTGGTGGGTGGGGATGCATGCTGACAGGCCTGGCCACCTGAGTTCTGTGAGACCCACGCCCACACAACGAAAGGAGAGCAAATTCACACTCATACACACTTCCTGTGACCTCAATAGGCCTGCTGTGGCACACCACACACACACAGAAACAGACACACACACATATACGTATACACACCATACACACATACAAAAGTACACACGGACACACAGACTCACAGGAGGGCACACACAGACACACCACATGCACATGCGCGCACACTGAATAAAGAGGTGTTTTTTAACCTCTTCACACCTGTCAGAATAGAATGCCAAAGTCGAGGCTGACAGGGGTGCAGGCAAGGGTGGCAGAGGAAGCCTCCATGACAGCTGGGAAATGAGCAGGACCGCAAGCAAGCGGGACTAGGGGAAGGGAGGACACAACAGCCTCAGACTCGGTCCTTACTCCTTAGACAAGCCGGGAGGCACACGTGAGGTTAGAGAGGTGTTTCAAGCTCCCCCGAGGGACGAGGCAACAAGGACAGAACGGACTCTATGACGTGAAAGACGGCCAATTGCTAACTTAGAGACGAACGACTCTCAACCTTCTCAGATTCAAACCACACAGCCTGTCACCTTCGGCTGCTCAAGTTGACGATCAAGTGGATCAGGTGGCTCCTTTCTTTCTCTCCCAGATGTCTCCTCTGGAAATATACAGGATGAACTAAAGAGAGAAGACATGTATAAAAGCTTTAGAGTGCTGGCCATGGTAGTGCATATCTTGAATTCCAGCACTCAGGAGGCACAGGCAGGCGAATCTATGAATTCAAGGTCAGTCTGGTCTACACAGCGAGCTCCAAGACAGCCAGAGCTACACAGTGAGACCCTTTTTCAAAAACAAAACAAGCCAGGCAATGGTGGCGCTCGCCTTTAATCCCAGCACTTGGGAGGCAGAGGCAGGCGGGTTCTGAGTTCCAGGCCAGCCTGTCTACAGAGTGAGTTCTAGGACAGCCAGGGCTACACAGAGAAACCCTGTCTCAAAAAAACAAACAAACAAACAAAAAAAAACCAAAAACAAAATAAATTAAAAAATATATATATATATAATCTTTGAGGCTGGACAGATGGCTCAGTGGCTAAGAGCACTGGTTGCTTTTGCAAAGGACCTAAGTTCAACAATTCCCAGCACCCACATGGTGGCTCATAACCATCTGTAACTCCAGCTCCAGGGATGGCAATACCTTCTTCTGACTTCAAGGGCATGTGATGCACCTACATACATGCAGGCAAAACATTCATTCACAAAAAATTAAATAAGCCTTAAGATGTTTTTTAAGTAAAGTAAAAGTTTTAGAGCACCCTTTCTTGCCTACTCTGTCCCTGGGCTCAACCTCACAGAGGTAAGGTATCTACGTTAAGGAGCAGATGATGCTATGTCTCCATGCTGCTTAGCCAGTACCGTAACACAGGAGAATGAGATCTGACCACAGGGCCACACGCTGGTAATGCAGCAAAAACATGAGTGGAAAACACACAGGGTTCTAGGGCCGGCCAGGAAGTATTGACGTAGTGATTCACACCTTCATTTCCAGGACTGGAGAGGTAGTTGGACCTCTGTAAGTTCCAGGCCAGCCAAGGCAATGACGACAACAACAACAGGAAAAAGAAAAAGAGAAAAAAAAAAAAAACCTGGTTCTACTGTACACCATTGGTGTGAGATCATAAACTAAAGTGCAAACTTAGCCCAAGGTCCCCACATTTCAGAAATCCACTGAGCCGGAACATTGGTTCCATTACCTGATTTCTGCAGACTCCAGAGAATCCTCCCTTGCCTCCTGCAGCCGTTGTTGGAACACGGTCAGGTCCTCTTGGTATGTCTTCTCAGCATCCTTCAACCTCTTCTCAAAATAGACCCTCAGGTGCTCCAGCTCTGACTCGTGCTGGGCTCTCTCTTGCTGCTGCTGCTGAGCAAAATCTGACCGCAGATGCTCCAGCTCTTCCAGGTGAGATGCTCGGGCCAGGAGCGGCTCCCATGACCCTTCAGCAGGAGAAGCACGTAATCACCCCAGAGTGGAACACACAAAGCAAGGCTGCTGGGTAGACTCTGAGAAGAGCTTACCCGTAAAGACTGAGTAGAGGTAAGGACCTCCTGCCTCATGGCTCAATCAACATTTCGGGAGTCCCTTAAAAAGCTACAGCAACTGGGAGTCAAAGCAACAGGCTGCAGCAAGGAACGTGGCCCTTTACAATAAAGAACGCTATCTTGTCACAATCTCAGTTACTCTCAAAATGGATTTGGAGCAAAGCACAGCTGTTGACACTCAGATGTGAGCTGTGGGAGTTCTTGGGCAGAGAGACACAGCATCCCAAACTTTCTTTGAGCTCCCATTTTGAGGCTATCGAAGTGATAATGTTCTGCACAGCACCAGAGATTGCATGTAAGCCTGAGACCCAGCAATTGCTACCAACTGGTCTACGGCAACCACTAACAAACAGTGCGGAACAAGTAGTTACAACCCCAAAGGTTTTACATCAAACGTCCCTGCAAGGTGAAGTCCCATGGAAGAATATGCTAGGTCACCAGGTCATCTCTTCTCCAGTCTCTAGTAACAGAAGGACCCTAAGGAGCAACAAACTGACAAGCTGGCTACCATATCTGGCCAATGACAGAGCTCAAGGCTAGAAGGTAGAGACCAGGCCCCACGTGCCACCGTGCCATGCCAAAAGTCCCTGTTTCTGGTTCTTTCTCATAACTTGCTCCAAATCACATTTACCCTCCAGGGCAATCAGCAGTCTTTAAGCTCTGCTTGCAGATGAATGCCAGGAAAAGGATGCTAGTTGGGATGAAGTTGATGTGACCCTGGATGCTAGGGGCCTGAGCGGGACCTAGCCATCTCCACCACTGGACACAAGTGACTCTGCCTGCTCTTGGAGTGGCCATGTCTGCCTGGCTACACAGATAGATGTTCCTGGCACAGGAGGGAAGAACTGAGTTGGAGGGGCTGCTCCACTCAAGGCAGGATGAGAGCGGAGCTGCCCCCAGCAAAAGCAGCCACAGTTGCTGGGCCCTGGTGACTCAATGGTTAACTGCCTCACCAAACTGGAGGAGCAGCTACAGGCAACTGACAGTAGCTGCCCTGGGGAGGCTCACAGGCTCTCTACCTCAGTGAGCAGAAAGACGTCACCATTTTGGAGCCCCGATCCTGGCTGAGACCCTGCTATAGCAAACAAAAGCATCGCCAGGTAAGACCAACACATAAAGGACACCTTACACCAGAAGAGCCTGTACCATCAAGGACACAGTCACGTGACTACACTCAGCTGATATGCTGAGGGACAAAAAGGGAAAAAAAAAAAATAAAGAAAACCTTTCCCTATATACAAATTTCCTTTCCTGTTTTAAGGATTCATTTTCATTTTATGTGTATGAGTGTTTGCCTGCATATATGTATGTGTGTGCCGTCCCCACAAAGGCCAGAAGAAGGCGTCTGATTGCCGGAACTGAAGTTAGACATGGTTGTGAACTGCCATGGAGGTGCTGTGAACTAGGCATGCGTCCTCCGTAAGAGCAGCAGCCACTTCTCATATCAAAAGCTCCTTTGCATACGAATCAAACTCAGTCCTCCCTCCACCCACCCCCCACTAATAAACTCTATGGTTCAACTATCAAAGTTGCATTTTCGAGGCTGGGACTTGGTCATTGGTACGGCCCTTGCTAAGAATGTACAAGCAATGGGCAAAGAGACACCTTGGTGGTGGTATTGTTCTTTATCAGTCAGGGACAGAGCAGGCAGCTTGCTGCTTGATGCCTGACTTGGTGGCCAAACCTGTCTTATGTCTGAGACTCATGAAAATCAAGTCACATCAAATCCAGACAGCACAGTGCTGGAGGAGGAAGAGACCTGCAGAGCACCATGCCACCTGCAGACCTGCACTCTGGCGCACAGTGTGGGGAGCGGGGCTGTAGACACCTGTAGACACCTGCTCGCCATCACACCGTGCAGCACTGATGGAGAGTGTCACTCGGCCCACCAGCTGCATGGCCAGAGCTGGAGCCACCACAATGTGTGTGAGGATGTCGTGGTCAGATGGGAGAGGAGAGAAGTGGAGCAGCTTCAGCATTGAGAAGAAGATGGGGCTGAGACTCGAGGGTGGAGACGGGTATCCTGTTGTGAGTGCCCAGCCCCACTACCTGGATCCATGGTGAAGTCCCAGCCCAGGCTGCCACTGAGAGCCAGTCTGGGTCCATGGCTACACAACAGCAGGGATCGGCACTGATGCTGACAGTAGTCATGTTACCACTAAAGAACATGGGGATGGCCCGGGTCGGGGCAGCTGCTGGGGACCCAGATGTCCAGTGGAGCTAGGCTGTGCAGAACTGGCCCCACCCCTCACTGGATGTAATACTCTGGTGAGCTGGCCCTCATCTCTCACCTGCAGCAGCACTGGGGAGGACGGCCCTGTGCCCAACCCAGGCAGCACAGCGGAGCTGGCCCTGGTGGAGGAGCTGGCCCTAGTGGCAAGGTACAGGTGAGCTGGCTCGCAGGGCAAGAGCTCAGGAGAGCCGGGCCCAGCACTCCTCTGCCGTGAGGTGGCATGGGGGTGGGTGTGAGGGGTAGTGTCCTCTCCCACCTCCCCCAGGCAGGTGAGAGAACTGGCCCTAAAGTCATGATAGCAGGTGAGCTGGCCCTGTCCCTTGCTGGCTGCAGCACTCAGGAGAGTTAGCCCTGCACCTTGCCTGGTCAACCCAGTGGAGCTGGCCCTGCTGGGCAAGGCACGGGTGAGCCATCCCTGAGGGTGCGAGAGCTGGAGAGCTGGCCCAGCCCCTCACAGACTGCAGCACTTAGGAGAGCAGGCCCTGTACCCTGACTGGCTCTGGAGGCCTGGACGCAGGTGACCCAGCCCTGGGGACATGAGGGCGAGAGAGCTAACCTAGCCGGAACAGTGTTAGAGAGCTTGTAGGGCAGATAAGGGAGAGTCGGACGGCTAACTAGCTCAGCTACCACCCAGGCCTAGATCCAGGTCTCTTGAGTTGGCTCATTCAAAACTCTATACCATCTGTGAATGACTGAGATTCAAGAAAGGGCCGGTCCTGCTGTTCCAAAGCTGCAGAATCTCCATGACACAGGACAACAACAGGATAACTGGGAGGAGTCCTAATGAGGACACAATAGTGATGGCACCACAGAAGCCAGAGATCTCAAATCAGGACATTGACTCATTGCAATGAACGTTTGCAAGTGAAGATGTGTGGACAGAGGGGTCACACTGTGACACACTACAGCTTCCACAATGAGATGAGACGTCTTCTATGGTGTGTGTGTGTGTGTGTGTGTGTGTGTGTTATTTTGGAGGGGCAGGTTGCCAGGGTGAATGGTGGATAGGAGAGTTTGGGAAGATGAGCAGAACTGAGGTGCATGATATAAAACTCAAAACTAATCAATTAAAAAGTTTAAAAAAAAAAAAAAAGCCCTAGGTTCCAATATGCCACCTCAAAACCAACAATCAAATACAAATCTGCACAGCTTAGCTCTGAAGGATCTAAACAATCCACAAAAGTCCTCACCATTCAGTTCCTCTCTGTTGCTTTTCATAGACTCAAGCTGGGACCATAGGTGTCTTATTTCTTCTTGGGACTGAGCCTTTAGGTCTTCATAGGATGCCTGAAGAGTCTCTAACTGCGGAAAAGAAAGAAAATGTTCACGTTAGAACCAAAGGAGATGAGCAGACAGCCCACAAGTGGCTCTGTACTGTACGCCACCCTAGGGATTCACATCCCAAAAGGAAGCATGAAACGCAGAGATAAGAGCTCAGATCCTGAGCCTGCAACTCAAAGGGCAGCAAAGCAACAATCAAAACAAAGCAGTTTGAACAGCCTCAACCAAGCCGGGCCAAGGTGACTTCAAAATCAACAGTGCTATCTATACACACTGTTGTCTCAGCTATTCGAGTCTAAGGCAGAAAAATCTCTTGAGTGCAGCCCTTTGGGCCAGCCTGGCCAACAGAGCAATACTCTTTCAAAAATAAACACTAAAAAAAAAAATAAAAACATGAAGTAACTTGGTACACAGTGCAGCTTCAACTGCGGCCATGCCTGGGAGTAGCAGGTCTCCTCCCTGCCTACTGACCTGAACTATAGCTGTATATTTCTGTGCCATCTGCCCCATGTGCGCTCACTGTGACGCCATGGGTCCCCAGGAGAACAGGACACAGTCACTTTGAAACTGCTCATGGAACTCCAGGTCAAACATTGCAACAAGTTCCACTCCAGGTTTATCTGGAGGACTCTGGGAAAACAGCATGAACCACCACGACACCTTTCACTCACAAAATAAAGACCCTCCCTCATTTCACGTTAATGAAGTAGGTTCCCTCGAACCTTTCCATACATCAGAACAGCCCATTGCAAAGAGCTCACACAACTACCGAGAACAACTTGTGGAAGAAATGGAAACTTCAGGTGTTGGTGTATAAACGGTCTGCTACTCAAGCACCTGAGCTCAGACCGGCGGCATCTGTGTAAAAATAGGAGGACCATGATTGGCACCAGCGCTGGGTGACAGGCTCCAAGGGTTGGTTTCCAGCCAGTCTAGTCGACCTGTAACTCATGGGTCAGTAAGAGACCCTGTCTCAAGAAATAAGATGGCGTGCAACAGAGGAAAGACACTGACACCAACCAAGGTGTACAGGTGAATCTACACGTACCCGTCTACACCAGAAATGCACACACACACACCCCATCCCCACATACAATGAAATAACTCAAGATGTTATGTTTGGGCCTACCTCCAGCTCTTTTGCTCTTTCCTTTTCTCTGAATTTCAGGTCTAAATCTTGTAAATACTGGCAGTGCTCTGATTGTAGATCTTCTTGCAACTTCTTGATGGCCGCCTGGTGCTGAGCCTCCAGGTTCTTCAGGGAAACTAGAAAGCAGCACAGAGGTTACCCAGTTTGTGACAAGATGACGCTTCCATCTTCAGTGGCAGTTACAGACCGGCATTTCACAACAAACCCACAATTTACATGCAGACTATTGTGTCCACCATGTTTCAATCCTGGACACCCAGATATGGCCTGACAGGGGTATGTACCAATGACACAAACAGAGAGGATCCGTCTGGACATCACCTTAGGAGCCAGCTTGCTCTTCCCATGGAGGGAAAGAAGAGGCACATAGACACAGACAAGAAGATCACATGTCAACTCACAAGAATCGCTATGTTACATAACATCTGGGGTATCAAAAGTGAGCAGGCACCATATTCCTGCTTCAGGAGTAACTAGTAACTGATGATGTAAGAGAGCTCTACGAAACACCCACGCCCTTGTATGTCTGTTCCCAGCAGCTGGGCACTGGAGGCAAAGGCAAGAAAGACAAGTCCAGCTGCAGACAGTGCCCACTCCAGGGGACACTCAACCCCCCCCCTTCCCCTCTCCCATCCCACCCATCCCCCCCAATCCCCAGATATGCGCCCTTTAATCAGGGGCTCACCTTCGGCCTCATGTTTGGCTTGAAAAATCTTCTCCAATTCAGCCTTCTGTTCCAACAATTCCTTCTGAAACTGGTTTTGCAAACCCTCCATTTCTGACTGATGCTTCGCAGACAATTCTTTGCGGAGATTTTCCAAACATAACTCTCTCTCCGATTCCCAATCTTGCTTCAGGGTCTAATTTCGAAGAAAAAGCAGATTGTAGTACAACCCAGTCTCTGAAGAACATGGTCAACAAAGAATTGACTTCCTGTCAGCAAATTCCGGTTCCCTGGACTGACTTTATCTGCATCACAGTGGGGGACTTCAGTGGAATGTGAATGTAAAATGGAGAACGTACAGAACTACATTACCAATCAATCACACACCTCGATCATCCGGACGTTCTCCTCATTCTTCTCCATTTCTGAACGTAACTTCTCCTTCAGCTCAGCTGCAAGATGAAACGTTAACAAGTCAGACAACAGGATCTAAACATCCCCAGTCTGGTCTACAGAGTGAGTTTCAGGACAGCCCCAGCTACACAGAGAAACCCTGTCTCGGAAAAAAAAAAAAAAAAAAATTCTGTAAACTTCCTCCACAATCTCGTTACCCAGGAGACAATGGGGCTCAAGTACCCAGTGTCCACTTGTGGAAAGTTGCCAATGCACACAGGATGATAAGACATCCAGACGATGGCTAGTTCAAGTCAGAAATTCACAATAAAGGAAAATCTATTGAGATTCCCAGGCTCTCAGGTTCTCCTAAGAGTACAGCTGCTGAGGTCCCAACACCTCCAAATCCACATGAACCTTCTGAAAAGAGAACTGCAGGGCACTTTAGCTCATGTGCCCACTGGGCCAGGGCCAAGGTAAGCTACTGGATGTTAAGACGTGAAAAACTGCTGGGCAGTGGTGGTGCACGCCTTTAATCCCAGCACTTGGGAGGCAGAGGCAGGCAGATTTCTGAGTTTGAGGCCAGCCTACAGAGTGAGTTCCAGGACAGCCAGAGCTATACAGAGAAACCCTGTCTCGAAAAAAACAAAACAAAAAGACATGAGAAACTGTCCTATGATCCAAGAGCTCCCAACTCAAGCGGGGAGAAGCATAAGAAGATAGCAGGCTCCAGCCGTGCCTCGGCCCAGGATGAAAAGGTCAACAGATGTGGGACTGAGGAAGCCGAGCAATGGCAGGAGGCGGCAAGCAGGACAAGGCAGCAGCACACAAGTCTAAAGCTGACTGAAAGGGATCCATTATTAGCGAGCAATGTACTATATATCCCTGGGCACCAGTGAGCCCTTTGCCTTCCCTCCCTAGGGCTGCAGGTCTAACCAGGGGCCTCTGCAACTGAAATGGAAAGTAGAAAAGGCTAAAAAGAGAGAGCTTACATTGGAAAAGAAAACAAAAACTGTATTCATTTTGTTTCTAAGTGCCAAAAGGCACATAGAAAGCATCGGTCTTTCCCCCTGAGGGGGAGAGCCAGGTAAGGAAGAAGGCTTGCTCCAGCAGAGCCAGTGCTAACCAGCTAGAAGAGAAGCTTCTGGGGCCTGGCGGGGGCAGGGGACTCTTTAACCCTAGCACTTGGGAGGCAGAGGCAGATGGATCTCTATGAGTTCGAGGCCAGTCTAATCTACAGAGAGAGTTACAGAACAGCCTGTGCTGTTACACAGAGGAACCCCGGGGTGGGGTGGGAAAGCAGTGGTGACACCCACTTTTAATCCCAGCACTCACTGAGAGGCAGAGGCAGATGGATTTCTGTGAATTGGAGGCCAGCCTACAGCCAGGGTTACACAAAGAAACCCTATCTCAAAAATAAAAAAACAAAAGGAAGAGAAAGAAAGGAAAGAGGGAGGAAAGGAAGGAAGGGGGGAGGGAGAGAAGAAGAGAGGGAGGGAAGGAGGAAGGGAGGGAAGGAGGAAGGGAGGGAGAGAGGGAGGGAGGGAGGGAGGAAGAGGGAAGGAAGGAAGGAAGGAAGGAAGGAAGAAAGGAAGAGGGAAATGTTTGTCACAGGGATGCTGGGAAGGCAAGTAGAAAAGTAAGCCCTCTTTCCAAATAATGAATGTCCTCAACCTCAGCTATGGAGATACCTATAGAACTTAAGGCTATCTACCAAACTGTGCTGCTTATACTCAGAGACTATGTGACAAGGGAATTATTCCTCAATAAAGATGATACTTATATAATAGAAATAGAGATGGCGCTCAACAGTTAGATGGCTCAAGGACTTCTAGACGACCTGGGTACAAATCCCAGAATCCACACAGTAGCTCAGAACCATCTGTAACTCCAGCTCTAGAGGGACAAGGTCTTCTTCTGACCGCCACAGGCACGAGACACACATGTGGACCACAGACATAGATGCAGGCAAAACATCTATACATACAAAATACATTTGACTAACTGACTAAAAGCAGAAAGTCCACCATAATGAATCTGCTTTCCTCCCCTAGAGCTGTTGGCAGCAGACTAAGAGTGTATTTGATCCAACAGACCTGCAATATGACCATATCTAAGATGAACAGCCATGCCAACCCAAGCACTGCCCAGCCGGCAACATGGGCCCAGTCCAGTTTCCTTGTGCTTGCCAGGGACCTAGCTGCCAATACAGAGAGGCCACTGGTTGGCTTACTTCCCTCACAGAAGCCCCACTGGATGGCTCACCTCCCTCCAAGGAACAGAAAAACAAAAAGACAAAACAAAAACCAGGAATATGTACATAAGTAAAAGTGATTTGGAAAATCAGCAGGCTGCTTCAAGTGTGTGTGTGCGTGTGTGTCTGTGTGCGTGCGTGCACACATGTGCATGCGTGATGGGGTAGGAGGTCTGGAAAGACGACTCCGCTGTTAAAGGCTAAGCTACAACCAGAAAAGAACAAGTGGGAACACACGGTCCTCGTCCTATCTTTGCTCGGTACCTGTTTCCTGCCCGCTGCGGAGTGCCATCGCTTCCTTCTCGCGGGCGTGCTGCTCTCGCATCAGCTCCAGTTCGCACTGCTGCCTGCTCTGCAGCAGTGCCAGCTCCTGTGCCCGCCGACCATTGAGCATTTCCCGCAGCTCCGTCAGCGCCGTCTCCTTTTCCTTCTGCAGGTTGGCCTGCATCAGCTCCAGCTGTGCTGTATGCATGTTGTTCAGGCTCAAGCGGAGTGCTTCTAGCTCAAGGCTGTGGGCTGTCTGCAGGCAGAGAGGAGCCAGGCCCGATGAGACCCGGATCAGAAACCAGGATGGCAAGGGCAACACCAAGCAGAAATTGCAAAAGAATGAGGGAGAGAAAGCAGCTTGTAACTTAAGAGGGTGCTGCCCTGTCTCTCATTCTGCTGTGTGATTGACAGCAAGAGGGTGCCGCCCCAGCTCCATGCTAGCATGTGACTGACAGTCAGAGGGTGCCACCCCAGCTCTATGCTGACAGGTGACTGACAGCAAACACACATAAAAGATAAGCCAGATTCCCAGCCCCAGGTGTCCACCACACGTGACCCTCCATTTGCTTGGGGAATGGACTCACAGAGAGAAGGGGGAAGTAATGAACAAGACAAAGGAGGAGATGGCAAGCCACCGCCCCCACCTGTCTACCTTGGAACGAGTCTCTCCCACCTGCCCCCAGCAACCAGGACCCACTGTGCCCTGGTAAAATTGGCAGAGAATGGGCTAAGACTGTGAAGGCTGAGAGGCATGCCAATCACCTGGGGTGGCTGTGGCTCTGGCTGCTGCTGTCCCTGCAGGTCAGTCACATCCAGTTCACAGTCTTGTTGTTCCTAGAAGGAGAAAGCAAAGAATGTAGCCTAGAGAATTCCCAAGTCCTTCAATCAACATTTGGTCGAATCTGTTGACGTGGAAAGCTGACTTCATTACAGTGAAATGTAACAGAGGGAAATACTAACACATGATACAATACAGGCAAACTGTGGGGACGTGCTACATGAAAGACAGAAACCTAGGGAAAGACAGGAGGATCCTGAGTTCAAGGCCACCCTGGGCTACATAGTTTGGACCAGGATAGCTAGATAGCTAGACTCAATCTTTAAAAAAAAAGTGGAGCACAGAGCCACACTTGCAATCCTAGCACCCTGGAGGCTAAGGCCGGAGAGTTTTAAACTCAAGTCCTATATGGTCTATCACAAGTTCAAAGCCAGCCTGAGTAGCAGCAACACCCTGACTCAGTATCAAAGTAAAGAGAAGACGAAGGAGGGCCAGCACCACGGACAGCGAGGTAGGTCAGAGTGCTTATCCCAGGAACCTATGTAAAAAGCTAGATGTGGCTGTAATTCTAACAAGGCTACCAGCAAGGCAAGAGGCAGCGACTGAAGAATCTGCTGGAAGCCCACATCTGCAGCACTGCAGAGAAATACGAGACTATCTCACAAAGATGGTAGAAGGACAGAAGTGACCCCTGAAAAGTTGTCCTCTGACCTTCATACTCTGAGCCATGGCACACACGTGGCTCCCCCCATACCTCCTCCATTTTTTTATTGTTGTTTATTTTTGTGTTTTTTTGAAGCAGGGTTTTGCTGCGTAGCCCTGGCTGTCCATTGAACTCACTCTGTAGACCACCGGTTCTCAGCATGTGGGTCGTGCCCCCTTTTGGAGGGCGAACAACCCTTTCACAGGGGTTGCATATCAGGTAGCCCACATATCAGATGTTTACCTTAAAATTCATAACAGTAGCAAAATTGTAGATATGAAGTAGCGATGAAAATAATTGTATGGTTGGAGATCACCACAAACATGAGGAACTGTATTAAAGGGCCCCATCATTAGGAAGGTTGAGAAACACTGCTGTTTACCAAGTTGACCTTGAACTTAAAGAGATCACTATCCTATGACTTTGGAGTACTGGGATTAATGGTGTGTGCCATCACCACCTGGCAAAGAAAAAAATTTAAATAGTACTGAGGAAAAGAATTACCTCAAAAAGGATTTAAAAAAAAAAAAAAAAGCCAACTAGAAAGAAACCAGAAATTTAACAACCCTAATTCAGCAAAGAGGAGAAGATTGTGGCTTAGGAAGAGAGACAGATGAAATGGGAGTTGGAGACAGAGATCCTAAAATGAGAAGCACAATAAATCAAGTTATGAAAGAGTGACAAGCTGGGCGGTGGTGGCGCACCCCTTTAATCCCAGCACTCGGGAGGCAGAGGCAGGTGGATCTCTCTGAGTTCGAGGCCAGCCTGGTCTACAGAGTGAGTTCCAGGACAGCCCGGGCTATACAGAGAAACCCTGTCTCAAAACCCCCCCCCAAAAAAAAAAGAAAGAAAGAAAGAAAGAGTGACGAGATAACAGCTCAACAGTTAGGAGCACTGGTTTTTTCATTTGTTTGTGTGTTTTCATTTTGTTTTTTCCAGAACAGGGTTTCTTCGTGTAGCCCTGGCCCTCCTGGAACTCACTCTGTAGACCAGGCTGGCCTAGAACTCAGAGAGATCCACCTGCCTCTGCCTCCCAAGTGCTGGGATTAAAGGCGTGCGCCACCACTGCCCACCCAACAGCACTGTTGTTTTGCACCTCACACTTGACCTCCAGCACACATAGTGGCTCACAACTTACATAACTCCAGTTCTAGGGATTGAGATGCCCTCTGCGCACAGGTAGTACACAGGCCGTAAGGCAAAACCACCCACGACACACAAAATGACAAAACAAAATTTCTTTTTAAGTAGCAGATGGGTGTAAAGGCAGGTTCCCACAGTCCCAGCAAAGTGCACACACTGCCAGGACACTCTTGCCGGGAACTGAACCATGAGGACAGATGCAAACAGACATTTCATCACGCTGCCTGCGTGATGTGTATTCCGGCACTACCAGCATATCTGTGGCTGGTGGCTTTAGCTGAGACAGAGTCTTTATTAGGAATCCCAGGCTGGCCTTAAACTTGACTGTTACTAAATATCCTGTGCTTGGATTAGGAGAGGAAATTGTCATTTTTCGCTTTTTTTTTTCCCCTTTACAGATAGGGTCTATTATGTAGCTCTGGCTGTCTTGCAACTCAGTATGTAGATCAGGCTGGCCTGGAACTCACCGAGATCCGCCTGTCTATATCTCCTGGGTGCTGGGATTGAAGGCATATGCCATTACCTCTGGATTAAAATAAAATTTATTTTAATATCTCTGTTTAAAGGTTGTTGCTTTTTTTTAATTTTTAGATTTATGTTGATTTTATGTATGCAAGCATTTTCCCTGCATGTACGTATGTACACCATATATGTGTCTGTGGAGATTAGAAGAGGGTACCGTATTTCCTGGGATGAGTCACCATGTGCTAGGATCCTGTGACCTACAAGAACCGCAAATCCTCCAAACCACTGAGGAAAACCATCTCTCCAGCCCTAATTTAAACATTTTAAAAACTAGAAAGCGTCAACTATATGTAGCGGTCTTTTACTATTTTGTGGGGTCCTTTTCCTTCTCCCTTCCTCCATCCCTTCACTGCTTCCCTTTTAATCCCCAACACCGGGTAGGAGAGAAGGAAGGCTGACTGGGGGTTGTCCTTGGGGTCAAGTCTGATCTTTACTGTCACAACTACTTAACAAATGGTAACCAACAGCAACCAAACAACAACCAGTCACCCCCATCAGGGCTCTAGCACTTATATACCCTCTGAAACGTCCCCAGAATTCCAAATGTTACACACTCACAAAAAAAAAAAAAAAAAAAAAACTATCTGCAGCTGGCAAAGTCACGCCCCTGCCAGAGCACGAGGCAAATCACAGTCAGCCGCTTTGGACCATCTGAAGTAGCCGCATAACCCACACCGGGGATTAAACTGAAAACATTGTTACTGTTTTTATTGTTACTGTTTCTGTGTTTATAACCAAACCAAAATTCTCACTGCAGCTACACATTATTTATGAGTTTTTCCTAAGAGAGCCTGAGGAGGAGACACACAAAACAGCACCACAGATAGCTAAGCAGGGGCCAGTTGGTATGGCTTCTACCACTGAGAGACACTAAGGGACAATTACAGTGAATGGCAACTAACAGCCAAGCCAGGCCCACAGAACACAGAGCCCAGAAAAGGTAACCGAGGAGCAAGCATGCACCCCTAGAGAGCTCCAGCTTGCCAGAGCACAAGGGGGTACCAAAGTAAGATTCCGCATCTTTCAAAAGAAAAAAATCCCAAATTTGCATGTAGATCTCACATTTTTTTTTTTTTTTTCCAAGACAGGGTTTCTCTGTGTAGCCCTGGCTGTCCTGGAACTCACTCTATAGACCAAGCTGGCCTGGAATTCAGAAATCCGCTGCTTCTGTCTCCCAAGTGCTGGGATTAAAGGTGTGTGCCACACTGCCTGGCAATCTCACATCTTTTTTTTTTTTTTTTTTTTTTTTGGTTTTTTCGAGACAGGGTTTCTCTGTGTAGTCCGGGCTGTCCTGGAACACTCGCTCGGTAGACCAGGCTGGCCTCGAACTCAGAAATCCGCCTGCCTCTGCCTCCCAAGTGCTGGGATTAAAGGCGTGCGCCACCACCGCCCGGCAGTCTCACATCTGATATACTGACAACGACTGTATTTTTTCTCAGATTGGGCAGTCAAGACATATCATTACTTTCAGTGAAATTTTGCCCTTGAAATTCTTTTCTAGCTAAGAGAAATTTGAGTTTCCCAGCCAAAGCTGCACATATCAAGGGCCCTCAAGATTTCAAGGCCTCATTTACAATCCGCAGAAGAGTTCCAAGGAAAGTCCACTTGAGTAGTAGAGTAGTCTGCAGGGCTGGAGAGATATAGCTCAGTGGTTAAGAGCATTGACTGCTCTTCCAGAGGTTCTAAGTTCAATTCCCAGAAACCACATGGTGGCTCACAGCCATCTGTAATGGGATCAGATGCCCTCTTCTGGTGTCTCTGAAGAAAGTGACAGTGTACTTATATACATAGAATAAGTACATATATCTTTACAAAAAAAAAAAAAGAGAAAGAGAGAGAGAGAGAGAGAGAGAGAGAGAGAGAGAGAGAGAGAGTAGTTTGCAGGGCCAGGAAGATGAGGGAGTCTCTGAAGGGGGTTGGGGGGGTCTTGGCCACTATTCATAGAACTAAGCAGCCAGAGGCCAGCTCTTTCCACCAGTACACCATTTCTGCCACACCTTCGTCCTTCCCCTACCACCAGAAACTCGCTGGTGCATTCAAAAGCAGATGAAGGAATGTCACACAGAATGCACCACACCCACGGCGCTCTCACCTGTCAAGTTCCCTTACCAAAGCACCAAACCCACAGTCCTTTTAAAACAACTGTCTGAAATGCTTCAAAAATCATGTTAAAGACAGGTCACTGGGCTTCTGGGTAAAGCCGTTGCCACACGAACCAAGCAACTTAGGTTCAATTCTCAGAAGCCACATGAGGAAGGAGAGGACTTAGTCCACAAAGTTGTCCTCACAGGAGTTACCAGACACCCACAATAAGAAACAAAGTAAGCCGGACGGTGGTGGCGCACACCTTTATTCCCAGCACTTGGGATGCAGAGGCAGGCGGATTTCTGAGTTCGAGGCCAGCCTAGTCTACAGAGTGAGTTCCAGGACAGCCAGGGCTACACAGAGAAACCCTGTCTCAAAAAAAAAAAAAAAAGAAACAAAGTAAACTGTAAAGTCATGTGAAACCTATTTACTCACCTTTTATAAGCTAAAATCCTTCTTTCCCCATTTTTGAAAGGCAAAACCAGAAATAAATTAGTAAATTACTACGGCAACAAATAGATACTAGACAATATGTTAACTGAGCGATGAATAACTACCTGAGCTGCAGATGCCCCTCCGGTCCCCTCCAGGATGTTGCTGCATGACTCGCTTTCAAAGACAGCCCCTCCTTGGGGGAGCTCGCTGTTGGGTGAGGCTACCGAACCCTCCTCCTGGACAGACGCATAGACAGCCGAACCCTTCCTCTTCGCCGTCTTTTTCTTCGAATTCGGACAGTCACCTTTTGTTTTTCTCTGTCGGAAGTTAGCAAGCTGCGGAAGAATTTAGAGAAGTAGTAGAAACAGAGGTAAACAGAAAAAAGTAACAAACCCACAGAGTCACCACGCTTGTGGGGAGCATGAGGTTCGAGCTAGCTCCGACCACTCAGCCACACAAGGCCGAGCAACCGCTTTCCCGGAAAACACTTCCTTCACTGACATCTATGCCCTCCCTTGGCATTAAGTTCAAAATGATACTGAGTCTCCAAATGGCTATTAATTAGGCCTACAAGCAGACAAGAAGAAACAATATGGCTGGTTGGAAGATTAGCTGTTCTTAGCCTTGACAGTTTGCAGCAGATTAAAAATGCATCTATTTAACACACCGAGAGCTTAATTAAGGCATATTTGAGTCTTAAAATCATTAATATGAAACTAAATCATCCCCCTTCTTGCCCCTCATTCTTCCCTAATGGAAGAAATATATCGCCCAGCCAAAACTTCTTAGCCATAGACTCTGAGACAAGGTACAGAAATAGCAAAAACTTAATTAAGCCAGGTCAATCTAGCATCTTCCTTTGCGGGATCTGATGCTCTACTTCTCCTGACACAGCGCAGCAAAGCACTAGGGACCATCCCAGAAGCCTGTCAGTCAGAGGCACAGCCTAGCTCTTTCAGTCGGTCAGAAACAAGACTTTTCCACTGCATTCACGTACCATCTCCCTCTCATATCCTATTCAAAAAGGGCAGGCGCTGGAGCGCCAACGTTTCACAGAGAAACACCTATTCCCTTGAATCACAACCAAGGCCATACAAGCAAACTTATCCCTGTCGATGAAAACAGAAACGCACAGTTTTGTTGCCGGAGGGAATTAACAAGGCCACTTACTTATCTGTGTGAAGAGAAATTTGAAGGGCACTGCCTACAGTGCCAACTCTGTTCTAATCTATTCCTTCCTCCATGAATGCAACTCTGCCAGAGCTCCACTTCTGCAGCATGTATGTGGTCTCTGGCTATGGACATTCAATGAGTAGCTTCTTGGTTCTTCCGTTATTCTCCATCTCCCAAACCACCCAAGTGCAGACAGCAGCTCCTCTGATGAAGTATTTCCACTGCGTATTTTGTATGTTTAAATGGGGCAGGGAGCAGGGTGATATTGTGTGTGTGTTGGGGGGGTGGAATTGTAGACTCAAATGAACAATTGCTGCTACTAAGCTAACCACCAAATCAACACAGCCCTTTCATGGAGGCTATACCTAGCTAATCCTGACAGTACAGGATGGGAAGCCATCCTCTGGTTCCACAGTCATGATGGGTGGCCAGGGATCCACTTCCAAAATGTTTGTTCCTTCTCTTCCTCTGGGTCCTCATCACCTTCCAAACAACTATCTTAACAGACACAGGTGTTCCCAGGGTAGAGTATCAAACAAATTTGAAATCTGAGGCAAAGGGAGGTGAGAAAAGAACCCTCGGAAGTATCGAAATTGCAGGGCCCGGTCAGAGAACGAACAACGAAACACAACGACCGGACACCAGTCGGGAGCAGGAGCTTATGGTTCCCCGGAAAACCAAAGTCTGAAGACTTTTTTTTTTTTTCGTCTTTTAAAAGCCTTGGACAGTTTGGTCCCGGGTAAGTGCCTGAGCACCGGAAGCACAACAACTAAGAATGCTAGGTGACCAGACCCGCCACGGAGCTCGGCCCCGCCCACAAGGAGTGGTGCGTCTCAGACGCTGATTGGCTGCGGCTGCAATAGGGCGGGGCGAGACCGAGGGGCGCTGGATTCAAGATGGCGGCGCCTAGGAAGTGAATTCCGCAGAAGCGGCGGGAAGGGCAAGCGCCCGGCAGCTTCCACGGCTCCACCGCCACCGCTTATGTCAAGGGACAGTATGAGCACCGGAACCTCCTTAGGATTTCTCCCCAGAGCAAAGCGGAGAGAGGATGCTATCGTCTAACCTTGGCTCTCCAGCCTCCACCTTCCTGCGTCGCTGCTCCTGCTCGTCTTCCATCTCCGTCTGGGCTCCTCGAGAATCGCTCGGAGGCGGCAGGACGGCCGCGAAACCGCCTTCGCTCTATTTACACTCCCTCCTTCACCCACTCGCCTCCCCACCCCATACACACAACTGTCAGCGCCGCCCCGCCAATCCGGAGCCCCGTGTGGCCTTGCGCACGCGCGCTCCAGTGACGCTCCAAGGGCGGAGAGCCATCTCTCTTGTCCCCAATTGGTACGCTGACGCTCCCCACCCTCTTCAGCAACACCAATGGGCGAGACGCGGCGTTCCCGGGGCTCGCGGTCGTTCGTCGGCTGTGCGGCGGGAAGGTTCGTGCAAACCGTTTCCCCCGCAGCGGTGCTCCCTAGCGCCCTCTCCCGACAGGAGGAGGACTTACACGCGAGCGGCGGTCCACGCCTCCGGTGCGCTCCCGCGGGAATTTGTGATGTGTTTTCTGCGAACACTGGGGGATCCTCTGTCGCCTTAGGCCCCATAGTCCGTCATCATTGGTAGGATGCCAGAGTCCTCTTTAGTCCTTCTAGGAGGGTGTTGTGATTTGTTGGGTTTGTTTGTTTTTGGCTCACAGGTGAAGTGAACCTGTAGGATCCCTGCTTTGACCACTTCTGTCCCTCCTAAACACTGACCCCTGTCTTCAACACGGATCCAAAGAACAGAGTATAGCCAGTTATTCATTGAATGACACCTAAAACTTAGACCGCTGTCCCCAGTGGGCCCGGAGTTGCCACCGAGGGTCGTTCTGCATTCATGCACACCCTTCAGTGTAGAGAGTCACTTGTGTTTAGTCTGTAGACTCTCACTCCAGCACCCCTACTAGGAAAGAGTCAATAAACAAACAATGGTCCGTTTTCAGTAAGAGGCGCTTTTAGAGCTAGCTCATCAGTAAATTACAGATGATTAGGAAGGATTGGGCCCCTGTCGTCCCCAGCCCAGCTGGCTCTTGCTCGCCTAGGCACTTATTAATTTATCGTTGGGTTGAAAAGTTGCAGGCTGTTACGTGACTGACATAGGAGGGGATCTGCCGGGCAGTGGTGGCACATGCCTTTAATCCCAGCACTTGGGAGGCAGAAGCAGGCGGATTTCTGAGTTCGAGGCCAGCCTGGTCTACAGAGTGAGTTCCAGGACAGCCAAGGCTACACAGAGAAACCGTGTCTCGAAACACCACCACCAACCACACCCCCCCAAAAAAAGAAGGAGGGGCTCTTGAGCTCCAGGATATATGTCATAGTTTTGCGTCCTGCACCGATAGAGCAGGAATCTGGAGAGAGGGTACCGCCTGCAAGATTGAATCTTCCTGAAGAACCCAGTAGTTCGGAATTGGGGAACAGGAAATGCGGTAAGGGCTTTATAAAAACTACTGTTTTATACCAAATCTGGATGGCAGCCATTTTTGCCTTCTCGCTAGGCTGACACCGGACTTTACAAGATCAGAAAAATAAATTGTTTCACTTTCAGTACTCAAGAGTCTCCAGGACTCTTTAAGAAGTGTTTCTTGGACTGATGAAAACACTGGGGTGAGGTTCCCTCTGGCTGACCTATCCTCCAGGATATGCTGGTCTCAATTTTTGAGCCATGCAATATTTAAGAAATGTTTAGGGGGTCATATTTTATGTATCAAAAATTAGAGGACTGAAGAGATCAGCAGTTAGAGCACTAGCTGCTCTTACAGAGGACCCCGGGTTGATTCCCACCACCCAGTGGTGACTCACAACTGTAACTCCAGTTCAGGGGATCTGATGCACACTTGTGACTTCTGAGGTCACTAAGCACTCATTGTAGTGCACATACATCCGCGTAGGCAAAACCTTCATACTCATAAAATAATTTTTGAAGTCTAAATAAATAAATACCTAATGGTATTTATTATTAACTTTGAACTATGAGTATGTTTGTGTCTCTGTGTGGAACTGGCAGACGTCCTTAGGAACAGGAAGAGGGTGTTAATGCCCTGAAGCTGGAGTTACAGGCAGTTGTGCTCACCAGATGTGGGTTCTGGGATGTAAATTACCCCATCACTCACTCACTAAGGAAATCCCTGCTGCGTATGAGTCTTTAATCCCAGCACTGGGGAGGCAAAGGTAGGTGGGTCTCTGAGTTCAGGGCCAGGCGGGACTCTAAAGAGAGACTGTCTAAATAAAAAATAAAAAGACTTTGCCTGCTTAAAGTCCAATCTTTTTTTGTTTGTTTGTTTTTTCCAGACAGGGTTTCTCTGTGTAGCCTGGGCTGTCCTGGAACTCACTCTGTAGACCAGGCTGGCCTTGAACTCAGAAATCCGCCTGCCTCTGCCCCCAAGTGCTGGGATTAAAGGCGTGTGCCACCACTGCCCAGCTTAAAGCCCAATCTTATGAAGACGTTTTCTCCAGTGGGGTTCCCTTCTCTTAGAATCAGATGTGGGTTCTGGGATCTAAATTCTCTTAGCTGACTATAGCTTGTCCCAAGTTGACAGAAAACCAGCAGCCAGCACCGAGTGCGTATGGCTCTGGCAAAGGACCAGGGTTTGGTTCCCAGCAACCATGTCAGACAGACAGCTCGCAACTGTCTAGGATGCCAGCTCCAGGGGGGATTAGATGCCTCTGACCTTGTCAGTACTGGCAATCACATGCATATACTCAAGTACAGACACATACATACACATAATTAAAAAAATATTTTTAAAATAATTAAAAATAAGATTGAGGGTGCTAGAGCAATGCCTTGGGGTTTAAGGTCATTTGCTGTGCTTGAGGAATGTTATAGGAGTCTCGAGTAAGGGTGGTCATCAAGGAGTACCACCCAGTTCAGTCCATGGCCAGACAAAGAATTGGATGTCCTGGAAAGAAGACCCATATGGAGACATGGAAAGCACCAGGCTTGAGAAATGGGATATCCTCAGAAGCCGGGAAAGTGAGAGTAACAGAGAAAAGGAAGGCTGGGGACTGGGGGGGACAGGAAGCGCTAGCTTCTTCCAAAGGGCTTTGGGGGGGAGAGAGAGAACTAACTCGGCAGCAAGAAGCAGCCGTTCTTTGTTTTGTCTGACATTCTTTTATTCTTTTTTGTTTTCCGAGACAGGGTTTCTCTGTGTAGCTCGGGCTGTCCTGGAACTCACTCTGTAGACCAGGCTGGCCTCGAACTCAGAAATCTGCCTGCCTCTGCCTCCCAAGTGCTGGGATTAAAGGCCTGGCCATTCTTTTATTCTATATGCAAACACACAGTAACTATCCTATCATAATCAGAACAAGGCTTCTACTGGAAGTCTCCCCTCCTCCACCCACCCCAACCCCACAAACAGATTTAGGTAAAGCTATGTGTAGCAAGCACTCCACGGGCTATGAAAGCTTAAGGCTTCAGTGTTGATTCCGTTCTGAGGCTACACACAAACAATTCAAAATATTCATTGCATTAAAGTGACAAGTGAGCACAAAGGCTGGAGCAATCAGATGTGTGTGTTGCTTGATTCAAGCTATAATGAGAATGGCGGGTATTCCTGTAGCTCTCTGATGCCTCGTGAGGGCAGCTGGTCGTTTAGGTGGCCAATAACAAGGAAACGGCTGCTGTGACCAGCTGGTGCTTCACCAAGGACCTTACGCCTTTGTCGCTCTTTTCTCAGACCCCTGTTTCAGTGTGTAATCAGCCAGGGAGGTGTCTTCCGCTGGTTACGGAGGTCGGGAGGCTGGAAGGCCGAGCTCCTTTGGCAATGTCTGTGTTTCAATGACCAGATCTTCCTCCAATCTCTTTACTCTCACCCATGTGGAAGTTAAGGAGCTGGAGGGATTGCAGAAAGGGAACAAAAGTTTCATACCTAGCACCCAAGAGCTTCCTCTTGTCATCTGAGTCTGCAATCTCATGACATCGATGCTAGGTCCAAAGTGGACCCCTCCCTTTCCCCCCAACATGGCAGTACCACTGTCAATGCCGTAAATGACAGGCACAGCTCAGCCTGGACTCTGACCAGTAAACAGGATTACTAGTGGTTTAAAACATTAGCCTTAAATCACTATTTCCCATAATCTTGTGAAGCAGGTTTCTCTTAGTCTGGGAGAGTCATTGCTTCCCTTATCCGCCCCTCCAGCTGTACCCCCAGCAATGCAGTATCTAGTTCCCTATCAATACATACCTGTACCACTTATCACGAGCTCCCAGGCTCCTCACCCACAAAACAACCCAGACCCTCCTGCCCACCACCACTCCAACTTACAGGCTGTCCCACGTACATGCTTCCTCCCACTGCAAACATACCCCTTAAAACACAGACATACACACACACACACAACCTACCCACACACAGACACACACATACACAACACACAGCCTCACACACATACACAAACACACCTCACACACATACACACAGCACTACACAACACAAGCCTCACACACATACCACACACAGCCTCACACAGAGGCTGTGAATAGCACGGGTGGGAAAAAATGGGAAACAGGAAATACCGAGCAGTTGTACTGAAATTATCTGCTAGAGAAAGTTTCAAAGTCACTTGAGAGAATATTGAATTCTCTAACCGACTGGCCAAGAGCAGGCTTGTGCCGGGGAAGACTCTTGGGCCAGAGACAATGGAAGATATGTTTTATTTATTTATTTATTATTTATTTATTTTTTAAGTCAAAGGTCTGTAGACACATTCCATCACACCTGCTGCAGTGGTCTTAAGTAACCGTTGCTACTGTGCACGTCATAGGAGGCCCCACCTCCAGACTGTTCTTACAGTATCAGGACCCTCTCTCAGCAGGGAAGGGGCTCCTTTCGGTGTTGGAAAACACTTGACCAAGAGAAATGGGAAGCCACTTGTTTATTGGCAGGTGTAGTTCCTAAGGGAGGAGGTGTGGGGTCAGGACAACCCGACGGTTCATCAGCTATCTCAGTATCTCTGATGGTTTCCCATGTGGAGAAGGGTAAACACCCCCAAAACTCATCATGCTGCAGCTCTGTCTGGTGAAGCCAGTAGGATCGCACAGCCCCCTCTCTGTACGTCTGTAGCTAGGAGGTGACTTGGGAAGAAAGATGGAGGACAGGCCTGGGCATTGTCTTCTTATCTTTCTTCAGATAAACCCCACTATCTGAATGTACTGCATGTCTTCTTGACTGTAGATTAGTGAGCTCTGAGTGCTTTTTGTTCCGTTTACCTACACCCCCCCCACACACACACCTCCGAACAAGGGCGGGGAGGTGGGGGGGTGCATACTGGGCTTTAGCTCCCTCTCAGAGCAAAAGCAGTAACAATTCCTTCCCTTCACTCACCCCTTTATTAAAGGACTTGTCAGGCAGCCTCGGGATAAAGCCATGCAGCTAGGTGACCACAAGGCAAACAGAAAACTTCAGGAGGTTTTGGATGCCACAAAACAGCATTCCTCCCTGGCCCAGGTCATGATCCTCTTTGGTGAGCGGAGACTTCTTGACTCCGGATTCAGAATTGGGTGGGTGTTGTGTGCAAACGAGAGAGGGAGTTAGGCTCCTTAGATGAAGGGGTCCAGAAAGAGAGCAAGATCAGACTTCAGAGCCTGGAGTCATACATACCTGAGCCTCTCTGGTTTTATGTATTTCAATTTTTTACAACTGGCACGTGCCAGCTGCCTGTGCCAACATCCTCAGAAAAATCCTTGGCGTGGAGAGAAATTCTGCAAAGTACAGTTCTTGGATCTTATTTCAATTTATTTTTAGTACTAAAAGCCGTTGAAGTAAGGGAACACAGATACTCTCACAGTGGACACGGCTCCCTACCCTGTAAACATTTACTGTGCCTAGCAACTGCCTTCCAAAGAGGTCAGTACAGAATGAGGACAGGCATTTCACAACAGAGAAGCTGGTTAGCTGCTTCTAGGCCAGGGGACCAGGGCCAGCATCACAGGGATAAGGCGTGTTGATAGATCGTACCTCCAATACCACATGATAAGAAAAGCACTAATTCCCAGAAATCCCAGAGCCCAGTCAAACCGAGAGAAAATGTCATCAAATATCCCAACTGGGTACAGTGTCCCCTTTCCCTTATTGGCTCTGTTGAGATACCCACTCTCACGTTTTGCTATCTCTCCTAGCAATGCCTCTGGGAACAAGTAGCTACCATCTCAGGGAATCTGTGTTTCCTTTCCTTGTCAACATAGGTCCCTCAGTTCCAGGGTTACCTAGGTTCCGGGGGGGGGGGGCGTGTTGACCTTACCCTGGGCTGGCCTCGAACTCAGAAATCTTCCCTGTCTCTGCCTCCCAAGTGCTGGGATTAAAGGCGTGTGCCACCCAGCAGACCCCCTTTTCTTTATTTCTGTTGTGTTCTCTAGCCAGTGCACCCTCTGGCCCAGGGTCCCCTCAGGGGCTGCCCTTGACCCCTCTCTGGCCGAAGTTGCTGCCACAAAAAGAAAATCTCCTGAAACCCTCAGGAAGCTCCGGTCTGATGGGCCTCCTGGGTATCTAGCCACACTACCTTTTTACTTTGAGGGTTCCAAGGAAGGGCAAGAGTGTCCCAGAGGCAGCAGCGAGCAACCAGAGTGGTGTGGTGGGGATGTAGGGGCAATGGGAGAGGGGTCTTCCAGACTCTTCTATGCTATTTCCCTGGGTCAGCGGCATCTGGAGGAACCTGAAGTATGTCTGTCTGGCCTTTTCTTGACCTGTACCTGTACACCCGTGAGTCATGTTTACAGGTAACCCATTTGGGGACACAGAGCTGAGGGAGGACTCTCAGAGGTGTCCTGGCAACCCAGGACCTCCCTTCCTCACAGGCTAGCAACTGACAGACTCCAGGGCAGGCTCCGCGCTGTGTTCCAGGGAGGGACCAGTCAATCTCCCATTTACTTGTCTTGAGGCACCATGACTCCTGATGGGGCTCTTTTCTGCACATAACCAAGGACCAAGGCAGCGTGAGGACTTCAGCCTCCTATTTCTCTGTAAGCCCTTACCACTGATAAGTTGTCATGCGTTGGACTCCTCAATGGCGGATCAGATGACCCGGCTGAGGTTACGACTGTTAGAACAGGTAAGACAGAGAGCCTCTCACTGTCGTCGCTTCACTCAAATCCCCCACCTCTGCAGACTGCCAGGAGAGGTCCCTGCTTCCAGAGAAAACCTTTTCCCTGTGTCTGGCTTCCCAAAGCACGGCTATGGCTTCTTGTTTGCTTTTTTTGTGCTGGGCAGAATCCATTCGGTTCTAGCAGTTTCCAAAGTCGGGAGGCAGGCTGTGCCCGCCAGCAAGTGTACTTCTAGGGCACGGCCCCACAAAGCTCCTACTACCTTCAGGCTCTGGTGTTTAAAGGGATATCCCTTCTGTGGAGACTGAGCCCAACTTCCCCAGGGAAAAAGCTGCTCATGCCTAGTCTTGTTTACCTTTTCCACCATCTACGAAAATTTGGAGTGATCCATGACCACCGTACCTGGTCACACAACTAAGCATTAATTCCCAGGGGCAATGTCTCTGTATGCTCTGCCTGCATTGCTCTTTTTCTGGTTACTATCTATTACGACCCTGGAATCTCTAGTTCAAAGACCAGTGGCCCTGGATAGACTCTGAGGATAGTCTCTGCAAAGGTTGCTACTCAGCAATCTTCCCAGAGCATCTCTCTCAGGACCTTCAGGGTAATCCTTGGAACCCATAAAAGAGCCCTCTTGTGGAACATCAGATCATCTATTTTGGTTCCCATCACTGTGTCCCCATTGGGCCCCAGTAAGGGAAACACTTTGAGGCCCATCAGGATGTCCTACCTGTGTTTCAGCAGAGCATCACCTTGGGGGTCTCCTTGGGGTGTCATCCTCCACTTTGGGCTTAGGATGGAGAGCGTGCATTATGTCTGAGAACATTGCCAGAATAATCCTTAACAGAATGGGACCCTTGCCCCCACCTATTCACTTTTCCAAGTGCTTCTTGCCTCCCATACTTCCTTTCGGGTGTTGACCCTCCCAGAGCGTTTGGCATATCAGCTACACAGGCAGGTGGGCAGCGCAGACTCCACTCACCAACCTGGAGCCCAGTCACCGTCCCAGCTTCTTCCTCTTAGATGCTGGAGCAGGAACGAGAGAACATGGACAGAGCAGGTAAGAGCTGAAAGCTGCCTGTGTGGGCTCATCCAGGGAGGAAGGGGAACATACAAGAAGAGGGGCAGGCAGAGCAGGCCCTGGCTTTGCTTTCATCTGTAGAACAATACATGGGCACAAGCTGCAATGACAATGCAGCACGCACCGACACACACACACACACACACACACACACACACACACACACGCACCGGGCGACTGCACTCTCAGCCACAGCATGCTAGAGGGAATGTATCTTATAGATGAGAATATATGGCTCAGAGAGGTCAGGTGACCTACCTCAGGTTGTTCAGTGCAGAAATTCTGCCTGTCAATCACATTACTCTGATTGCAGGGGTGGGGGAGGGGCTCAAGCTTATCCTTCTCAGTACCTGGGACCAGAATCTAGTTCACAGACATCTGAGTGAGAATCTGAGGCCAGAGGAGCGTGTCTTGTTCTTTAGAACATAGAGCATCCAGGGCTATGAGTAACTCTGGGAACCCTGAGGGCAGCTGGTCAAACCTGGGCGCCTCAAATCTAGATTGAAGATGACACCAGGCCACATGACCCAGGGGATCTACACACCACCCAATGGCCACAAATGTACCAGAGGGTATCCCAAGTAAAGCTTCCAGAGAAGCTGCCCGGGTATCATCAAAATCCCAGCTCCAATGGGATGTCAGGGCAAGCAGATCCCTTCCAGAGCTTTCTCTGGAGTGAGACCCTCTCCTTCCTGTTGGTGAGACATTCCTGCACTTCCCAGGCGGGCTTTGGAGCCAGGGCTATGGTGGTAAAAACTGGCCTGTGGCCTCTTGGATAGGAGTGTTGCAGCATCAAAGGAGATCTGTTCTACTGACTTCCAATGCCTTACAGGACCAAGAAAATCCACTAGGCTGACTCTAACCAAGTCTTTCCATCTCTACCATAGCCTCTGCTCTCCCTGCCCCAACCCGGCCCCTCCTTCTTTAGGATGGATGTTTATGAGACAGACCTGAGCCCAGGAGCTCAAAGGTCCAGGGAACTCTGAACCCAGGGTGCAGGGAAGTTGGGGCACTCTGTTGGGCCCACCAGCCAGGCTTATATACATCATAGAGTGTACCTTCTTATGCAGGACAGCAGGAAACTCAGACACGGCCCTGCAGATGCTTTGAGGAGAAGGAAGGACCTTCTACAAAGGCTCTGGGTAGGCTTACACCCTCTGTCAAACACGGCCTAACTCCCCATGAAGGCCAGCGTACACCAACGTGGGCAGTCTGTATTCTCGGGTCAATTATGTTTGCAAATTGAGGCTGGTAATGGAACTGTTGAGCATTTAAGAAACGAATACTCCACCCATCACTTCCCTGAGGGAAATCAGACAAAGTAGACCATCAGGTATAGGTAGTATGTATGCTTAGAGACTGCTTAGGTAGCTGACAACAGAGAAGGCAAGGAATCAAGGCCCATTCCCCAGGAAGAGCTCACCTAAGCTAAACTGGCCTCCAGCAACAAGTGGCCCTGCCTAGAAGTATATATATGTGAGTTATCCCAACACTGCCGTGGGACAGGAGACAAGAGGTTTGCTCTTTCTACAGTGAGGTAGATGCTGAAATGAATGAAGAACCATAGATAGTTGGTTAGGAAACACTGAGGGCAACCAGAAATTCAATAAGTAATTGGTATGTATTCAAGAGAATTTCCGGGTATCTAGCAAGGAATACTATTGAACTTGGGTCACAACCTGTGCCCAGTCTGGTCACCTGTCCCGCAACAAGCCAATTAAAAGTCAAGTCAACAGTATGAAAGAAGAAAAGGATGGTTTAATTGAATATGGTCACGTTGGGAAAGAGACGGAGATCCCTAGTTCCAGGGACTCCACACTGAACATTTGGGTGCCATGTTCCCAGGCAGGGGTGAGGCGTGGTAAAATCGTGCTGGGGAGGGTGTGTTCACCCAGTCGAGGTTCACAGGTTGATCAGCGACCTCTGCTGATGGCTGGACTACAGTCAACAGGCTCTCGTCCTTTTAGGAGCAGCAGCTGATGGACGAACACTCCCCAGCCCATGCCTGGAGGACACACGGAAGAGCCGCGGTGCCAACCCGAACCCAGAGGCGCCTCCTATAGATGTCTTCCCTGCTACCTCCGCACCTTTGCCCCGACCCCCAGAGCCACCAAGGATCATCCAACACCCGGTAGGGAGGACTCTTGGGTAACTTGTGGTTGGTAGAAGTCACCAGCAACGTAGAAGGGCACAGTGTGGCCAGCAGGCCATCCAATCAGAGACAGCAGAGGCATTCTCTCCTTTACCTCCAGGGAGGCTAAAGATTTCTCTTTTCTCAGAGTCCCCAGCAGGATGCTCAGGCTCTGGAGAGGTTCATTCTGCCCACAGACAATAGCAGCTTCAAAGAACTAGGAGAGCTTAGCATCAGTGGTCCCTGAAGTCAGACAAGCACTGCCCTTTAAGACCCTCACTTAGGGACAGAGTTATAACAGTGGAGTATACCATTCTGAGAACTTTACCTGGTATGGCCTAAAACACAGGATCCTGAGTCACGAGCAACAGAAACCAAACGATATATAGTGGTTTTTGTGTGTGTTGTTGGTTTTTTTTTTTTTTTTTTTTTTTTTTTGGTTTTTTGAGACAGGTTTCTCTGTGTAGCTCTGGCTGTCCTGGAACTCACCTGTAGACCAGGCTGCCTCGAATCAGAATCCGCTGCCTCTGCACCAAGTGCTGGGATTAAGCGTGTGCCACCACCGCCCGGCAAATATGTTTGTTTTAAATTGTGTGTATAGTATTGTGTGCATGTCTTAGGGTTTCCATCGCTGTGAACAGACACCAGACCAAGGCAACTCTTTTAAGGACAACATTTAACTGGTTTATAGGTTCTGAGTTTCAGTCCATTATCATTAAGGCAGAAAGCATAGCAGGATCCAGGCAGATGTGGAGCTGGAGGAGCCAGAAGTTCTACATCTTGATCCAAAGGCAGAAAGAAGACTGGCTTCTAGGCAGCTTGAAGGGTCTCTTCTGCACAGAGCAGAGCCTGAGCATAGGACCTCAGAGCCGGCCTACACAGTAACACACTTCCTCCAACAAAGCCACACCTTCTGATAATGCCATTTCCCATGAGTCAAACTTAGTCAAACTACCACAGTGTGTGAGACACATAAGTGGGCCTCATGCACACCACAGTCAGAGAGCCATACTGTGGAGTCACTGCCATCTTTCCACTGTTATATATGTTCTGGGGATCAGGTTGCCAGGCCTCCTGGCAAACACCTTTATTTGCTAAGCCATTAAGAAAAATGTTCTAAAGCAGAGGAGGTAGGAGGCCCAGGTGAGATCTTGGTCTGGGACTCAATATGAGAGAACACAGGAAATCAAAGGGGGAAAGGCATAGGGGAATCTGGAAGATATTTATTCATTGGGCAGGGATACGAGAGAGGCAGTACTTAGCAGAGGGAATGGATCCCACAGAATCCCTTCTGCTGGTGAGCTATCTGTAACCAAGTTCCAGGTACTCCAGCCGCTGTTCCTTCCTGTTGTCACGACCGTTATATTTACTATTATTATTGTTGTTGTTATTTGTACCTTTGCTTTGTCTGCATGTATGTCTGTGTGAGCATTTCAGATCCCCTGGACTGGAGTTACAGACCATTGTGCGCTGCCATGTGGGTTCTGGAATTGAACCCAGGTCCTCTGGAAGAACAGCCAGTGCTCTTAATCACTGAGCCATCTCTCCAGCCCCCATTGTATTTGTTTTTAAGATTGGGTTAGTCTCACTATGTAACCCTGGCTGGCCTGGAACGCACTATATAGACCAGGCTAACCTTAAACTCACAGAGAGCCTTCTGCCCCTTGCTTCCCAAGTACTGAGATTAGAACCATGCACCAAACACCTGGTTGGGCTGGTTTCACGTTCTTAAATGTTTGCTGAAGAAGTAAAGGAATAATACCGTGTAATACAAGAAGATGTACATCTTGATTTTCGTGAAATAGTTACTTATAGGAACACATGTTCACATCTGTTGGTGGCTTATTTTAACAGCAGAGCAGACACTCAGCGGAGCCCATGTGTCCCATGAGCCTAAACAATTCATTAGCTGTACTCTATAGAGAAAGCTCCCAGGTCTGGCCTAGGCCATTGACTCCATGAAGAGAAAGAAACATAAGGGCCATATATGTCCTGCCATATACAGTAGAGCTGTGGTAATTAGCAAAGTTGGTAATGGTGCTACAGCAGCCAAGTCACTGGAGAACTGTGAACCCCTGACTTTCAGAAGCAAGTATCTATCCCTAGACTCCCTACACTAGGAAATCCCACTATACTTCTGTTAAAATGCATTACAGCTAAAAGACTGGACACATAAAATGTTAAATCTATTAAAGCAAATTAACCAGGCATTAACTACCTCCTGAAGGTATGAGGAACATTAAAAATACCATGTAGTTGCTGGATGTGGTGGTATGTACCTACGTCCCGTACTCTGGAGGCAGAGGCAGAAGGACCGCCACAATCTCAAAGCCACTTAGAGCTACATGGGGAGACCTCGTCTCTAAAACATAACAAAACCATGTCCTAATGATAACTGGATGTACATTTTTTTTTTTAGTTTTTTCAGTTTTTTGAGACAGAGTTTTTCTGTGTAGCCCTGGCTGTCATGGAACTCACTCTGTAGACCAGGCTGGCCTCATAAATATTTTTCCATCCAATCGTCTATGCTAACTTATAGTGTTAACCATCAACCTCCTCTTCATATGGATGCTAGATGGAGGGATGGGTAGACAGACAGGTAGACGGATGGGATGGGTAGACAGACAGGTAGATGGGATGGATGTGTTAGACAGACAGGTAGACGGATGGGATGGGTAGACAGACAGGTAGATGGATGGGATGTGTAGACAGACAGGTAGACGGATGGGATAGGTAAACAGACAGGTAGATGGGAGGGATGTGTAGACAGACAGGTAGACAGATGGGATGGGTAGACAGACAGGTAGATGGATGGGATGGGTAGACAGACAGGTAGATGGATGGGATGGGTAGACAGACAGGTAGATGGGAGGGATGTGTAGACAGACAGGTAGACGGATGGGATGGGTAGACAGACAGGTAGATGGATGGGATGGGTAGACAGATAGGTAGACGGATGGGATGGGTAGACAGACAGGTAGACGGATGGGATGGGTAGACAGACAGGTAGATGGGAGGGATGTGTAGACAGACAGGTAGATGGATGGGATGGGTAGACAGACAGGTAGATGGATGGGATGTGTAGACAGACAGGTAGACGGATGGGATGGGTAGACAGACAGGTAGACGGATGGGATGGGTAGACAGACAGGTAGACGGATGGGATGGGTAGACAGACAGGTAGACGGATGGGATGGGTAGACAGACAGGTAGACAATGGGATGGGTAGACAGACAGGTAGACGATGGGATGGGTAGACAAATAGGTAGATGGAGGGATGGGTAGATGGATAAATGACCGGGTAGGTGGACAGATGGATGGATGGTTGGTCAAGTGTGCAGGTGAATGGGTAGGGAATGTATTTAGCTATCCCCATATAGCAAAGACCGTGCATTTAGCTAGCTAACCAACTTGCCTCTCTTAGGTCCCCCAGTCTCCTGCCACCATCATCCTGCCACCGTCCTCCCAGCAGCCTCTGATTGCACAGATCTCTCCTCCTCAGGCCTTTCCCACTCAAAGGTCAGGAAGTATTAAGGAAGGTGAGTATGTGCTCCAGGTTGATATTGCTTTCGTGTTGTGAACTTAATGCTGGAAAGGAAAATATTTCCTAAGTAGGTGTTTTTCTAGTGAGAATATTTTCTTTTTTTTTTAAGTTTATTTATTTATCTATCATATGTAAGTACACTATAGCTGTCTTTAGACACCCATAAGAGGGCATCAAATCTCATTACTGATGGTTGTGAAGCACCATGTGGTTGCTGGGATTTGAACTCATGACCTTTGGAAGAGCAGTCAGTCAGTGCTCTTAACTGCTGAGCCATCTCTCCAGCCTGAGAATATTTTCTAAGTAGGTGTCTTAGTTAGGATTTTACTGCTGTGAACAGATGCCATGACCAAGGCAAGTCTTTTAAAGGACAACATTTAATTGGAAGCTGGCTTACAGGTTCAAAGGTTTAGTCCATTATCATCAAGGCGGGAGCATAACAGCATCCAGGCAGGCATGGAGCTGGGGGAGCTGAGAGTTCTACATCTTCATCTGAAGGCTGCTAGGAGTAGACTGGTTTCCAGGCAGCTAGCATGAGAGTCTTAAAGCCCACATCCACAGTGACACACCTACTCCAAAAAGGCTATACCTACTCCAACAAGGCCACACCCACCCCAAAAAGGCCACACCTACTCCAACAGGGCCACATGGCCAAATAGTGCTACTCGCCAGGTCAAGCATAATATTCAAACCATTGACAGTAGGTGGTTTCCAGAGACAGAGACTGGGTTGACACCAAATGTGCTTTATAAAAGAGATAAAGAGAGAAGGAATATGATTGGTGGATGTGCAGTCAGGTGTGGGGGGAAGAGGGTGCCTCCCTGGGCTCATGCTGAAGCATCCCTTCCCCCTGAGGGACCAGTCACACAACTATGTAGTATAGAATAGAGTTTATTCAGGGCATGGGAATGGGAGTTGAGAGGGTAGTAGAGACAGAGAAAGGCAAGAGAGAGGAAGAGAGAAAAGAAGTAGAGAATTAGAGGCCGGCCATGAGCATATATATAGAGAGAGGGGTGAGAGGAATAAGAAAATTGGGACAGTAGGGGCAAAGGGAGAGGACAGAGCGGGGGCAAGAAGGCAAGAGAGAGCAAGCAAAAAAGGGGTAAGCAGCCCCTTTTATAGTGAGTCCGGGACGCCTGGCTGTTGCCAGGTAACTGTGGGGCGGAACCTAGACAAAATGCTAACGAAGAGTACTGAGTGTTTAGCATCCTGGGCCAAAGTCCGGCCTGAGCTGAGCCCAGACTGTCCTTTTGGGGGGTTGTGATCTGACATTTCCTAAGCAATTAAAAAATAAATTAAAAAGTTTTGTTTGTTTGTTTGTTTCTGAGCGTTTTGCCTGCATGTGTTATCAGTGCCATGTTCGTGCATTGCTCTCAGTGGCCAGCAGAGGGCACCAGATCCCCGAGATCTGGGGATACAGATGGTTGTGAGTTGCAGTGTGGATGCTGAATCCAAACAAATCAGCCAGTGCTCCTAACCACAGAGCCAAACGTGGAGGGCATATGAAAAAGCAAACAAGAATAACGCTCCAAAAGACCATCATTCCTTCATAATCAAATCCAAAGATAAACAGTTAAAATTCCAGAACAGAATTCAGAAGCCTACTTGGAGCCATTCCTATAACCCAGCTGTGGTGACACACCTGCAACCCCGGTACTAGGGATCTAGAGGCAAGAGAGTCAAAAGTTCAGGGACATCCTTGGCTACATAGTGAGCTTGAGGTCAACCTGGGCTACACAAGGCCTTGTCTCAGAAAACAAAAAAAAAGCAAAATATCAAAACCGACAAAACAGCTAAGCAGTGCACCTTTGATCCCAGTGTTGGGAGGCAGAGGCAGGCAGAGTTCCAGGAGTTCTAGGACAGCCAGGGCTACATGGAAAGACCCTGTCTCAAAACAAAATATAGGACACTCAAACTATTTGTTACATGTCAATGGTGTGACTTAAATGACACTGTTGTACTACAAAGTCTTTTAAAAACATTTAGGCACTTGGGAGGCAGAGGCAGGTGGATTTCTGAGTTCGAGGCCAGCCTGGTAACAGAGTGAATTCCAGGACAGCCCGGGCTACACAGAGAAACCCTGTCTTGAAAAACCTAAAAAAAAAAAACAAAAAACAAAAAACAACAACAAAACAAAAACAAAAACCACCACATTTAGTTTTTTTATTCTTATGTATAGGCATGTTTTGCTTGCATGTATGTATGTATGTTCACCATGTGCATGCCTGATGCCCAGGGGAATAGAAGAGGGCATCAGATCCTCTGGGACTGGAGTTACAGATGTCTGTGAGCAACAGAGAAGCAGGGCCTCCTCCATAAGGTCTGCAGAGTGGTCTTAACCACTGAGCCATCGTTCTAGCCCTACAAAGTATGTTTAATACTTGATCTTACAGCTTTTATTTATTTATGTATTTATTTATTTGGTCTTACAGCTTTTAAAACATTGCATAGCTTGAAAGGTCTCCCCCAAGGTCCCTGTAGCCATGATTTTTTTCTTCTTTCTGAATTTGACAGTATGTAACTGGAGTCATGTGATTTGCCTTTCTGTGACTGCCTTAGTTTGGTTAGCATAATGTACCTAAGGCCATCCACATTGTAGCCAGTGACAGATTGAATGACACTTTGGAGTATGGGTGGGTGACCACATTCGGTCTCTTACCTAGTTGTCTGGTATTGGAAGGAAGCCAAAAGGCTTGACTTAGGACAACCCACCTGCCATGCCTGCTGCTGGGCGGAGCCTCGTCCAAAACTCCTCTGACTGGGACTGTCACTTGGCCTCTTGTTGCAACAAAGGTCTGGCTTCCTACCTTGTTCCTACAGCCTGGCCTGAGCTGACCAGTTCCTGGTGCTTTTGTTTGAGCCCCTCTGATACTCTGGGCTTGGTTATTTGACTGAGAAGGTGGCCCTGGGGGATGTTCCTTAGGAGGGCTGAACAGAGTCCCAGCACTGTTTCCAGAGTTTAGCTGCTGTGGGAACACCTGACGTTTATCCATCACACTGTCAGAAGTTAGAATGTTGCCAGGTACCTTTGTTGGTGAGTGTTAATCGTGCTGGAGCTATGGCAACAAAGTCCCTCACACTGCGTGACCTAAACCCAGCTGGTATTACTGGAGGCCAGACCTGGAAATCCAGGGTCGGGCAGGGCACCCCTCCCTGGGATACTGGGAAAGTCTCCTCTGCTTCTTCCCAATCTCTCCCTTCCCTTGTCTTCCCTCGTCTCTGATCCTCCCTTTCCTCTTTAATAAAAGCAGACAACATTTGCTGGAATGCTCTCCCTGCTCTCAGGCTCCACTCCCCCCCCCACTTTTTTTTTTTTTAAGGCACGTAGGGAGCAGCTAACTCATGAATAAGTACCTGACTCTCCTTTTAGACATGGTGGAGATGATGCTGATGCAGAATGCACAGATGCACCAGATCCTCATGCAGAACATGATGCTCAAAGCCCTGCCACCCGGCCCACAGGGCCGCGTGCTGCTACCCTCCAGGTAGGTTAGCCAATGTAACCAGTGGCTGGGAGAGGGTGGGCGGGGCGGGGCGGGGCTTTGCTCTGGAGAACCTGTGCAAGGATGTCTCTGGTTGGCTGTGAAGGCAATGTTCGCCAGCCCTCTGCACGAAGAACAGGTAATGCAGCCGGGGCCCAGAGAGCTCTAAGCCCAGGTAGGACCCAACACATTCTGCTGCCTTTCCCATCACTTTGGGCCCAGGGAAAGGATGCTGAAGTCCTGATCTGGCTGTGCACTCTTGCCAGGACCAACGATGGGTGCACCACGGAGTCCCGAGAGCTGAAAAGCAGAAGCCACCCCAGTTCACCACCACCACCACTACCCGCCCACCACCCAGCTGCAGGCTGCCTCCTCGGCTGGCGCCCCTTCAGGTTATGCCGGGTGGCCTCCAGTGGTTGCAGCCTCTGCGGTCCCACACGCAGCCAGCTTCTTGCCCACCGTGAGCCACCTGACAGAGCCGTCGACCTCCCATCCTAGCTACCCTTAGTGCCCAAGTGTGGAGGGAGAAAAGCTAGTGTCTTGCAGCAGGTAAGCGGAAAGATGGGACTGGTCCTCTTTCTTCGCCGCATGCCGAAGAGTACATACATACGGTCAGGTCAATGCACTGTGGCTAATTGAAGGAGCCAGAAAAAAATTCAGTCCATCATAGGGTTACAGGTGTCAGCCCCAGTTGCCAGGCCACGTGGATCTCTGTCACCCTCTGGGAAAGTTATATGTTAGGTTTTTTTTTTTGACAACCAAGCAGGACTGGTCTCATCGGGTGTCCATTCCCGAGAGCTGCACTGAAAAAAATGTGCCACTTTTCCAGGTATGTGGGACCACTCACTCTTGTATCTCAGGAAGCATCATGGCCTTACCAACCTCAGTTACTCTCCAGGGCCCTCTGGGAATGCTAGATGAATGAACGGCTCACCCAGGGGGAATACAAACATTTTATTATGAAAGACTAAAGAAAAAACGACTCAAGATCAGAATAGATCATTACAGCTACATACACATATAGACATTTCCTATAGAAGGCTGGAATAAGGGTCAAACTGAGGCTGGAGATATACCTCCCTGATATAGACAGTCTGTTGAATACGTGTGAGGCTCTGTGCTATACCCTTGATGGGCTCCACACGCCCACACATGAAGCAAGGGGAAGTCCAATATTGTAGCTGGGGCAGACATGTTTGTTGGTCATACCTGGAATGACCACTTCATTTTAATGTGAAAGAAGCAAGCGGAAGAATTTGTGATGTGACTTCAGTTAAAATATACAGGGCTAACAGGATTGTTCAGCAGCTCAGGTGCTTGCTGTCAAGTCTGATAACTCAGTTTTATTCTCAGGACATGGAGGCATGGGTGGTGGTGGTGGGGGGTGACCAACTTCTGCAGGTTGGCTTCTGGCCTCCACTTTTGCATAGGGTATGCATAGACCCCAGCCCCCGTGGCTAGTCAAATGTAATTAAAAGTAAAATAAGGAACCTTGTATGGTGGCACACAGTACATCTTTAGTCCCAGCATTCCGGAGGCTGAGGCTGGCAGGCCTCTAGTTCAAAGCCAGCCTGGTCTACATAGTTAGTTCCAGGCCAGTCAGAGTTGCACAGAGAAACCCTGTCTCAGAAAGAAAGAAAGAAAAAAAGAAAGAAAGAAAAAAAGAAAGAAAGAAAGAGAAGAGAGAGAGAGAGAAGAGAGAGAGAGAGAGAAGAGAGAGAATGAAACAAGAAAGGGCTGGAGAGGTAGCACGGTGGCTAAGAGTTAGGAGCCCTTATTGCTCTTGCAGAGAACCCAAGTTCAAGTCACAGTACCACATGGCAATCCACAAGTATCTGTGACTCCAGTTCCAGGATAGTCAATGTCCGCTTCTCACTTCCAAGGGCTTCAGGCATGCACATGATACACATAAACACATATAGGCAAGACACTCAAACATATAACATCATCTTAAAAATGACAAGACCTATGTCCTGACCTGCAGGACATTAAACAGGGATCCGAGGAGATCACCTGAAAGAGAAAGTGGGGACAGGCCGACGCAAAGGAAAGACGATCTGTCTATAATCTGATCAGATTGCCATGTTTACTCTTTCACACAGGGGTTATATACACAAAAGGCAGGATGTGGGGAAGGGGATGACACAGGAGTATAGGTATTCAGGGGAAGTATAGATATCTTCCAGAACAGAGTGTCAGCTGGGTGAAGGTTCAGGGACAGACCACTGTTACTCCGCCTACAATTTCACTTGTCTTTATCTAAGTTGGACTATCCACCAAGGCTACCTATCTACAAGGTCTATGACTACTCCATCTTGGCAGCCCTCCACCAAAGCTGCTTGTTTACAATAGCTTCTAGGCATCTGTTTCAGTGTTTTTCCACAGAGACCCAAGACTTGGTGTTAGCAGGCATGTATGTCAGGCCTATTGCTGATTTTAGGCCTTCAGTGTATAAGCAGGGCTGCCCCTGACAGACTTAAGCCTGGCAGTGGTGGCGCACGCCTTTAGTCCCAGCACTTGGGAGGCAGAGGCAGGCGGATTTCTGAGTTCGAGGCCAGCCTGGTCTACAGAGTGAGTTCCAGGACAGCCAGGGCTACACAGAGAAACCCTGTCTTGAAAAACAAAACAACAACAAAAAAAGACCCATCTATAAAGGCGTGAGTACGCACGCACGCACGCACGCACGCACGCACGCACGCACGCACGCACGCACGCATGTACACATGCAATGCGCTCTGCAGGCTCTGTAAGTATGGGTGGATATACACCCTGCTTACAAAGCACTGTTGCAGGAGCCACACAGATGCAAACCCGGCTCAGGGAGGGTTTGTGATCGATTTCTCTGTTCCATCTCCACTGCGGCCCACCAGGTAGAAACGAATTTATATACGTGTGCATGCTTCCTGTACTTTCTGGTGTCTCTTTTGGTCCTTTTGGTTCTTTTGTTGCTTTTGAGCCCAGGCTGACAACAGACGACAGTCCTTCTGTTTTAGCTTGCCTGCTGCTAGGGTTACACTTCTACAGTCACGGCTGACTCCTTGTTTGTTTGTTTCTTTGAGATGCCCCAACTGGCCACTTATTATGCAGACCAGGCTGACCTTGAACTCCACCCGCCTCTGATTTCTGGTAGCAGCTTACCTAACCACGCCTTGCTTCTTTGTTATTTTAATGGTTTTGTTTTTGTTTCAAGAGTCAGGTCAAGTTGTCCCAGAAGTCTCCGTGTAGAGCAGGCAAGCCTCACACTAAGAGATCCATCTGCCTCTGCCTCCTGAGCTCTGGAATAGCCTGGCTTTATTTTTAAAGATTTATGATTTTTTTTTCTTTTTTTTTTCTGTGGTATGGGACTGAACCCAGGCTTTCGAGTACACCAGCCAAGTACTTTTCCACTAAGTTAACAGCCACGGTCCTCTTATCGCTTTGAGTCAGCACCTCACTGAGGTGCTAAGGCTAGCCACAAACTTGTAATTCTCCTGCCTCAGTCTCCCTACTAGTTGGGATCACTGGAGTGCTACATGGTAAGTTATTTCTCCACCTCCACCGGTGAAATGAGCCCAGTTCAAGCCAGATTAAAATATACATAAACACAGGTTTTTGGAAACCGCAGGTTTATTGGGTAGTCGAGTTCACTGACCCCAAGTAAGGAAGCCAGGGAAGGAGAGAGGGGAGGGGGACAGAAATAGCATGCGCAGAGAGAAGAGCAAAGAGATCAAAATATCTGGGCCATATAGCAAAGAACCCCTGGAAGAAAGGCAGTCCAGACCATGGGCTAGAAAAGTCCAGGTAGAGACTGAGGGATGCTGGGAGAACCTGGAGGCAAGGGTATGCTTTGCCATGCAAGATATGTACCTTAGCTCTGTCTCAGGGTTTGAAACCAAGTACTACATCCCACCTGCCTTTATAGATGGGTTTTTTTCCCCCCAAGAATTATAGTAAGCTTTCATTTGCATAAAGTTTTTTTCATTTGCTAAGTTCCTCACCAAAAAGCTGGTCCCTGTTTTAGAATCCCTGAAGGCCCACAGATCAGAGGCAGGATGGCTCCGAGTTGCCGGTTAGCCACTGCGGACCTTCCCTGTGACAGACCTGGCTTCCACGCGGTGAGGACAGTGATGTGATGTCCACGTGGATAAACAAGCCAATGCCACAAGCTCAAGAGAGCTTCAGGGTGGTGCTGATGCTGCTTCCCACAGGACTGTCTTTCAGTGCCCCCTGGGGTGTGATTCCAGAGAAACTTGGTTTTGTTAGAAGCACCAACTAAGGAATGCACACAATATTCTTTCCTCATGATGTTTCTAACATGCTTTTCCTCTCATATGATTATTAATCTGATAGAGGGAAGATATTTGACAGATGTTTGTCTCGAATGGCCTGGTGATGCTGGGCTAACAAGGAGGAAGTATTCTAGCACCTGGGAGCACTCTGGCTCTGGGAGCATCATCGGGGAGTGAGCACACAGTTTTTCTCGTCCCTTTCAAGCCTGCTGTTTGAGGCCCATGTGCGGGAGACTGGAGAGTCTGAACAGGCCCTGTAGTGGGCTTAGGGGTCCCCAGTGACTGGGGAAAAAGCATCTCCCGGTCACGCCCCTTAACAGTGGTGACAGGGACTGAGAGCTCTTGTGTATAGCGCTTCCCAGAGATCTTAGAGATGGCCCAAGTGTTGTGAACAGCCAATCCACAGTCTGTGGAGCGCTCATCAAGATCACAGGCCTTCACGGAAGTGAGAGATTTAGTTGGGAAGAAACACAAACTGTCGAAGTATCAAGGATCACTGTGCCTCCTGGAACAGGACAGAACCGGCCCCCACAGGCTTGGAGTCGTCATGACAGTGTAGCTGCACTCAGATACAGCTGCTGGCCAAATGACAGATTTAGGGCAGCAGAGCAACAGGCTAAGGATGTGGTAGAATGTTCACCAAGCACAAGGCCTTGGGCTCCATCCCCAGTGCTGCAAAATCAAACCAAACCAAAAACCACCCACCGCACCAAACCAGAAATAGCAAGCAGAGAAAAAGGGAAACAGAAAAATAAGCGGCACAAGAAGCAATCATTTCCCAAGGATGCTCAAAGACGACGAACCAGTTAGATGGCCAAGAAGGGAACAGAACAAGCTGGCATAGGCATATATGGGGGGGGGGGTTACACCCAGTAGAGGGATCAGGAAACCCTAACTAGGATCAAGGTCACTGGCTACATGCTGGGAAGACTTATATTTAGGTTAGCTAATTGGGAAACACCTCTAATTGTATGGGCATATTGTTATTGAACATTACCAAACATATAAAGCCTTTGATTAATCTTTTTTAGAGTTTCATTCATACCGGGTACTGGGTGGATGGTAAGATGGTCTGGGCTCAGCCGGGCGGTGGTGGCGCATGCCTTTAATCCCAGCACTTGGGAGGCAGAGGCAGGCGGATTTCTGAGTTCGAGGCCAGCCTGGTCTACAGAGTGAGTTCCAGGACAGCCCGGGCTACACAGAGAAACCCTGTCTCGAAAAACCAAAAAAAAAAAAAAAAAAAAAGATGGTCTGGGCTCAGCCCAACCATGTGGAGACAGTGTGGAAGATTGGCAGAGCCATCCCCCCACACTGGCATCTCGTGGGTGGCAGGGCCGGTGTCTCTGGCTGGCTGTTCCTAGCTGTGGTGCACACATGGCCTCTGGCCGTTTCTAGCTGCAGAGCGAACATGGCCTCTGGTCGCGAATCATTGGCGACAGAGCTAGCTGCTTAGATAGTTGGCCCAAGAAAACGCCGTTTTAAATAATTACCGCAACAAGTGGTGTGATCCAGATCTGCATAGGCATTCAGCATGTCCTGTAGAGCTAGACTTCAGGTCACCCAGAATTCCATGTTCCGGGCCTTGACAGAATCACCATGCCTCTAACAACCAATAGGGGGAGCTCCAGTGACTGGACCACAGTGGGCCACAGGATGTCAGTGGGATGGCAAGGCTGACAACCAGAGCTCCATCTCTGGGGCCCACATATTAGAAGGAGAGAGCCACCTCCTGTCAGCTGTGCTCTGACCTCCACATGCGTGCACCCACACACGTACACACGCACCAAAATAAAACTAATGTCATCTAAAACAGTTACAGCAACACAGATGGGGGACACACCTGACTCTGGCCCCTGGAGACAAGATCTGTGGGTCAGTGGGCTGCCTTATGGTGTCTATAGCCAACAACTTAAGAAAGGGGAGGTCACAAGGTGGGGCTCTGGAGTGGACAAAGCAAGGTTCAGGTCGCAGAGTTCCTGAGGGTCGGGGTGGGAACCTTGTCCTTTTTTTTTTTTTTTTGGTTTTTCGAGACAGGGTTTCTCTGTGTAGCCCTGGTTGTCCTGGAACTCACTCTGTAGACCAGGCTGGCCTCGAACTCAGAAATCCACCTGCCTCTGCCTCCCAAGTGCTGGGACTAAAGGTGTGGCCACCACTGGCTGTTGTCCCTTTTTATAAATTAAAAAAAAAAAGATTTATTTATTTATATGAGTACAGTGTAGCTGTCTTCAGACACACACTAGAACGGGCATCATATCCCATTACAGATGGTTGTGAGCCACCATGTGGTTGCTAGGAATTGAACTCAGGACCCCTGGAAAAGCACTCAATACTCTTAACCGCTGAGCCATCTCTCCAGCCCGAACTTGTCCTTTTGGGCCTGCTGGTCTGCAGGCGCTTATCCTCCTAGGAAGAATAGAGTTCAGTGTTCTGGCATGTTCCTTCCACTTCAGGGAGACGGGTAGTCCACCCAGACTCTACAGTTAGAAACCCAAAGAAACACAAGGGCATCCATGTTTCTTCTCTTAGAACGTCCTATTCTGCTTACAACAGTCTGCACAGCCTTCTAATCAGAGCAAGGGCCGACAGGCACTTCCTTGGTACTTTCCAAAGCCAATGTCCGCTCACAGAATGAGCTATGTGATGTGGGCTGATGCAGGACCAGCAGAGATCCACTGCGGAGGGACAGGACTCGGTCCTGTCCAGTTCTCTGTCTCACAGCTTTGAGGCATCAGTAGAGTCCCCTGCTCAGGGGCTGGAGCTTAGCTCCAGTGTAACGGCTCAGTTCCTCTAGCACCAGCTTCTCCTGGCTGTACATCTGGAACACAGCAACACACAAGCTGAGACGAGGGGACTCTGGGGACCCTTGTCCCGAGTCAGAGTCCTTCCAGGATTCACCTCCTTTGGAAGCCTCCCCAAGCCCTGGCCCTCCCAGGCTCTGCACGAGTCTATCACCAGTACTTGAACAGAGACTCAAAGAGTTGTGGTAGACAGGAGATACAAAGGACAGGACATCGGGGAGTGGGCTCCCAAAGGAGGGGGCGAAGCTGGGGTACACACGGGGCCCAGGGAAGTGTGGGGAGGGAGGGTGTGGCCATAGACAGGGCTGGGTGGTAGCAGAACCAGATGGGGATCTACTTTTAATTGAAAAAGAATAAGTTCATTCATGGGTGCTGGAGATATGGCTCAGCAGTTTTGAGGGCACTCACTGTTCTTATAGATCACCTGGGTTTGTTCCCAGCACCCACATCAGGAAGCTAATAACCACCTTAGTTTTAGTTTCAGGAGATTGACTCCCACTTCTGGTCTCTACAGATAACCAGCACACACACACACAGTGTTCATAAAGTCATGAAGGTATGCACTCATAAACAGGAAATCTTTAAAAAAAAAATTCATTCTGAGCTATCTATAAACATGACCCAAGCCTATCGGACAAGGCGGTGGGCTTTAAGTGTGGTACCATCAGTTGTTAAAATACATAAACCACTACTTAGCATTACTTGGATGGGTAAGGGGTTTTGTTTGTTTGCTTTTGTTTTGTTATATTTTCTGAACATTAAGTTTTCCTTGACCCCCATCAATAGCTATCATTCAGGGAATTTAACTTTTTTTTTTTTTTTTTTTTGGTTTTTTGAGACAGGGTTTCTCTGTGTAGTCCGGGCTGTCCGGAACTCAAACTCTGTAGACCAGGCTGGCCTCCAACTCAGAAATCCGTCTGCCTCTGCCTCCCAAGTGCTGGGATTAAGGCGTGCTGCCACCACCACTCCGGTGGGAATTTAACTTTTAATCTGCTGTCTAGGTGCCTTTCAGGAGTAAGTATCATGAAAGAGTTAGAGCCTTCAAAACAAGACCTCACCTTTTTTTTTTTTAAGATTTATTTTTTTAATGTATATGAGTACACTGTAGCTGTCTTGAGACACACCAGAAGTGGGCATCAGATCCCATTACAGATGATTGTGAGCCACCATGTGGTTGCTGGGAATGAACTCAGGACCTTTGGGAAGCAGCTCTTAACCGCTGAGCCATCTCTCCAGCCCCAAGACCTCACCTTTTCAGGCAAGATACATGGAGGCTATAGTTCCTGCCTCTTACCTGGGGGATGGGAGGGCAGCAGCCTAGGGGTTAAAGTTGTATCTGGGGGTAGCACACAGCCCCGTTACACAGGTACCACTCCTACCTTTTGCCACTCAGCCTCGGAGCTGTGGGTGAAGCCCAGCAGGTGACAGAGTCCATGGGTGGCTGTCACCTGTGGAGTAATTGAGACGTCAGTCAGGGGATGATCTTCC